>JBCNYH010000023.1:8377434-8388262 GCA_039654325.1 Tandanus tandanus | reverse complement strand
CCCCCTCCCCCCCCCCCCCCCCCCCCCCCCCCTCACATAACATGAATGAACTTCAAACCATATGGAATGGTTTAGCGAGTGAAGAAATTAAAAAAAAATATGTGAACACTATGCCTGAAAGGTTAAATGCTGTAATTAAAGGGTGGCCACAATAAATATTGACTTTTCTTCTCAAAAAAGAGACTGTTATTTTTGTTATTACTATATATTGTTGTTTGTTTACTTCTTCTCATTAATATGATCCAATATTACATGAAATAAATACTTTAATACTTGGTTTCTGATTTATTTTCATTTTGTTTGTAATCATCACTGCACACTACTGTATATATATGTATGCATGTATGCATGTATGTATGTATGTATGTATGTTGAAAATACCCGTTTGGCATTCTTTTATATTTAACACAGTGGATTTCTTTGCAAATGATTATATCAGCAATAGGTTTAAAAATAATTTCATGAATTTCAGGATTGCTTAGTATCTGCTATGTCCCCATTTTGTTTTAATGGCAGTGTGCATTAGAGCTGATTTGATTTCAGTAAATCAAATCTATTAATATATCATCTGAACATGTGCGTTTATGTAAGTTAATGTAAGGGATTCACAGAAAATCTGATCTTTTTTTGTTTAAAATGTGACATAGAAGTTGTGTTACATCTTAAATATCTAATGCTCCGTATGTCACCCATTTCCAGTTTTTTGCATATATAATTTTCAAAATTCTGTTTATTTCCAGTTTGATGTTTTTAATCCTAAATTTATAAACCGGTCTCAGACTTTTGGATTTTTATATGATATTTCATAGGAAGAACCAGGTGTATGAGTTCATCCCCGATCGACTGCCTGAGTTCCCCATAAAGAAGTTTGAAAGGGTTTCTGGGGAATCTTTCTTTACAGATGAAAGTCTCCTGGTAATTATTTTTTACATTTTTGTTCAGTTTTCTTTACCAAAAACAAAAAACGGTCTTTATTCAAACAAAACCAAGAACAGTGTTAGAGATTGGCTTGTGAAATAATGTACCAAGTACCAAACCAGTGGAAGGTGATGCTGGTTTTTTTAGTTTATTTTTTTCATGCTCTTCATAAGTTCAAAAAAAGAGTAAGTATTTAATGTCATATTTTTTTGCAGGTCTATCCAATTGTAGGTTTTCCTGATGAAGAGATTTGCAACGCCTCCAACCAAGCCATCCACGAGCACCTGAATAAATACTGCACTGTTAGTCGCATCTTGCAGCAGGTGAGCAAAACCTACTCCAAAGTAGTAACTGATTTATTCTACTGATATTACTTGAGCAGCTGCAGGGTTTGAAGAATCCACTAGGGGGCAGCAACAGCAACCATTTCCAAATTCAGTTTCTTACCAAAAAAAAAAAAGGTATGGCAGAATAGTACTAGTGTGTACAGTTTTTAAAAAGTATATATTAATTTTTTTGGGTAAAGATTAAATATAATAAGAAACAAAAGACAATGCACATAATACATCCTTACCATTTTCTGGGTTTGAGAATTTTCTTTCTTACTTATTTATTCCAGTAGTGGGCAGCATGGTGGATTAGTAGTTAGCACGCTTGCCTTACAGCAAGAAAGTCCTTGGTTTGAATCCCAGGCTATGGTATTTCTGTGTATAGTTTTCATGTTTTCCCCGTGCTAGTGTAGGTTTTCTCCGGGTACTCTGGTTTCCTCCCACAGTCCAAACACATGCACATTAGGCTAACTGGCTGTTCCAAATTGTCCCAGGTATGACTGTGAGTGTGAATGGTTGTGTAGTGTGCCTGCAATGGACTGGCGAGCTGTTAAGGGTGTACCCCGCCTTCACCCAGTGAGATTTATGATTTAGAACAAATGGATGCAGTTTTTGTGTGTGTGTGTGTGTGTGTGTGTGTGTGTGTGTGTGTGTATATATATATATTGAGACCTTGGACTTATCTACTATTATCTGTTTGCAATATGCTGTACTGCTGCACTATGATGAAAATAATCTACTCTCTCACAGGAGTTTTCTCTCTATATCTATCTATTCACAGCGACAGACAGTAGAGCTGGTGCCTCTTACTCAAGCCTTCTACTCCTACAATGGGAAACAATATGATTATTTTGTTTATGGGACTGAAAAAAAGGTTCACACCACAAAATATCCAACGTCTTGCACTGTCTTGTAGCATTTCATCTACTCACCTTATCAGTTACATGTAAAAAAAAATTGTAATGGTCAACTGTAAAGAATTACTACATCCGGACTGCTGAGCAGTGCATTCAGCTTTTTTGTTATACATCACTATATTATCCTATGCATAATGATTATTATGTGCCAATAAAACAATTGATCAGTTACAGTATAATATTATAATTACCATAAGAATTAATGTTTAAATATTTCTGATTGTGTAGTGTAGGATGATACTGCACAATCTTTTAAAATATGATAACTCATTATATGTTAAGTTGGTTCACTTTATATGCACAAAATATATTTTTTCCTTAAGTAAAGTGAATTTATTGAAATTTTAACAACATGAACTATATTTTTATATATCCACTTGTAACAGGGCTTTGTATTTAAATAAATGTGACATTGTATTAAAATGAACTTTCTAGTGTGTCCTCATTTCAGAGTCTTTTACCATAATGACTGCAATATGAAGATCTTATTTGAAGCTACTTTATAATTTTAAACATCAAACTGCAGTGGGTTCTGAATGGAAATGAATGGTGCTTCATGGCCATTTGTCTTTGAATATTAAGTGTGTGTGTGTGTGTGTGTGTGTGTGTGTGTGTGCGTGCGTGCGTGCGTGCGTGCGCGTGTGTGTGTGTGTGTGTGCGTGTGTGCGTGTGTGTGTGTGTGTGTGTGTGTGTGTCCACAGAAATATGGGGATCACCTTTTTTGTTTTCAGACATGTTTTTACAAGAAGACTGTAGTCTTTAACAGCTGTATTAGGAGAAATAAGTGATAGCCAAACCGACCTATGGAGGCACAGTGGCATAGCATGTGTGCCTCACAGCAAGAAGGTCCTGGGTTCGAGTCCTGGGCCCGGGCGTTTTTGTGTGCGGTGTGCATGTTTTCCCCATGCTTGCATGGGTTTCCTCTGGGTACTCTGGTTTCCTCCTACAGTCCAAAAACATGCACATTAGGCTAATTGGCTGTTCTAAATTGCCCCTAGGTGTAAGTGTGAGTGTGAAAGGTTGTATGTGTTGGCCCTGTGATGGTCTGGTGAGCTGTTCAGGGTGTACCCTGCCTTCCCCTAGTGTGGCAGAGATAGGCTCCAGCCTCCCTGTGACCCTAATAGAGGAATTAAGCGGTTCCGCAAATGAGTGAATGAGTAAACCAGCCCTTATATCTCATCCTGCATACCACAAACAAGAACAAGAATAGTTTCTTGTCAAAATTACACCTGCATAACCAGAGAATGCATCAAAATCTGCGTCATGATGAACTACGTGGAAGGATGTAACAGCTGGCAAAGTGGGAAGAGGAAGATTTGGAAAGCCACATGGGTCAGAAATACTAATTCTCGCCTGCGAATTGTGCAGGGCTGTGAATTAACCTTCAGAGAAGGTGTGGGTGGCACGGTGGCGTAGTGCTCACAGAAAGAAGGTCCTGGGTTCTAGTCCGGGGCTCAGGAATTTCTGTGTGGAGTTTGAATGTTGTTGTTCTTGCGTGGGTTTCCTCCACGTACTCCGGTTTCCTCCTACAGTTCAAAGACACGCACAGTAGAATAACTGGCTGTTCCAAATTGACCCTAGGTGTGAATATGAGTGTGTGTTTGTGTGTGTGATGCTCTGGTGAGCTGTTCATTTAAATTTACATTAATGTCATGTGGCAGATCCCCTTATCCAGAGAGACTTACAATTATCAGTTTCTACAAGTTTTAAGGGCCATGCTCAAGGGCCCAACAGTGGTAGCTTGGAGGTACTGTGGCTTGAACCCCCGACCTTTGGATCGGAGCCTTAGCCACTGAGCCCCACTGCCCTGTTTAGGATGTACCATGCCTTCGTACAATGTTGGCTGAGAGTATTGGCTCGGCCTCCTCGTGACCCTAATAGGATTAAATGGTTTGGCATATGATGGTGATGTTGATGATAAGGAGCAGGTTCAACATGCTAGAGCACCGACTACTTTGTAATCTGCAAAATCACTTAAAGAGAAAATAAAATGTAATCCTATAACAAATTGGATCATACTTTATGATCAAATTTTAGAACAGTTTGGCATTTAACAAATCAAGTAAATTTATACTACAGGTTATGATTAGCATATTAAAGGGGCGGTGTCATGGTTGTTTGAAGAAAATATCCTAAGTATAATCAGCGGTGGTATCAAACAAGACATATTCATTCAGTCATCACTCACTCGTTTTAATTCTACTAGGGTCATGGGGAGGCTGGAGCCCTCTCGGCCGACACTGGGCGAAGACGGGGTGCACCCTGAACAGCTCGCAGGGCAAAAGGCACACTCGCCTAGGGTCAATTTGGAACAGCCAATTAGCCTAAAGTGCATGTCTTTGGACTGTGAGAGGAAACCGGGGTACCTGGAGGAAACCCACACGAGCACGGTGAGAAAATGCAATCTCCACACAGAAACGCCCCCGAACCTTCTTGCTTTGAGGCGGACGTGCCAACCACTACGCCACCATGTCGCCTTGATTCCCTTAATATTAAAAATATATGCAATGCTGTTATTTTAATTTGTTTACCCAAATGCGTCCAGTTTCTTTACAAGAAACCACAGGCTACAGTACAAATCCAATGAACGCAAAGTGTACTGTATACAGCGACCATTCTTCGAGTTGCTGACCCTTTTCTCTTTCCATATTGGGTAGGCTCCACTCAGCCCGCACGTGCCTGTTGTTTATAGCTTCTGGCTAAGAGCGAGACTTGGAAAAGCGACACGCGCGTCATCATCGTTCCAACCGGCGCCTTAGAAAGCGGAGTTATTCATTCATTATTTCAGAAAAGAACAAAACAAGAAACCCATAGCTTGGTAAGTTACAAAAACAACAACAACAACAAACAAACAAATTAGCAGGACACTGTTATTTTTGTTTGTTTTTGTTTTACTTTGAGTTCTTTAATTGTAATTATTCCATTATGGGAATTTAAAACCGGTTTAAACTGGAGTGAAATCCTGAGTGACACTGATGATATGTATATACTCTATATTTATTGCTAACTTTTTTCTGATACCTGTGTTATACCAGACAGAAAAATAAGATTACCTAGATAGTTGATACCTAATCTTTATTTATTTATTTATTTTATAAAAAATGTGTAAAGCAAGCTGGGAGCCTGGTTGAATATGAAAAGTTGTGCAGAATAGATGGTGTTTGTTTGTGGTGAGTAATGTCCTCTAATTGTGTTCTTTTCCTGTTACTTAGTTTTACTTCCATCCATGAAACTTGCTGTGCTTAATTATGACTTGTTTGTCTGCATCTATATAGGAGAAGGGGGGGGCTGTGTAGTACAAGACAAAATAATAAGCATCATTATTTATCTTATTAAAAAGTTAACATATTACTTTGATTATCATGTCCACCTCACAGCAAGAAGGTCCTGGGTTCGATTCCAGGGCTCAGGCATTTCTGTGTGGAGTTTGCATGTTCTCCCCCCATGCTTATGTGGGCTTCCTCCGGGTATTCCAGTTTCCTCCTACAGTCCTAAGACATGCACATTACTCGTCTTTACTGTTCCAAATTGACCCTAGGTGTGGATGTGTTGGCCCTGCAATGGTCTGGCGAGCTATTCAGTGTGTACCCTGCCTTCGCACGTTGTTGGCTGAGATAGACAGAAGCCTCTGTGTGACCCTAGTACGACTAAGCAGCTCAGCAAATAAAGAATGGATACATTTTGAACATTGATTTTATCTCGCAGGCAGGCAGCATTGTAGGGAGTGTTATTGGCTCACAGCTCCAGAGTGCCTGGTTCAATCCTGGGTATTTAGCAGGTTCTCACGCTCAGTATTCCCGGGAAAAGCTCCAGATGTTCTGCTATCCTTCCCAAGACAAAGCTACTGAAGATGAATGTATATAGTGTGATACCATTTTTCTTGGCTGTTCAACAACCTAGTGAGTATGCAGGTGAAAAAGGCAGCATGTCAGTATTTTTGCTCTTTTTCTCATGTGCACCTGATAAAGATTTTCGAACGATTTTGTATATTCCACTACACTAGTCTGAAATACGCTGAGTGATCCTGAACTATAGACCAATTCTATGTATACGGTATATGTTTTATAATTAAGCAAACACTTCATACAGTTCAAGTTTTGGTACTGATGATCCTGATCAATGGTCATTTATTTACACTGGAGGTATCCTGAGTCAAACTCTTTGTCAACTTGTTGTTAACTGTGTTGTTGTTGTTGTTGTTGTTGTTGTTGTTATTGGTTTTGCTGTTGTTCTTTTTGGTATTGCTGTTGTTATTGTTGTTGTTGTTGTTGTTATTGGTGTTATTGTTGTTGTTATTTTTGTTGTTGGTATCGGTGTTGTTGTGGACAGTTGGCTTTGAAAATTTTGGATTTTGGAACTGGAAAAAGAATTATGATGTTATAACTGAAAAAATTCAAGGTACAACTGCTCCGTAATCCGTTTACAGAATCGAATGAAATTTGGCAATATTATACTCTGTGACAATGCCAACACTTCTGCAGGGTTTATTCAAAGTCCTACTCTGTTATTACTGATTGTAATCAAACAAAACTTTGCAGACCTATACTAAATGACCTGATGAACAGTTCTTTCAAGCCAGATTTAAAAGTTTTAATCTGGAAAAGGAATTACTGGTATTACCAGCTATGTTGCCAGATCCAAATGCGATATTTCACAGGTGTGTACCTTAATTGAGCCTGTTAATGTTAGTTTGGTATTGCTGGACATCTCCTTGGCCGGCATGGTGGCATAGTGGGTAACACATCCGCCTCACAGCAAGAAGGTCCTGAGTTCGAGTCCTGGTCTCAGCGAGTGTGTTTCTGTGTACGTTCCTCTCTTCTGTGTGGCATGTTTTGTGGGTTTTCTCTGGGTACTCCAGTTTTCTTTCACAGCCCAAATACATGCACATTAGGCTGACTTGCTGTTCTAAATTGCCCCTTGGTGTGAGTGTGAGTGTGACTTGTTCTGTGTGAGTGTGTTGGCGAGCTGTTCAAGGTGTACCCTGGCTTTTCCCACAGTCGGCTGAGATAGGCTCCAGAGAATGGTTATTTCCTGTGCTCACCCTACAGATAATTGGGTCATACTTTACTGTGCTTTGTGATTTTCTAGCTCAAAGATAAGATTTAAGTTATCAGACTTAGTAGGTGTCTTAGAACTAGAAAATATGACCAACTTTCCAGGACTGGAAATTGAGATTGGTGAAATGGGTTGTTTAATTGACACGTTGGAATTCTTGTTTTTGGGAAGTATTTCTTTTGGCAGCCTGGCCGGGCTTTTCTACATCATGGTCAGAATGAAAACGTAGGACCTTTTGTTTTTTTATTAGAAATTTCCTGATGAAATCCATCTGTATCCATAATACCCTGAACCGCTGGCAGATGCTTTTATGCAGAATGATTTAAAACCCAGTCACAAGTCCAAGGCACAATCCAGTCCTATTTTAGAGATTGACTCTGTGGATGTTTTTGGTATTTGAACTAACAACCTTCCAAGCGCTGTTACAGCAGCTTACATTTCTTATTTAGTATGCTTATACCCTGCAGTAGACAGGCGACCTCATCAGCCCAAATTCAGCTGGAATTGGCAGGACCCTGATAGATAAGTAGTACAGATAATAAATGGATGGATGGATGGATGGATATTATGATGACTGGTGTGAGACTGAGGAGGTCATTTGTTTTGAAAATGCTAAGATTGGAAAAACGTAACTTGGTTTCACTTTTTTGAGTTTTCCTCTGTCCGGTTTCAGACTTTAGACTGCTGTTCTTGCCTCACGGGAATAGTGTGGTAATAGAACAGTGTGGTCTTCTCCTGCTGTAGCCCATCTACCTCAGGATGTGATGGGATATCAATTCTGAGATGCTTTTCTGCTCACCACTGTTTGCTGTTCACCACTGCCAACTCAAACCAGTCTGACCATTCTCTCTTGATCTAGCTAATCATCAAGATTTTGATTTATTTTGATTTATTTATTTTTTAAAATGTATTATTATTATTTTTATACATCATTCTGCATAAACTTGTGATATTGTTGTGTGTTAAAAAACCCAAATGCAGTTTCTGAAATACTCAAACCAACCCATCTGGCACTAACAACCATGCTGTGGTCAATGATTTTTTTCTCCTCCTTCTGATGTGTGATGTGAACATGTGCTTGGCCTGTATCTGCCTGATGATGCATCGCCCCAGTGCTACATGATACACAACAGAACAAGAAATTAAGGGGCAAGAGCTGCCAGAAAAAAAGGCCAAAAAAAATAAATAAATAAAGTAAACAAACATGCCTTAGTTAATTCCATAAAATACATAACGAGCCTTGCATGCTAGTTTTCACTGATATTTGACCAACAGATTATTTATCTAGTTGTCTGCCTAAATAATAAACTTTGGCATAAAAGTCAGGAATTGCATGGCAATTGACACAAATGCAACATTATGAAACATAATAAAGTATAATAATGTTAACAAATACATGCTCTACCAATCAAAAGTTCAGACATACCTAATGTGTATTATTTTCTATAATTTTAGAATTGTCGTGGAAATATTACAGCTATGAGATTACCCATGTGGAACTATGCAGTGTTAACGAAAAGTATTAAACACATCAAGCATTTTTTTATATTACGTTTTGCACATTCTTGGCATCTTTCAAACCAGTTCTATGAAGGAGCCAAAACTTATTGGTGTTCTAGGCCAAGCTTGTATTGGCTGCCTCTTATAACTTCTAAATGGAAAGTACTTACGCAGGGAAAGCATTACATTTTAGGTTTACATTTGAATTCAGAAAGTCTTTATTAAAATGTCAGTGAAAAAAGTGTGTTATACCTTTTTAAGTGTGTAGTGTAGATTATATATTATGGAGATTATGGTAATTGTCCACAGATTGTTCAGCAGGTAAACAGGAGATCAAAATACTAAGTCAGCGTTGTTTATTTGTGCAGCAGAAGTGTTACTGGAACCAGGTCAGTCATTCCTTTTGAATATAGTATGAAGCAACTAATCTCTCTGGTATTTCAGTCCTTCTTGAACATAGAGCCTTTTAGCTGGTTGAGTAAAGAACAAAATATCCCATTTGTCAGATGGATCTAATTTCCAGCTTGGTTCTGCTGTGTTTTTTTTTTCTCCCTGTTTTGTGGTATTAGAATCAAAGGCTAAACGGACAAGAGCTCTGGGCTGCACTCTTGCTCAGAGGTATTCATTTGAGTTTGGGACATCCCATTACGTTTTATGATGAACATTAAAGGGACTTCAATTTAGTTTTATGAGTAAATCTTTTCCACTTTGACTCCCTCGCTATCTGATATCGTGACTATGCTTTGTACTTGACACACGTCCCTGTCTCCTGTTGGAGTGCCTCTGATTTATACAGACTGAGATCTGGTTTTGCTTATCTGAGCATCTGTTTTTTTGGGGGGGGGTTTTTGCCTGTTTTGTGCTTTTATCTTGGTGCTCTTTTAAATGGGTTAAATCAATTGTCTTTTGCCACTATATAACATTATTAATACTATGCTTTGCACTTATTCCAAAATATTTCTGAATAAATGTAAAAAATGCAAGGTGGCACATCAGTCACACATACTGATGGTTCCTGTACAACTCAGATCTTATAGCATTTGTACAAAAACCTGCTCTAAATTGTTACCAATTGCAAACAATATTCATATTTCATATTTATAAATTAGTGAGTCAGTACAAAACATTTTTGATTTCCAAACATTAGTTTTCCAGCACAAAATTAAATGTTACAGAAATAAAGTTTGTCAATAAAGAAAGCAGTATATTATGTAAGAGACCACTTTTCAGACAAAAAACAATTAATGTTGCTGGGATTTGCTTGCAAATAAAGAAGCAAGTGTGACATTCAAAATCCCCAGCAGACCTGTAGCTGTTTCTTCAAGATGCTCAGTAAAACTTACAGCTCATTACCTTGTAAAACTGCACAAACTCTGCCTGAGACTATTATATTTTTTAAGCAAAGTGTCCAGACACCAAATATTAATTTTGTTTAATTTATTACTGTCATCACATTGCTTTTGGAACGTCAAGACATTTTCATTAATTTTCTATATGTAATTGTACTTGCCAAGCCAAACGAACGTGGCTTTGAAGTACTATCTCTGCATAGATGAACATACCCAAGTTTAGTTAAAATACGTGGTTTCCTTCCTGAGATATGAATTTGTTTTCTTTTTTCTTAATAAAACCTACAGCATACGTCTGTCCTCTGTCCTTCCGGCATACGTGTACACATGGGAGCCCTATGTTATTCTTTGAAAATTTTATATCTTGAAAAAGGAAAAACGTAAGAACATTTTTTCTGGGAGAGAGTAATATAGAGAACAAGAGGCGTATAATACTTGGGTCATGTGATGTGACGTCATTGTTAATGACAGGAAATAAATAAACAACTAAATGTATCCTAGTGTTATTGAAATGTTCTCTAAACCTAAGGTTTCTAAATGGTGTATGTTACGTTTCGAGACTAAGGTTGTGTGTTTGGTTACCTCATTTTTATTCCCTTCTATGTAAACAAGATATTAAAATGAATTAATCTTGATGTATGGGTTTCCCACAAAAAAGTTGTCAAGTAAGGTAAATCATATGGGAGCTCCGCTTTTAGGTAGTGCCTTAATAAGAATTTTTTTGCACAGTACTACACACACACACACACACACACACACA
>JBCNYH010000023.1:8360580-8375036 GCA_039654325.1 Tandanus tandanus | reverse complement strand
TTGGGGGGTGGTTGTTTTTACCCCCCCCCCCCCCCCTTTTTTCTGTTTCTTTTTTTTTTTTTTTTGTTTAAACCACACTCAAAGCCTCGGAAAACGCCTCAGACAAGGTAAAAATGACACAGAAGGCAATTCTGTGTTAGATGATGTGCTTGTGATTCTGAGATTGGTTTAATTCTGTTCTAAAGGTTTTTGGAACTTCAAGGCTGCTGTTCTATAGACAGCTGTTCAGAGTTTCAGAGTTTAATACATGTTAAATGTACATGTACATGTAAAAGACTGGTCATCTAGGGTGTACTGTAGTCACTTTAACTACATTTAGCTTTTGGGCTTTGACAGTCACCTATTTCTCTATAAAAAAAAAAAGAAAAGAAAATGCATGCCACATTTAGGTTTTCAAAAAGTTCTGATGAGAAACTGGGTTTTTTTTTTTAATCCGGCCTAAACTGTGCTCCGTAAAGATGTTTTTACACTCATTCACCGATTTAGTACATAATATGTGGAAACCCAAGCAAAACAAACTAAAATGAGATTTTTAATCATTCATTCATTTTCTGAACTGCTTAATCCTAATTGGGGTCACGGGGAGGCTGTCTCTCAGCCGACTCTGGGCGAGGGCAGGGCACACCCTAGACAGCTCACCAGGCCATTGCAGGGCCAACACTCCCACAACCATTCACTCTCACGCCTAGGGGCGATTTGAAACAGCCAATTAGCCTACTTGGCATGTTTTTGGACTGTGGGAGGAAACTGGAGTACCTGGAGGAAACCCATGCAGGCCCGGGGTGAACATGCAAACTCCACACAGAAACGCCCGAACTGGGAATCGAGCCCAGGCCTTTTTGCTGTGAGGCGGACGTGCTAACCATTACGCCATCGTGCCGCCTGAGATTTTTTATGATTTATTATTTAATTTTAAAGTGGAACAGTTATGAAATCACCTGCTTTAAGTGATCGTGACAAACTGTGAGTGCCTATTGCTTTCATTCAAGCATTATCCACTTGAGGTATTGTTTTTTTATTCTGATAGAGGACCAATCAGATCACACCATTCTCATGTAGTATATACTAATACCTATTAGATGAGGGAGTCTTGAATGATAGAATACTTGTTTAAACATTAGCCAAAGCAAATTTTTATATCTTACTGACATATTTCTTAGTAATGATATTTTGTTTCCCCTTGCAGCGCTAGTTCTCTATTTCTAAGTTGATTTCCCAGTTGTATTGCAGTTTCCTTCTCAAACAAGCTGCGTGCAACAACAATATTAATCAGAGTCAATGAATCAATGATTTCACTTTATTAAACACCCACCCAGATTTTTTTCCCCCTTCAGGGTGCTCATAGACAGGGTGTTGGTTCGTAATCCTTCTGTTTGCCGGCCGTGGACTGCGGAAGCTATTAACTGTAGTCTGTGGGAAACATTGGAAGCATTGGAAGGTAAAAAACATTAGCGAGTGGACGCTATGTGCAGAACCATTGTGAAGGGACTATTGTAGTTATTATGGGTTAGTTGTCTCTAAAGTATTTTTGTTCCTTCCTTGCCTGCTGTTTCCTGTGTGTGGAGGAGTGAATGAAGGATAGAAAAAGAAATTAAAGAAGAGGGTGCAGACCACCCAAAAACAATGTCAGCAGTGTCCTAATCTCTTACACGTCATCTATCGCAGTATTTTATACATGTGTATAAGGAAAAATTTGAATGGGTTCATTTAAAATTCCTTTTCCCACAGAAAACAGAATTTTTTTCTCTTTTTGTTTAAACTTCAAAAAGTACATCAAATTAATCACTGGCTTGATGGACATTTACACTAATTAATAGTAGTCATGAAGTTTCTTGAAGCAAATAAACTCATCCATCATTTTTGCCTGCCAGCTGAATTACACTTAATTTGTTGTAACTATAGCTATTGCAGGAAATTGCAGCGTCACAGATGTGGCATGAGCTCACCTGCATAAACTGTCCATTAACAAGACCAGGCATATGTTATAATTTGTCAGGGCTGCAGAGCAATGCATAGGAATAGTCAATAGCATTAATAAAATTTCAGATTTTTTATTTTTTTTTATTTCTGGTTTTGTGTATTGCAGAGGCAAACCTGACATTTTAGATGTGATATTACTGTACTTTGGACATTACATTTCCAGATCATCCCAAGTATAAAAACCAGAATAAACAGTAGTGGTGTAACAAGCATTCATTTGCCAAACTGCTTAATCCTACTACAGTTGCTGGGAGGCTGGAGCCTTTCCCAGCACACAACTATTAACACTCACACCTAGGGCCAATTTGGAACAGCCAGTTGGCCTAATGTGCATGTCTTTGGACTGTAGGAGGAAACCAGAGCACTCAGAGGAAACCCATGCAAGCACGGCGAGAACATGCTAACTCCATACAGAAACGCTTTTGCCAGCTGTGAGGCGGAAGTGCTAACCACTACACCACTCGTAGTATATTCTTGATATGGCAAAACTAAGCATTTCCTGAGTATGTTTTTCCAGTTTGATTCATTAAAACCATTAAATATTCTAAAAGTGCAAACATTTCAACATTATCAAAACAATCTTTACGTTATACATTTAGACATATCAGACATATTAGACATAGCAACATATAATGAAACAACACAAGACGTGCTTTTGAGAGAGAGAATATGACTATAGTTTATTCACTGTTTCCTTGGCGGAGTGGTAGCTCAGGTGTTTAGGAGACGTGCTGGAGTATGAAAGATTATTTTAACACAGAGGAACGGCTTTGAAACCCACCACGCTTATTTTAACTGGCTTGCACTTTATAAATTTTACCATATAAACTTTTTATCCTGACGAATCTGGAGAAGTCAGACAGAAGTAAGGTAAATGTCGACCGAAACAGTGACACAAAAGGTGAGAATAGATCGCAAAAGGTCTTATTTTACATCGCATTTTGCGATGCGATACCGGACATTTCGGTCCTTGACTGCTGCAGTGATTTTATAAATCTGACTAAATCAGCTTGTGAAGTGCTGCCTTTAAGCTGTAGAGGGAAGAAATATCATCTTGATCTTTAATATATTACAGCAAAATTATTTTGTTTTGCATATCGGAGCTATTAGGAAGTCGGGGTCAGAGTGCAGGGTCAGCCATGATACGATGGTTGAGGAGGGTTAAGAACCCTTGCACAGGGGCCCAACAGTGGCAGCTTGGCAGTTTTCTTCCTTGTTGTCTATATGGCTAGTATGCTAAATTATTTACTGCATGCTTAAGAGAAGCATATATCTATACATTTTGTTGCCCTCAGTCACATCTTCTGATTTGAGATAAAGGAAGTTTTTTAAGAGATGAGTGCAGACTTTATAAAGGTTTACATGTTTAGTACACCTTATGTAATCCATGCAGTATTTCTAAAAAAAAGCCTACTTTATCATACATATATATATATTGTAAAAAATACAGAAGACATTTAGAGGTAGATAAAAGACTTTCCATTTAATAAAAACAACTGTGTCTTGTATGTGATGAGATAAAAAAAAAAAAAATTGATTTTGTTTACATTTCTTTAAATGTGCATACAGCTGTATCCAGGTAAGGTTGGCATTTGTGTGTATTTGGCATAGATACAGAAATGTACTGTATGTTGATTTGAAATACAGGTGAAATTAGCTTTAGGATAGTGCATGTCAGTAAACTGCACCTCTCACACTCAGGACTAAGCTAGGTTTGTTCAAACACATATAAGGTGAGAAAGTTCAAGTCAGCATTGAAAGAAGTTCTTTGTTGCTGGGGTGTGTGGGAATGTATGACTTTGATTAATACTCTCTGTTTTACTTAAGGTGAATGATGACAGAAAGTACACATTCTTTCGTTTGTTCCTGAGTAGTATAGACAGAAATGTAAGAAATGTAGCTCACTCTTTCAGCCTTCCGAACCAAACATAAACAGATACCCTGCTTAATGTTTTCCATTTGGCATCTATTCTGATGTTGTAAGCACAAATTCGTCAAAATGCTTATCGGATATACCATTTGCCATGTATGGCAAACAAATATAGTGCTGTTTTACAAGACTTTTAAAGCTGAAGAACTTTTTGGGATGTGTTTATGTGCTCTCCGCAGTGCTCGTACAAACAGTATGCAAACAAAAGAAAGGGTGGAAACATCATATGTTTAGTTTATGATCCTTAGAAGACACAGTAAAGAGCTCACATGCAGGCAGTTGACTTCTTTGTTAAATTCATCAAATCTAATCAACATTTAAAATCTTATCTCCAGCCAAAAATTCTTTTTGATCTTGTTTTGGGAATAATATACTATGTAAGAATAAAATGTGTAAAATTTTTAATATTGTTTTAAGAATTTTTTTCTTGATTTTAGTTTGTATCCTCTTAAATCAAGTTAAATTATCTGCCAGTGCAGTAAGATAATTACACTTGGTAAGATTCTTAAAATAAGAAAAATATTCTTCAAACAATATTATTACCAAGTGTAATAATCTTACTGTAGCCGGCACTGACAGTCGAAGGTGGCGTACACCCTGAACAGCTCGCCAGACCATCACAGGACAACACACACAAACCAACAGTTTAAAACAGCCAAATAGCCTAATGTGCTTCTCTTTGGACTGTGGGAGGAAACCAGAGTACCCGGAGGAAACCTACGCAAGCACGTGGAGAACATCCAAACTCCAACACCCGAAACACCCGAGCCTGGAACTCAAACCCAAGACCTTCTTGCTGTGAGGCAGACGTGGTTACCACTACACCACCGTGCTACCCTTGGGTTTAATTTTTATTTAAATTTAAAATTGAGTGTTATATGAACAGTTGTCATGCTGTTCAGTGCTGTGAAAAAGTATCTGATTTCTACTATTTTGTTTATGAATAATATTTAATTGTTTCTGATATAAAAAAAAACATTTTAATGCAAATTTATTTTAATTCAAAACCCACCCTAATTTCAATACTTGACTATGTCACCTTCAGTTTCCTACCTTCAGTGTGTCTTTTGTACTATACTAAATTTGTGTTGTGATCAGAAACACTTAATTGTTATGAATAAACAAAAATCGAGGAAATCAGAAAGGGACGAATACTTTTTGTATTGTTGTCCCTAGACACTTTACTAACAGAAATGAGTGACACTTGAACTAACTCTGTCCTTTCTGTGAGGTTTTATACACCTACAAATCTGAACAGGTGGCCACTTAACACTGCCAGCTGTAGCGCCAGTCAAACATACTGGCCATTTATAATAAAAGTGGGCTCATCCTGACACCCTCAGTTTGCGTGTCTTGGTCCATGAATTGGCAAAACGGCAACGTCTTTCCTGGCAAGTACCTCAATAGACTATTGTATTGCTCCTCTATTATCTTAATTAATTGCTCCTTATCTTCATCAAGTCAACAATAGCAGAGCTTTACCCAGCAGTGCACTTCCTTCCCAGCATGCATCTATGTAAACGTGCCTTCTGGCGCCAACCTCAGGATGACTGGCTGGAAGTAAGTCCATGTGAGGCAGAGAGGCAGGTTTCCTCCATACAGACCCAACCAGTTGTAAATCTGAAGAACAGTAATAAACACGTTTGTGATACACAGTAGTAGTCGTCTCCAAAATGTATACCACGTCATGATTCAGAAAGCTTTAAGATATGATTTCCTTTGCAAAAACTTGTTTTGATGATGTATTGTGGAAACATGCTTGACGTAAAAAACAGGCTATTTTTGTTTCCCATTGTTCTCGGTTTCGAGCAGCTCTTCTGTTAGGAGTGGATAGAGCAGCTGTTAGTTCTTTGACTACATTAATTCCAGGTTTTAATAGAGTAGCACTTGTTGCTTGTTAGATCCACTAATCTTCTCTGGGATATCTTTAACATAGGAACGCTGTAGAAACTAAAATGTGGAGAAAACTCAAATTATCAAGGCAGTAGTAGGCAAGAGATGCTTGGATTTCTCAACTTTTGACTACTGTTGTTAACTTTACTATGATCTAAAAGTTAGACAGCCCCTAGACATCCATGTTGCAATCATCTGTGGGGTTTCCATAAGGAAAATATATCTGCCATCATTCATTTATTTTCTGAACTGCTTAATCCTAATAGGGTTACAGAGAGACTGGAGCCTATGCTGGAGCCTCAGCTGAATGAAGGGTGCACCCTAAACAAGATTGCTATCACAGGGCCAACACACAACCATTCACGCTCACACCTAGGGGCAATCTGGAACAGTCAGTTAGCATAATGTAATTTAAGCAAATGTCTTTGGACTGAAAGAGGAAATCCGCACAAGCACGGGGAGAACATGACACTCCACACAGAAACACCTAAGACTTGGACTTGAACCCAGGACCTTCTTGCTATGAGGCACACGTGCTAACCACTACACCACTGTGCCCTAGAGAATCTCGCTTAAGTCTTTCTACTTATATGGCAGAGGTTCCATACAAACACGTTAAAACTTGTTTAATTCTTGATAAGCTACTTTTTTCTGTGATGAGTTGGTTATTTCATATTTTTGGAAGGAGTCTGCTGTGCTGCCCAGTCTGCCATTATTTCAACTCAAATTCTACTCATACTGTTTTGAAAGTAGTTGTTAAGGCAATTATTGAGAGATGTTTGGTGGACAGACAAGTTTTTGTTTGCTGCAAATGCTGAAGCTTTTTTATTTTTATTTTTTATTTTTATTTTTTTAATATAAATGTTAAAATATTTAAGAGATCAACAATCACTAGTTACCATTTTTACATTGAAGATGATGTTTGCATGTCGAGACAGGATGGCTGAGTTCAAGGTCCTGTAGCTGCGATTACAGTATTCAGACTTCTCAAAAAAAAAAAAAAAAAAGGAAAGAAAGGAACAAACCCCATTGATAACCAAATTGTCAAGGCTTGTAAGCCACTTGAACATGTAGCCTTTATTTGCAAAGCTCTTGCCACAAAATCTAAAGCCACTTATTTGGAGCACAGGGATCATCACAGCTATTAAGTGATAATTCTTGCATCTGTGCTGCTGAGACCTCTTTTGAACTATGATAGTACAGTGAAATGCCAGACTTGTCCCAGGGATTTCTTGCAAAAGTGATTTACCAGGATAAATAGAGGATAAAAAAGTAAGCATTTTTAAACATGTGTGCACCATATATTACATGGCACATATGCTTTCGTGAAGACTGAGTGTTGTTATGACCTTCTCTTTGGATCCCACTAAACTGCTGTTGCTTAGATGAAATCATTGAGTCCTTTTCAAGCAATAGTAATGGAGGGGTGGGAAAAGAGGTTGGGTGTACTACACCTGGCTCAAAGACAGAGATAGCTCCCCTTTGGACTGGATGGGAGTGCCATGATGACCCTGTCTCTCCAGGGAACTTTGCCTCCCAGAGCGGAGCTCTCACTGTGTTTTCTCTCACTCTAACAACCAGCACTGGAATTTCTCAGGCCAAAAGGGCCAAGATAAATCAACTGAAGATTATGGGGAAGTATGCTTCGGACAGGCTCACTCGCTGAGATAAAAACCTATTGTCGGTTTCTTGCTTTTCATCTCTGATTTACTTCCCTTTTGTATGTTCCTCTCGGACATCTCTCATGAGTTTACAGTGTGGTGAGGGGCAACAAAGGCAATCAGATATTACAAAAGGATTATGCCTGTCTGTATTATCTTATCTGTAATTTTCTACTCCTCTGATTTTTTTTGGGGATTACATGCCTTTGTGTAAATAATTTGTATCGTGCCAACATCTTATCACATTAATGACCTCAAGTAACATCAAGCAGTTGGCTTCAATGTAATATTAGTTGCCTTCCATCTCTCCTTACAAGTCTCTGAAATAATGCAGAGGTCAACAAATTGCTCTCCAAATTCTCGGCCAAGGAAGCCACGGGTAGCTCTAATTGCTTCCTTTCTTTTCTATCTGACCTCTTATTCCATGCTGTATACAAACTAAGCTTAAATATTTTACAGGCTGTCTTACTAACCAGCCCCTTACTATTGTGGTCAGTCTTAGCTATATGTAAATGTCCCCACTGATGCCTTAGGGACCTGGTTTGGAGATGAATGGAGTTGTCTGAGAGTAGATGGCCTAACTGCGGCAAAGAACACTGTCTTATAATTTTGCTTCCGTACCTCTTAATTTTAATTTCCATTAAAATTAAGGAACCATGCTATCGATTTTAGTGTTGTCTTAGTGCTTGTAAGAGCAATGGATCTCTGACACACAGGAAAGTGGATAGTGACACTGTTTTAAACAAACCGGCTCCACTGTCAGTCTGAATTAGTGTGGGGTGATCTACTGTTTGAATGTCATGCAGACATCCTGAATTTTTGCTATTGGGAATTATGAATGTGTGTTTAATGGTGGTGTATCACCCAAACAAAAATGAGGTCAGTTTAGACCATCAGTGATGAAATCTTCAATAACTCACCCTATGTCATCTGTTAAGCAGCACTACATTTATGTTGTCAGTACTCTAAGACTTGTTTAAAAGCCTAAAACAACAATAATAATTTTTTTAAAAAGTGTTTTAATTATTATTTTTTTAATGTACAGTAAATTATCTAATATCCTGCGATGGCCTGGCGAGCTGACCAGAGTTTACCCTGCCTTCGCACAGAGTTGGCTGAGATGCGTGCCAGCCTCCCTGCGACCCTAATTAGGATTAAGCATTTCAGAAATTGAATGAATGAATGAATAAATGATCTAATAGCCAATACTGTGAAATTCGACTACTTTTGGTAGGTACTAACTACTATCGCACGATTTTGGAAATGCACTGACCCAGTCATCTAACCATCACATCTTGGCACTTGGCAAAATTATTTAGATTTTTCCACTTGCCATTTCTTCCTGCTTCCAACACATCAAGTTTGAAAATTCCCTGTTCACTTGCTGGCTACTATATCCCATCTCTTGACAGGTGCCGCTGTAATGGGATAATCAGTGTTATTATTCATTTATAATATTTTCTTGTTTCTGATTGGTGGAAAACCACCAATTAATTCTTGATATTCTTTTATGAGTCGACTTTTATCATCATTACCATTAAATAAGTTGAATGTCACACACCATTGTCTCTCACTCTCCCCTTTCTCCAAGAGAAAGCTACCCAGAAAATGGCTGCCCAGTTTCAAGATTTGAGGCCTGTTCCTGGCGACAAGCAGACAAAGTTGCATTTGGTGGGGGAAAAAATTTAAATTCTTGAAAGTAAACAAATGCATCCTTACTATTAAATCTTATATATTTTATTGCTTATTAACAAAAACTGTATAGAATGAATCTGAAACAGTGGTGTCAGAATAACATGCTAACTGGCTAGCTAGAGGCCTGCACCTCACAGCAAGCCATAAAATTGCATTTGTTGTAAAAAGTCTTAATTCTTGAAAAAACAAACAAACAAACAATTCCCATATTTTGTGGAATTTGTCAAGAACGAATTATGAACTGTGTTAGCAGAGTAGCATGCTATGGTTAGCGGCACTTTTGGCTGAATCACACCAGCTCCGATGTGCTTTCCTCCAGACACCCTCATAAGGCCATGCAAGACTGACAACTTACTCATCGCTAGCATAGCAATATGACTGTCTACAATTGTCTACTGAAAATATTTTAAATAAATAAAATGATAACACCCTCTTCATCCAGTAATTCTCTATGTTGTACTTTTACTCATTCAAAAACTGCTTAAATTGTATAAAATTTACATTTATTTATTAACAAAATAAATACAGGATGCCAATGTATCCAAAACAGGATGCCAATGTTTTTCCAAACCAACTGGTTTCCAAACCAATGTTTCTAAATGTTCTTGTGGAAGAAGAATTATGAATATTATCGTATGGTAAATGAAGCCGGGTGTTTCTACAGCAGACTTTACCTTCTTAAGCACTATATTTAGCTTATCTGCTTTGATAGCACTTCTGTCTATTGTTCTGATACAGTAGTGTATAAACTAAACTAATTCCCTTTGATAACACAATGCTGAGCCTTTCTGATATGGATTTTGGCAAGGCCACCCTTTTATTATTTGTCTTCACATTGATAATTAGTTTGAAATGCAGCAGGTGTTGTGTCTTCTTCAGTCAAAGCAGACTAAACAACCAAAGAAATACAATGCATTCTAAAAAGCTGCCTTTCACTTGTAAGGCACCCTGCAGTGAAAGGCAAGAGCAGAGCCAATATTCATCAACCATCTTAAAGCCTGAGCTTTTCACAGACAAAACAGACCCTAGAAATAACATTATTATTATTATTGTTTTACACCAAAGAGTTTTTCCTCTGCTTGCCTGCAGTCTAAAGCCTTGGCCTTATATAACCGGAATTACTTCACAGAGGATAACGGTAAGTTATTGTTTGCCTTCTGGGAGTCAACCAGCATTATCCCGTAAATGTTTCATGCACTTCTTTGAAAATACGTGAGAGCTGGGGAGCTACCTCGAGAACCAGGAGGGTGTGGATTCCATTCACGGAACGTTTTGTCATGTTGAAAATACCGTGGGTCAAGCATCGAGTCAATTCAACCATTGCAACCTTGAAGACATCCTTGAGACATGCACAGCCTACGGGAGGTTACAGAATTCCTTGGAGGTAAAAATGTACACAAAACTGAGACTTTCACTTATGCATTGCAGTTACTGCTGATAGACATGATGGCTGCAATGTGTGCACTGCAGATGCTCATGTTTCCCGGGCAAGTGCATATTTCCTCCACCCATATTTTTGTCAGAGACTGTCAGCAGTCATTCAGTACACATGCTGGTATCTCTCTTAGGCTAAAACAGTCCCACAAGTTCAGAACATGTTTAATTTTATTTGCTCATTCACAAGCTCAAACTAGGTTTGTTTAGCTGGAGGAATTCTGGCCTTCCTGTTACCTTGCAATCAATTTGTACGTTTCGTTAAGTGGAATGCCAGCGTGTCTTTGTGCCATCTGTGTCAAGCCCAGGCAGTTCTTTACATACTTTGAAGGATGCATTATTAAAATCTTCCCTGTTTGCTTCATTCTTCGCCTCTGGTGTCTCTTTATTCCAATTCTCACAGCAACTACAGTTTAAAATCCTTTACAGTCTACTGTGTGTTTATTTTAATGCAGTCAGAAGAAATCAGTCTCAAACAGCCAACTTCTGCAGTAGCCGGATAGTCAACCCCCCAAAAAGGTGCATATAACTTTGACAGATTACTCATCTCTTATTTTTTCCCCACCACTAATGGTTTAGGATTCCCACATTGTACCAAGTGTGCTTTCTTATGAGCAGCAGCAGTAGTGTTACAGGTGATAGAGTGACAGTGAATAAAAGTGTTTCTAAGGCTTTGTGGTGGCCTGAGATTTAATCATTACTCTGGGAGTTTGTATAGGAATCGAGTGCTTAAGGAATACCAAATAAATGACTGTGAATGCCGTCTATCGGATTTAAGAAAGTCCTGAAATTGTTCCATGTGGTGCATAATTAGTAGCTTTTATAAAGCAAGTATAATTCTTGGGTTGCATTGGGGATTAGGGGTGAGAATGAGCAGACATGTGAGAACTGTCAGACAGCCAATTTGCGAATCTACACTGACACTGTGCATAGATCTATGCTTGATGACTTATGATGCAGGAGTTTATCAGGCATAAATTGGAATGGGGTGAGGGTGTCATTGCAACACAATTTGGTGTTGGTGATGTCTGGATAACATATTTTCATCACCCATATTCCTGAATATAAATGTTTAAGATTAAGTTAATCTAACCAGAAATCATCTGGACTTTGTTGTCCTCACTTATACTTTAGAATCAGCCCGTCTGATGATTGCATTACTGCTGCAATGTACGAAAAACTAACACACTGCTGAGCCCTAAAGTTTACACACAGATCTCTAAGATTTATATGGTTTTGATTGTATAAGTGCCAAGCTGTAACCTTCTGCCAAATATGTGATTTAAGTTCTGTTTCTGATATGAAATATGTATGAGATAATAGAGTGTTTGGACATCACTGCAGTGAAGTGTTTAGCATGTCCGCCTCACACCTCACTCACCTTTGAGTCCTGGGCTCGGGTGTTTCCGTATGTTTGCATGTTCTCCCCATGCTTGTGTGGGTTTCCTACAGGTACTCTGGTTTCCTCCTACACTCCAAAGAGGTGCACACTAGGCTAACTGGCTGTTCCAAATTCCTCTTGGGTGTGAGTGTGAATGTTTTGTATAGTGACCCTGCGATGGTCTGGTGTTGGTCAATCGCACCTTTGCCCAGTGTCGGCTGAGATAGGCTAATCCGCCCTGCAACCCCAGTAGTAGGAAAATAAGTGAGTGAGTCAATATAGATTATATCCTGAAAAGTTGCAGTAAACTTATCCCAACTGTAGTATGGATTCCACTGCAGTTTTGAACAAAGTAGAATTTATACTTTTTACAAAAACACAACTGCACATGATCTGTTTGCAGTGAGTGATGTCTGGGTTTTCTTCTCTTGTGATAGTTTCTCCTCTTACAGAGCCCTCTCTTATCAGAAAGCTCACATGTGATGTAATTTAAAAGCAAAAAAAAAAGTGTTTTCATTTCAATATTGTGCAATTTCTTTATTGTGTCATGTCAAAGAAAACACTATTTTGTGATATTTGAGAGTTTAATTTTCCATCACTTTTTAGCAAAGAGTTTCAAATTGCACAACGAGGAGGTGAATGGAAACAAGGCTAACAATTTTTTTGAACAATACAAATCATATATCAAACCAGTGTTAGTTTTATTAATTGATAATTTTGTTAGATGTTTATACTTATATTGGCTGTGTATAGTTTGTGTACTTCATGAACTTTTCAGAGTTGTTCATCGTGTTGATTTGCCTCCCTTTGTCCTTTACACATCCCTAAAAACACATGCTTCCTGAGAAACTTCTCACGCATCTTTTTTCTTATTGTTTCTTCCTGGTCACATAAACAAAGGTTGACTAAGGATTGCTGGAATTTGGTCATAAACATGAAAAGCTGGGTTTCAGACTGAGACCACTCGTGAAAATGACATGAATTGGTCTCATTAGTGCTCTTCAATTTTACTAGGATGGTGACTGAGGTTTGTGAGGCGCAGTGAATTCTTGACAATTGTCCGTCTTTCATATTAAATTCCCAATAAAGATAGCAGTGTGAAATTTGTGTGATGATACTTTTTACCTGTTAACATTGAAATTCTTCCCGGAAGTGAGTCATTAATACAGCAATACAGAGCTTAATACAGCAAATCAAATTAAATGCAACTTAACATTGTCTTAAGCTGATGCCTTTGACTTATTCAGGACAAGCCACCATAAGACAGAAATCCACATTAGGCCTAAGAGTAACTCCAGGGTGTTCTCAAAGTCAAAACACCTAAAGTGAAAAGTCCATCTGTTTGCCTTCCTGGCTATTCCACGTGGCCAGATGTTGGTATGCCGAGATGAGGAATCTGATGCTCCAATTGCTCTCGTGGCCTAGTATGTGAAGGAGTAGAGCTCTCCTTGGCCCAGCGCTCACACACTCCAGAACGGATCCATGTCTCTGTTCACCAGTGCCTATGTTCTCCAGTCCTATGCTTCCCAGTACCTATGTTCCCCAGTACCTATGTTCCCCAGGAACCCTAATTCCAACCTTAGCCCTAACCCTGATATTCCATAAATTGTTACTTTGATGAGTATGTTTGATTTTGTTTCAACATACTTCTTTTACAATATCGATACAATCATCGTAGCTTACTTCTATAAAGTACACAATACAATGGAACATCCATTAATTTAATAAGGACCGGGGAACATAGGTACTGGGGAACATAGGGTCTGGGGAACATAGGGACTGGGAAACATAGGGATTGGGGAACATGGGACTGATCCAGAAAGGATCCAGAAGCAGAAGTGCTGTTTGTTTTTGTAGGAGGTCCACACAACTAAACTTCCGTAGCCCATCTCTGACACATGAATACCTACAAGCTTTTTATCTGAAGGTTTTGAAGTACACCCAGACTGCTAATACTAGTACGTTCTTCTTTCACTAAACTGAGATGCATATAAGTGTGGATGTTGATAGCTAAGGAAGACAGACATATTTATCTTTGCATCCTAGTGTGCAAGCATTTTATGGGTGCTTCTTTGACAGAAAAGATCAGTCTTTGTCCTTCAACTGGGGCACTGTTTCAAATGTTCACACCTTGTTTTCATCAGATAACCTGCTTGCCTTGCAGCTAGGGACAGATTTGCACGTAGTGCTGCGTTTCCTCAGTTCTAAAAACACAAGTATATGACTAACAGATGTCTCAGATATTGCAGTTTATACAAACTTGTCTATAAAATAGCTGTGCTTAAATGATGTAGATGCATGCATGTAATGCTAAGGATATATTTATACAGATGCAGGATGATTACAGCCATCTGAATTCATTCATTCATTCATTTTCTGAACCGCTTAATCCTAATTAGGGTCGCGGGGAAGCTGGTGCCCATCTCAGCCGACTCTGGGCGAGGGCAGAGTACACCCTGGACAGCTCGCCAGGCCATCGCAG
>JBCNYH010000023.1:8328755-8353827 GCA_039654325.1 Tandanus tandanus | reverse complement strand
ACCACAGACAGTGAGAGACATGGCCGGCATTTGATAACCCAGTTAGCTGCACTGGGGGGGACAGCAGTGACATCCCGCTGATAGTGGGGCTTGAACCCTCGACCTTGGGATCAGTAATCCAGCACCTTACCACCATGCCACCACTGCCCCTGTGGCCTGTTATATCTTCTTTATTCCTTTTTTTCATTTTAACTCTTAACTCTTTTCTTTTTTTATAATGTTATCATTACAGTGAATGTGAACACATTTTCAGTATCCAAGTAAACCACAACAGTTCCAAAGATAAGAATTAGCCCCTGGAATATTTGGCTTGGCATTCCACAGGGTGTCCATCTGATCATTCCCGCCACAAAGGCGCTCGTCCCCAGAGCCCTCTTCTGTTATCAGCTCATCCCAGCCCACCCTAGGCACTGACCTCCAGAACTTTCTGGAACCGGCCAGGACTCTGCCGACTTCCTGACAGGAAAGAACCGCACAGGGAGGCGTCATACAGTGTCTCATCCTCTTTACTGCCAGTGTGTTTCCCATTATCTCTAGGCATGTTAATACCGGGTCTCAAACATATACATCATCTCTGAGGCGCCAGTTATTTATGACACAAAGGAGCACAACTCCCCAGCTGGGCACAGATACTTTAACTCAGGAGTTAATCATTACAAAAGAATGATATCTGTAAGGAGTTCATTTCGGGAGGAAATTCTATGAAGAAAAACAAAATTTGCACAATGCTTAAGCAAAAAGGTTAGCTGTCAAAGCTTCCTGATTTAGAGAACCTTCCATTAGATTTTTGGGCTGTAGTATTTCTTGGAGATTTCTTGGTAAATACTCTTGGAAAAAGTAAAGTCATGGGCTGGAGCCAGTAGTCAAAGACCTTTTACAAAAATAATACACGGTTACCCTGAATAACTTGTACACTTGCCTAAAGAAAAGCTGTCACGTAGTATAAACTCTAGAGATGAACCAATTGGGCCTGTTGGCTTTTTTGTGCTTGAATGGATCCAATGCCTCACTTTTACTACAAGATTAACCCTTAAATAAAGAGCCCTGCTGACAGATTGACATAACATAGAAGTTCCAATGAAGGCATTGTATGTCTGGTTCTTACTAGCGTAATTCTCGCAGATATTTTCCCCTGACAGAAAACGAGGACAGCAAAGTGGATTACAACCAAAATAAACGGGCCTTGAGGTTGAGAATGACATCATGTCTCTGGTTCTTCCTAGCAAGAGTCAGCTTCATAATGACAATTAACATTCTGGCAGCTGCACTTCTTCAAGTCTGTGTCTTATATTGTTACCAAAGAAAACCTCAAGACCCCCTGGAATTTTACCATTTCCCCACAAGGCGAAGAGCTTCAACAGTCACATTAATACAATATATAGTGGTTAGCACATCTGCCTCGCTGCGTGAAGGTCTTGGGTTCGAGTCCCTGGCTTGGGCATTCTGTGTGGAGTTTGCATGTTCTCCTCGTGCTTGCATGGGTTTCCTCTGGGTACTCCGGTGTCCTCCCACAGTCCAAATACATGCACTTTAGGCTAATTGGCTGTTCCAGATTGCCCCTAAGTGTGGATGTGAATTTGATTGGTTGTGTGTTGCGATGGTCTGGCGAGCTGTTCATGGTGTACCCTGCCTTCACCTAGTGTCGTCTAACATAGGCTCCAGTCTTCCCCTGACCCTAGTAGGATTAAGCAGTTTGGCGAATGAGTGAGTGAGTGAGATGAAAACAATATACATGTACAATTGTATTTAATCTCATAATGTTTTATAATGATAAACGGATTGGAATATCATAGTTGAAGTCCGCCTTTACACGTTGGTTTTATCTCTTCTTGGAATGTCAGCCATTCCTGATAACAAGGCTGCTGGTGCCATGTGGTGTCATGGCGATGGCCCCTGACTGTGTGACATCGCATACATGTCGATTGGCTCCACACTTTCAGCTTTGACCTAATGAAGCTGTCAAGTCCCGGACACTGAGCAGGGCACACAGCCTTGCTGAAGAATGCTTTTAATTAGAGGAAGTACACAAGGAAACAGTGGAGTGCTGTGGCATGAGGGCATGAGTGTATCATGTACACCACTGCAAGCAGATAAATGATTAGCTCAGGAAAGAAAGCTGCCTTTATCCAGAAGACCAGAGCTGATCAGAATCAATCCTAATCTAGCTTTAAGCCACATCTAAACATATTGCTTAATACAGCTATACAACATGTCATAAACCTAAAGTCATGTTCAGAGAGATCACTTTGGTCTTGTAATCTTACCCACTTACACTAGATCACTTCATCTTCATGAGGATTAAAATAGATCAAAGTCTTTTGGATTTCGAGAGATATTCTGTTGGATAGTAAGTGCGTTGGGTATCACTAGGCCAAACAGCATGTTGTCTAGTTTCTCTTAAAAACAGAGTAGGGTCTGGAGTGCCTCACTTGCCTGAAGTGTCTCTCCTATTGAAGTTGAGTGTGTTTATGTGTGTGTTGCAGCACAGTCTTTGCAACAATGTATGGCACAGTCTCTTGACATGTCACAGAACTTTGTTGGACTTTATGCAGTTAATGACACAAAGTGCCGAAGGTGTTCTCGTCACTGTTGTGCGTCTGTGCAGCTCCATTACCCCAGTCACCCCAGGAGTCCAAGACTCATCCCACACAGCCCGACCTCTAATTCAGTGACTAATTTACTAGATGTTTGCATTTGAGTGACTCAGAGACATAGAAGATAGCTGCGGCAAGCCATTTTATTACTTGTTTTCCTGTGAGAAAAGAACAGAATGCCTCTTAAAACCAATTCAGTATTTATCTAGCTTTTGGTGCAAGCCTAAACTAATGTAGCACTTACATGGATGGCTTCATCAAGCTGGATGTTTTAAAGATGTTAGCCAACTTCTTAATGAAAAAGTGCAATGAACCTCATAAGGGCAAAGCCCTATGAGGCTACTGAGAAAACAAATATGAGAAGACTTTTTACATAAGTGAGAAAGGGGAAGAAGTCTCAGAGAGGACTTTTAGCAGATCTGCCTGCTTAGAATGAGAGTTTAAGGGGCCTAAAATGGGGAACTAATACATATGAATGTCTCGAGATGAAGAAGAGTCATAATAAGCCTTAGCACATTCCTCAGCGATATATCTCATAGAATATTATTCAGTAACTATTAAGAATTATTCAGAAGATATGCTGAAACTAATAGCCACTAGAGAAACCACTGGTTGTAGAAGATTCAGGGGTAAAACTGTCGTCTAAACCAGAACCATTCAATATTTTTATTCATTTGCTGAACCGTTTAGTCCTACCAGAGTTATGGGGAGGCTGGAGCCTGTCTCAGCTGACTCTGGGCAAAGGCAGGGTACACTCTGTACAGCTCGCGTTCAACACACAAAACCATTCACACTCACAAATAATGGCAATTTGGAACTGTCAGTTAGCCCAACATACATGTCTTTGGACTGTGGGAGGAAACCGGAGTACCCAAAGGAAACCCATGCAAGCACAGGGAGAACATGCAAACTCCACACAGAAACACCCTCACTGAGTACGGGACTTGAACCCAGGACCATATTGTTGTGAAGCACACTTGCTAACCACTATAACCAAATATCGAAGTTTAGCTACGTTCTCAATTTCATAATAATTAGGAAGTTTGCTGCTGGGAAATTAATTCAGACAACATTTTCTCTACTGGGATGTTATTATTCAAGAGCAGTGGTTACAGATTTGATGAACTGACACTGTGGAGCTGATGTGTGCATTTTTTTAATGAAACATTTTTGGTCATTTGCATAGAAAGCCAAATGCTAAAAAAAAGTTTCACTTATGCAACAGGTGTGCTCACTCAGCTGTATATATGGATTTAGGCAAAATGGAATGAATAGTGTTAGACTTAAAAGACATGACACAGAGACATGTGAGCACATGCACATTCTCCTAATACACATCAACATGCACACTCAGAGCTTGTGGGCTGATGTTTTATATATGTGGGTGTATCATGTAGAGCACTATGCAAAATTTTTAGGTACCCTATTTTTAAATGTAAACTTTGTTATAAATTTTTATGTTATGCCTTCTGTATTATTGTGTACAAATACGGCAGTTTAGATTTCCAAAAATTAGTTTTCCAGCAGAAAATTAAATGTGACAGAAATATTTTGTATGTCAGTAAAAAAACAAACAAACAGTGTTTCACACAAAAGACAACTTTACTCGGATTTGCTGCAAAAATAAGAAGCAAGTGAGACAGTCAAAACCCTCAGAAGAGCTATGGCTGGTTCTGCACAATGCTCACTAAAAATCACAGCTAATTTCCTTCAAAAACTCCACAGATTCTACCTGAGAATACTATTTGTTTTTAAGCAATCTAAAGGCCGTCACACCAAATACTGACATTGTTTCATTATTTACTATTTGCAGCTGTTTATATTATTTCAGATTCATGGAGAATCATTTAATTTCATTATTTTTGAAGGCATCTTTGCTCTACAGCTTTTTTTTAAGGGTGCCTTAAACGTTTATATGGTACAAAATGATTCATCATTCATTAAGTCTCTGTGTTTCTCATGAAATCCTGGGGATTTCTCCAAGTTCCTACAAATTATTGAGCTTAATTACTATTTAACTGGCCTCCCCTAATAGTAAATAAATGTTGACTCATTGACAGCCTGCACTTACCACTTTGATCTGGCTCTCATACCTTAAAATAACTCTGAAGCACTTATCTGAATCTGTCAGATATGATGGGTTGCATTTAGGCCACTTTTGGCCCTACAGTACACTTTAATATTAGATTAACTGACTATTTGTGTATTTTGGCACCACATTTATCTAGAAAATTTCTTCTGTTTAAGTATTTAAATCTTTTTGTTTTATTTCATTTTGAAAGATAGCTTGGGAAACCATAACTTAAGTAAAGAATAAAGAACTACTAGGCATGATGTTTCACCCAGAGTAAGCTAGGATTGGCTCCAGCTTCCTCCGTGACCCTAAAGAGGATAAGCAGTATGGATAATGAGTGAATGGGCATGATATTACAGGAAATAGGGTATTGAGATGCACCCTGGTATGAACCAATGTCACTACTCATTGTTAAAAAGCAGTATGATTTTTAATCTAGTTACTAGACTTAAATTAGCGTGAAAATAAATAAATAAATAAATAATAAATAATAAATAAATAAATAAATCGGTTGGTGATGATGTTACAGAGTGTGTAGGTCATGTGACACACTGGCGGATCATCGTGACAGAGGGACCCCGAATGGAGCACTACAAATTACTGCATTACATTGGACATCCGGAATCTATTGTTCTCTATTATAGAAAACTAATCAACTCTGTCTGACCAATTAGATTTAAGAATTTGAAAGCCCAAATTCTCACAAGAGTATCAAACTGCAGGCAAATAAAGGTCAATGGATGCTGTGAGGAAAATGCTCCATTGCGGAGGAGCTGTACAGGATGGTACCATTTCTTACAGTATGTTCTAAACAAACTAGCAGGCAGTTGAGAGCTACATTCATTAGGTGAAAATGTACAGTACAAGCAGTTCGTTTGGCTGTGCTTACACAATTCTGAATGTCTGTGACTTGTTGTCAGTATTGTACATTCACAGTAAGACATATTTATAATACAAGCTGATATCAGTTTAAAACTTGCAAACTTTAGTCGTATGGAAAGAATAACAAACTAGGCATTAAGGTTTTGTGACATATCATAGTTGATGGAATCCACTTTATAAAATTTGTTACTTAGGCCTATGGAACTAAGACATTAAGTAATCTGATAGTGGAACGTGGAAAAATTTCCATGGCAGGGATTCAGTATAAGCAACGGCAGATTATGGGCTGGGAATCTGTAGCCTCAGCTATGACAGATAGGCTTAGATATAATTTCCTCATACCATAACTTCTTTCTTTTTTATTTCACTCACTCCTTACTCTCCTCTGTTCTCAATAAGCTTTTTTTTTTTCTTGCTAAAACCAGACCCTCTTTCCCACCCTTGGTCACTTTTACTCATTTGAATGCTAATTAAATCTGAGGGCAAAATGATTTTGTTTTCAACCATGTACTTCTTCATTCAGTTTCACTTTGAAATGCATTAGTTGTACCATTAATTCTTCCTCAACCATTTGAGATTCCCATGATGTGATGCTCGTCTAACACTCTGGTTTAATGGAGCAGAGCTCAGTCATGTAGCAGAACTAGGCCTCATTCATTACTATTGAGACCACCAAGTGCAAATTAGAGGGGGACGAGGGGAATTTCTTTAGTTCTTGTCATTCCACCTTGTTTTCCCTCGCATACCCCCCCCCATCAGACTAATGAGGCTGACCTTCAACACCTCATGCTGAGTGGGGCCTTGTGGGTAATTATGGTCACTGGTTGCCACTGACCCAGGCTAAAGAAATTGGAGTCTCAGTGGAGTCTCTCTCCATCCGCCAATGTCAAACTTGTTATCTGGATATTGCAAGTTTGAGAAGGGGAAGATAAAGAAGGCAGGAAATTGAAGTTAAGCTGCTTTCCTGCCTTCCAGAAAGACCTCACTTATTCTATTGCGTACTACACTGTTGAATTAACTATTTTCAGCTGAGCTCCAATGAACAATGGAACTATTTATTTATTTATTTTTGCACTATATATAGTGAAATCAAAGGAAATTTCTTATTCACTCCAGATTTGCTGCTTGGGGTCTTCTCTTTTTTTTAACGGTTTCCTAATATACATAAAAGAAGAAAATGCTTATAATTTAACTAAATCAGATTTTTCATTTTTTACAATACATTTAGAAAAAATGGATCAGTCAATGTCTGGATGTATGTATACCAATGTGAAAAAGTTTAAATTAATTCATATATTTTAAAATATGTATTCATATGAGCCACAAAATTCTTACAAAGAATGCCAAATAGAACCACCGAATTGCCCAAGATAAATTTAGAATTTAGAATTTTTGCTGTTGCTTCACCTCATTTTTGAACCCAATCATTTTTCGCCGGGGAATACCTCAATCTTTCATATCGTCGATAACTCAGACTCCCCTCCGGAACGTCTCTATTCTCTCCCTCTTCGTCTCCATGGAGAAACAAAAAGTCATCATCTTAGAAGTTATGTCCTGGTACCCATAACCTCTGAAAGGAAATCTACTTAAAACAAAGAAAAAGAAGGAAAAAAAAATCTTCCAACAACATGCAGTTAATTATTTTTGTGACAACAGATACACATTTTCATAACTGGCTTTTATAGACTATTTACAAACCATTACATGATCCTTTCAAAATTATGATTACTTTCTGAGAATTAGGGAATAAGCCTGTGGTGTCATTGTACTTTTGTGACTGTTGTGAAATCACAATGAATAGCCTGATCCTGACTATTGCACCAATCTGTTATTTCAATTTCAACTCCCATGAGGCAATAGTAATCTCTCCATGATCATGCTCCCATAGCTGTTAGTCACATGATTTTATTGCCCCATGACTATTTTCTTTTTTATTCCAGCTGTGCTACGCCCTGATGTGTTACTATATGTGGTAAGGGATGGCAACCTGAGTATTTAACATTATAAAAGCTCCTGCAGAGCTCCTTAACTGGTGTAGAATAACTGGGGGCAATGAATGCAGCTGGAATAGAACAACAAAGTTCATCCATTCATTATGCATAGAGTTTATCCTCTTTAGGTGTGTGGGGCAGCTGGAGCCAATCCCAGCTGACCCTAGGCAAGAGGCAGGGTACACTCTAAACAGCTTCGCCAGTCCATTGCAGGAACAGCACTGATGAACATCCATTCTCTCTCACATTCATATCTAGGGGCATTTCAGAACAGCCAGTTAGCCTAATGTGCATGTCTTTGGACTGTGAGAGGAAACTGGAGAATCAGGATGAAACCCACATAAGCGCAGGGAGAACATGCAAACTCCCCACAGAAACGGCCTTTCGAACCACGGGGCTCAAACCCAGGATCTTCTTGTTGTAAGGTGGAAGTGCTAACCACTGCACCACCATGCCTCAAAATGGTTTGATGTCAAGTTTTGTCGTGGAATGCAGACAGTGTTAATGGCACACTATCTTTTTTTGACCTGGCATTCAACTTATCAGACTTAAAAGGAAGATATGTGATATCAAAAAATTGCTTTGTTTTATTTTTTCTAGTGTGCTTTCATCCAATATTTTTCGAACACCAGACTTCATAGAGGCAAAGGATTGAAAATTGTAGCCACTTGTACCAAGAATCCTTGTTGAAAGTTGAAAATAGTGGACTTTTTTGGATCATTATTAAAACATTTTAATGCTAAGGATAATTTAGATATGTCTAGTCTCAGTCTACAAATTCTTCCCCAAGTTCCTGGAATGATTCTGTCAGGCAATTTCTGTCAAAATCCAGATGTCAGACTTTGGCACATAAATGACATTTTCTCTGAAGTTTTGCAAGATTGAGATGATTTAGGTAAGATACAGAACTTTTGCAGTGGAGTGTATAATAGTTGGACTGACATCATTACATGCTTATGACATATAGCAACTGCAACCATGAAAGGATAATAGGAACAACACGCTCAAGAGAACCAATAATAACATGACATAGCGTGTTTGTAATAGAATTCTTCACCTTTATGGCAAGGCTTAGATACCTGCCAAAGTTAACATGCTTGTGAGGAATGTGTTTTTATATACAAGTAAACTTTATTGTATGAATGTTTGGGTAAACATTGACCCTAAATAAAGGAGCTAAGAGCAAAAACACAGTAATTTGTTTCAGTAATTGGCGTGAAAATATATGGAAAGCACATCGAGACCCTAATCTTTTCTTCCTGTACCCTATAATGCCAAATGAGGTATCTTGTTGCGCCTCTCAGTGAGAGATCGATGTCAGGATTTGCAGATATGCATCCCTGGCCATTGCAGATGTTAGACATCTTGGCTGACAGCTTTACCTCAGTGTTGACTCTTATACTGCCCAGTGCCTTGCTTGCACAACTGTCAGGGTGCAAATTTAGTTTGCATGGAGACATTTTCCCGTTATGCACTTTCCCTTCTTCAATAACAGCTGGGATATTTGCCTTTTTTACGTGCTTCCAAACTTTTGGCATCCTTGTGTTTTTTCTGCCATTAAAGTTTTAGTCAATCAAATAGCCTGAGTGCAAAGAAGCGTAAATCTAAATCCAGATATAATTCTTCACATGGAGCTTTTTAACCACCTCTTTTAAAAGTTTACTAAATTATATATTAAGCATTTACCCAAAATAGGTTGTCACACCTACAATTGTGTCTGAGTGCAAATTCAGTCAGAAATCTTTGACTTGCCAATTTTTTAAATGGTCACATTCCTCATCAGTGCTCCATCTATAAACATTGATATCGCTCTATCTATGAGTTTGCTGCAGGTGTTGGGCACAGAACCAGCGCATTTCTGCCTTAGATTGCAACTGTTTGTAAATGGTTTGTGTTTCACCAGCGCTCCCATGTGCAATTACTTACTCTTGTGACCTCAACAGAACCCCCTTTCATGCCTACAGGGGAAGGTAAGAAACAGCCAGACCTGGAGTAACCATAGATTTAATGGATTTGGATTTTGGAATATCTCCAATAATACTGTTAAAGATGTTTTAGCCGTAAAAGCCCAGGGCAAATAGTGTTCCTGGGTGGCTTCATTCATGTCAAGACCTAAACCCTGGGTTTTACTTTATAAAGAGAAGGGTAATGAAGACCCCACCCTTGACCTGTTAATGCTTGGCTTTTGAAGCTTAAAGATCAAGATAGTCATGCCCATAGGCACTGACCTATCAAAATTAATCACTGTTGGCAGAAAGTGACATCAAACTGAACTCTGAAGACTATACGAGCAAATTTAAATGCCAACTAGTCATAACATTAATTGCTGAAATTCTGTTAAAAGTTATTTTAATGAGTAACATATAGGAAACATTGCTTTGCTAATATAGGATCATATTCGTAGTTGAGGTAAGCATGGATTCAGAGGATTTAATTTAATTGTGCACACTGGGATTCAAACTACAGATGTATTTACAGAATTAAGCTGTAGCCAGAAGCTGTGCAAGACCTATAAATATTGTAATAATATGTAAAAATGCGTAACAGTGCATAACTATGTCTTTATAAATACTGCCAAGCTGTTGGACATAAGTCACTTAGTTCTGTCAACAACTCACAATACAACCTATAAAGCGTAATTGGAGAATATTGGTAAAATTACAGATGTTAAAGCTTTGGGTTGGTAATTTTTTAGCTGGATACACAAACTGTTATATTGGTTGAAATGGCCTTTACACCCTGACAGCAATCAATAATTTATGAGATCTGAAAAAAATCCATAATCTTTGGCTACTGTAATACTGTACAAATTCCAACCAATCACTACCTTGAAGGTTTGCTGGAAAATAGCCAGTCAAAAGCTCCCATGTCTCTCTGCTAGTGCATGACTTTACTGTGCACAAAGCAGCTGTCAGAGTGGAACTCGAGCATGTGGAAGGAAGGAGGGACCTCTGATGAGATGCTTTCAAATTGTGCTAGCCTTCCAGATTACCATCCCCAGCTGTAATCAGGCTGTGTAATAAATAAAGCAAGAATTATTCATTCATTCGTTCATTTGTTGAACCATTTAATCCTACTAGGGTCAAAGGGAGGATGGAGCCTATCCCAGCCAACTTTGGATGAAGTAATTAATACCATGAACAGCCTGCCAATCCATGCACACTTACACCTAGGGGCATTTTGAACCAGCCATTTAACCTAATGTGCATGTATTTGGACTGTGGAAGAAAACAGGATCACTAGGAGGAAACCCACACAAGCAAGGGGAGAATATGTAAACTCCACACAGAAAAATGCCCGCCAAGCCTGGGACTTGCTGTGAGGCAGACATGCTAACTAGTACACCACCATGCCAATCTAAAGCAAGAATTACCTTTACTTAAATAAATAAATTATCATTCTGATAAATGAAACTTTACTTCAAGATATGTACATGTTCATTGAACAGCTATATTGCCAAGTGTGCAACAAAAGTCGTTATATACATTATTAATTGATTTTCAAAGTGTATCTCACTTAAACACTTAATAAACACATCACACTTTGGAACATAGCTATTGGGAATGGACTTATTCCAAATGGTTCACTGACCATCTGCATCACATCTGCTTGATTAGTGCTGTCTTATGCAGCAGATCGTAGAACTGAAATGGGACAATATGAGAGTTGCTTAGGTAGACTCCCCCTATCAGCAGTCTTGGGAGGAAAAACACAGTTTATTCCATGCTACCTTTATAAACATGTCATTGTGTCCCATCGATCATCAGCTTATCATCACAGTCAGAAAAGGTCGGCTCGGTCAATTCCTCAGTGCATTCTAGTTATTGTTATTTCATTTTCTCTTTCACAGTTTTCACATTTGCAGTTTTGGTTTTCCCTTGTAAAGCATGGAAGTAAATATCAGCTTGATGAAGATGATAGGAGCCTGTAAGTCTGTGCCAAATGGAACCAAGCCATTTATTCTTTCTTTAATACTGAAGATGACCTCAACCAATTGGTTGCAACTCCTTTCCTTTGGTTTTGACTGGAGTTGTTGGTCTAAGACTGCCTCTAAGGTAAAAAACAAAACAAAACAAAATAAAACATTCCATACATCATCTTAAAATAAGAAGACAATCCAGTTTGGTTTAAGACAGTTGCATGATGGGTTAAACTTCACATCCTGTGATCGGAAGAGATGAGCTGCCTATTATTTCTGATAACATGATCCATGTGGAAGCAGATGTGTTTGTACAGGGAAACAAGAAAATTTCCTATGTTTATTGGACAGATTTGCTAATGGGAAAATGTGAGAAAAAGGGTAGGAAGGGATCCAAGAGTGAGTTTATCAGTAAGATGGAATGTATTTAAAAAATGTGGAATATTTACATGTGATGACCTTAAAGTTGTGGAATATACACAGAATATTAGGGACTATTTTAAAATAATGATGTGGAGGGTTTTTATTTTCATGTGATCTGCAATGCATGATCCAATTCATAAAGTGTCATAAATCTATAATAGGAGAATTAGATGTACTATTTGTCAGAAGGTTTGTGCACACTTCTTGATAACACTCATAAATGGTTTTTGAGCACCCCTTTCCAGATTTAGTCCTCCTTTTTCAACCCCCACTCTAATACGAAGGCTTTCCACTGGATTTTGAAACATTTGTAAGGATATACTAATTTAGTCAAATGAGAATTAGGGAGGGTTGTGCTCTCTGTATTAAAAGTAAGGAAAATATAGAGTATCAAAAATGTATACAGTGAAAAGTATGCAATTAATTATAATTCTTTAAATTGCATCTTATGACATAAAATTTACCAAGTTTAAAGTAATAGGGTGGATTGGTGAGAACAAGCAGACAATAAAACTCTGGTCTCTGTTGGGTTCTTGGTAAAAGCCCTTTTTTGGTAAAAGTGTTGTAATGGATAGACTTGACAATTCCCAATTAGAAAATTGATTTGTACTTGTCAGAGGGCAATTGCCATGTCATACTTAAGGAACTATTAAAGTTCCATTAAAGAGTCATACTGTTGGGCCCCACGGTGGCCTTAAAGAATCACGCTGTGAAGAATATTACTTTGTTCAAACCAGTATCAGTGTTCGAAATAAGTGGGTTTCGTGTTTATGTGTATTACTTACACATTGCACTGTATCAGGAAATCTTACTGTATAGTAAAACTAACATTGCTGGGAATATATTGTCTCGATACAGTGAAACATACACTTGGCTGAACATGAACCTGGGTAATTTTTCCATTTCTCTTCTTCTAAACACTTTCATTGTTTACATTTCAGTTTTTTAATACAATACTGAAAAGCTAGCTTATTTTAGTGAAGCATGTTAAGTTTAAACAGGAAGCGAAGCTAGACAGTGCTATAAAATGTTAGCCCACCTGGGTTAAACATTCTGCTTTAAACAGACAATTGGAAACATTCATTCATTAGTGGTCCACTACAATGGCCTTTTCATGGTTTGTTGTTATGTTCACCAGTGTGTTCATGTCTCTTAACATGGCCATAGTAAACTTTAAACATAGTAAACCTACCAATTACTCAGACTCCACTGTTTGCATTATGCATTTATGTGATTCCTTTAGTTGGCTTGGGAATTCCCTCTGCATGAGGCTGGAATGCAAACGTCTGTCATGAAGCCCTTAGTAGCCCCTGAAGAGGATACTTCATCACTGGCACTCTGCACTTCTCCCTCAGCCAGTTAATCTCCATCAGCAAGTAGTGAGCCATGGTGACAAGTCATGCTGTTTTCAAAGGCACTGAGATGTGAAGAGGGGATTTCTTTCAAATAACTGAAACATTAAAAAAAAAACTTTCCAGGGATAAAGTAGATCACCGAATTGGACTTTTAATATGGAAGGGATTAATCATTGTACAGGACACTGGCTTAGGAGGAGGAAATAATGAAAAAGAGCTGTTGAAAACAAAGCATTTCTAAAGCAAGATTCGATTTTTTATTATCCTGTCTGCCAAGTTAACATCAGACACCAAAATAAATGACAGTAACTGTAGTATGTCAAAGCCACTGACAGTAGGGACTGAAGAAATAATGTCAGGCATGAGGGAGCAAACAATACATTTATTAGCTAGACCACCAGGCAAGTGAAAGCTCAATTGTGCTTAGCCAATCTATTTTTGCCTGGCCAGAAACTGTCAAAATGTAGTAGCAAAGTAAGGGTTAATGTATATAGTAAGCCGAACATTATCACAAAATGAACCCTGACAGAGTGTTTGAGATCCAGATGTGCAGTGCGGTGGTCTTGAATCACTCTGAAGGGGTTTATTTCACAATAATTTGGCGCACTGTAATAACCAATAACTAACAGCCCTGCGATGGCCTGGCGAGCTGTCCAGGGTGTACTCTGCCCTTGCCCAGAGTCGGCTGAGGTGGGCGCCAGCCTCCCCGCGACCCGATTTAGGATTAAGCGGTTCACAGAATAAATTAATAAATTACTAACCTGCTTATTAAATAAATCAATAATTTATATTATTATTATATTCATATTATTCATATTTATATTAGATTCTCAAATGATTTAATTTACTCATGCCATAGTATGGTATAACACAGTCTGTTATATCTAAGAAATAACATAAATCTGAATTCTATGATTGCAATAATTCATTTGGCAATGATGCAATACCAAGAATTATTTGATTACTTTACACCAGTCAGAAACAAATTTTTTGATTGAATAATAGTGTCCATTATTCGGAGACTGTGATCCAATCAGAAATGCTAAAATAGCGTGGGCTAGGTAACTAGTTAAGTGCACTAATACAGACTAAGGGAAATAAGCCAGAATATGAATTACTATTTGTTGCTGATTGTTTTTCACCAACTGTTCGGTGAACATTTTGTTTATGAATGGCAGTGTTGTCTGAATCTCAAAGGAAAAATAGTATTATTTGAAGCTAGATAGCGTGTATATCAGCTTTTAACTTTACTTATGATATATAAGACAACTTGATTTTGGTAGTATTTTCTGATACCTTCATGTTCCTGGTTTGTCAAAGATCACTTGCCATACATGAAAATTAATCCAGGTAGTTGAACTCTACTACCAGGAACCAGATCACGATTCAGCCGATGTGTAGTGCAGCAGGTGAAACTATGTGCACCATACTACTATGAAGCATGTATTACAGATGAAAGTTTTGTTTTGCATGTCATTAGCAACTCTTTAGTTGTTCAGTCTGGACTTGTTCCCAGGCTCCTGATATCCATTTCTTGAATGTGGCTCAAAAGACTCAGATTTTTTTCATGATCAAGTACAAATGATCTGTTAAGTATGTTTTTACATGCATATTTTATAGAATTTGTACAACCTCTGTCAGTTCACCATAAAAACCAGAGTCAAAAATGCTCAGAACTCATTTCCTTTTCCCGTGTAAAGTATCACCTGCCAAAGTGGATAAGAATTGTTAAAAAAATCACACTCCAATATGCCTAAACCATCCACAGACCATACAGGGACTGCTTTTAGACAAAACACCATGTCAGCGTGTAAGCAGACGTCTCCCTCAGTGCTCTCTGGCTGTCTGTTGGACACGGTGCACATGTCAGCTGGTGATGTGCAGGGTTAATTGGCACTGATTGGCCAGGGTCATTTTCTGCCTTGTTAAATGTCTTCTCCCAGGGGGAGAGGACGTAGTGAAGCATGCTTAAGCTATGAGAGAGAGCGTGCATGCATGTGTTCTGTTTGTGTAACCTGCACCAGGCCGAGTAACTGCTTCCACAGTTGCCAGCTGGGACAACATGCACGTATTTCCACATGGGCTTCGGAAGGCCTAATTTGTGAAAGTGGTGGTGATTGACATATTTATTTTTGGTGTCGTTTAAATTAATGATAGCCGTTCATTAACCCCAACAGTGCGATATTTGATTGACACAGAGTCCAAATGTTCCAATGGTCTGCATTGATTCTAGAATGTTTTACTTGTGTACGTGTATTTGTAAAGCATCAGTATAGAATGTAATAACTGTGGACCTATAATTTGATAAACATACAGATCTTGTGAGGCTGCCATGAATACACTGTAAATAAAGCCACTATATAATTTAAGCTATGGCTTTCATAGATGTTTTTCATTTTACTCATAGATTGTAGTCCTTGTGAAGAATCACGATAGTAATTCAACTCACAAGAATATTGAATTATTCAGAGTTAAACAAATAATAATATTATCCCACCAGGTAAACAGTTAAATAGATGCATGACGGTTTTCCCAGCCAAATGTTTGTTGCCAGGGCAGGATGTCTCATTAACTTAACTAAGATATGACAAGTAATGTAATTTACCTCACAAGAATAACAAGTTAATTATGTGTATTCATTCAGGCTGCGGAAAATAAGCAATCACTAAAATCCTGAGAGAGGTGACTTTAGGACCAAATCCCATCCTTGGTTTGTGGTGTAGAAGAATTGCTTTGTACTACAGAGAAATATATGATCCCTAGAGCATGTTACATTTTTTTCTGGTTGTTGGCGGAGCGGTACAGTGACATAGTGGATAGCACATCCACCTCAAAGCAAGAAATTCCTGGGTTCGAATCCCAGGCCTCGGTGATGATCTTTCCATGTGGAGTATGAGTGCTCTTCCCATGTATGCATTGGTTTTCTCCGGATATTTCGGTTTCCTCCCACAGTCCAAAAACATGCACTTTAGGCTAATCGGCTGTTCCAAATCGACCCTAGGTGTGAGTGTAAGTGTGAATGGTTGTGTGTGTGTGTGTGTTGGCCCTGCGATGGTTTGCCGAACTGTTCAAGGTGTACCCCGCCTTCATCCAGTGTTGGCTGAGATAGGCTCCAGCCTCCCCGCAACCCTAAAAGGATTAAGCAGTTCGGCAAATGAGTGCATGAGTGAGTGAGTGTTGGCAGAGTGATGGGAAAAAGTTGGTGACGGCTAAATCAGCAACTTCCTGAACTTGTCTGCTTACACATGAAATACTGACACCCTGGACACATAATCTGCTTGACCAGCCTGTGATTTGTCCACTGCTCTTATCTGTTTGGAGTTAAGAGTTTTGCTGACAAAGTGCCACAAGATCAAATGTTATCTTTTTCACTTTCTAACTTTGGGAAAGAAACATAAACCAGTGTTGGATCTCTGCTCGGTAGAGAGCCCACTTTCAGTGAATATTTTAAATGACTGTTGGAGCAAACACACGCATTCACTGACCTTTCACTTGGCAACATATGGCATATATAATGTCAAATCTTTGCTCTTGTATAATAGGGCCCAACATTACGTCAGGTTATGTCACCTGAATGACGTGTTTATGCTAAACTACTAATAACATTAATACTGTCATGACATTAGTTAATATGTCATTAGTGGAAAATTCCAATTTTAAAACTTACCTCTTCCGAGTCTTTGGACACACGTATGTGTCTAACTTAAGGACGAAGTTGAACTACTGATTATCTAATTAGATCCCAGCGTTAAACCTATTGGAAAGTTCCTGCCTATGTAAATGTAATGACTATTGTAATATAACTTTACTTTAGTGCAATTTCCGTAAGCTCTCAAATGTCTAGTAACAATAACTTGAACAATTTATAGCACATGCGAAAATTAATAACTTACTACAAACAGACAGACAAATTCTCCCAATTTCCTGCGGAACGAAAATCGCTGCATCACAGTAGCTTCCATGTTGCTCACGCAAAAGGTAATAAGGGCAAATTAGACAAAAATACAGCAGCGTGACGTTGGGTCATCCTAGAAAAATTTGTGACCATAAAGAGTAATGCAGATGAGGATCTCAACATTGAACATAAACTCGAAAACTAGAACAACAGGTTTAGTAACGCAAAGGACTGTTTTCTATAATCAGGAAGGAAAATGAGTTTACTGGTGGTATACCACAAATTTCAATTCAATTATGTATATTATTTCCAGACCTAGGACTATGGCTTTATATGTCAATCTTAAGACATTTATAATAAATATAGAAGGCTTGGTGTAACATGAGTACACATCAGTCTTACTATTTTCGCTGGGTCACTTTTTATTTAATATTACAGTTCATTCTTTATCTCATTTCATTCCTCAGAGCTACACTCAAGGAACACTTCAGCCAGGTACTGGTACAGCGATGCAGGCCTTAATGGGTATTATGAAGTTCTGCTGTTGGATGAGGATCGTGGCTGGCTGCTGGTTGGAGGAAGGGACCACGTCTACATGCTCAACTCTGAGACTCTGAACCAGATTACTCAAAAGGTTCTCTTCTCCCACCACCTCCATTTCACTCCAGCTTCTTTCACTACTACGTTATGATTACATCATCATGGCACATACTTCATTAGTCATGTAATGAAAAGAAAGAAGAAACGGTTGGTTAGAGTTGCTTGATGATACTGCATGCTTTTGCACACTGTAATATCAACAGGTCAAAGTGAGTAATCCTGTCGATACTCGCGTAGAGATTTCTACGATAGTAACTCTATGACCTTTACGTAATGGTGCCAACATTTTCCCAATTCATCATGAGCATTATGATGGCTCATGAGGCAGAAATTGCTTTCATGCTTGTAACAAATGAAGTTACCATTTCGCTTGACTGAGAGTGGTATGAAGTTGGAAACTGCGATAGTGAGTACCATATGTGACCTTCGAATATACAGTCTGCAAACTGGCAGCAGTTCTTATGGGTCACTACCTGGTAACAATTTGCTGCACAAAAATTGCTTAATTTGTGACGGATGTGTTGCAACTAGACCTGTTGGAGTATAGAGCAGAACTATCAATTATTTGCTTACACTCAGTTAAAATGTTTCATATTTGCACTGTTGACTGCTTGGATTGAGGTTTGATTATAGGAATGGCTGATCAAATTGTCAGTATTTTTTTTGATCAGCCAAGACAATTTGTTGTTTGCACCTCTGGTATTGCATTGAAGCATGTGGATGGCTAATAAAGCATGAAATATAAAACAAATGCCATGCTACAACCATGTTTTGATTAATTGATTTTATTTATAGTGATGGGGAAATTCTATTTTTGCACTGAGTTAAGCACATTCCCTGTACTGTATCATGTATTGTCTTGTATTGTCATTGTATTATAATTTTATTATGTTTTATTTAGTCCCTTTAGGATTCCACAGTCCTTCTATTGTTGTCTTGCGTGATGCCCATCCTTCCGTCCGTCTGTCCACCTGTCTGTTTATCAATCCACAGATGCATTCCGTGCACTAACTCAAAAACGCCACTACCAATCATCACCATTTTTGGTGTGAATATTGGAGCTGGGTTACTTTACAAGCCTATTGTTTTTTGTCGCGGCCTGAAATCCACTATGGCCAAAACAGCTGCCATCTTTAATTTGCATTCCGTGCACTAGCTCAATAACGGCATTACTGATCATCAACTTTTTTGGTGTGGATGTTGGGACTGTGTAACTACACATGCCTATCGATTTTTGCCACAGTCCGATATCCAATACGGCCACCACAGCTGCCATCTTTAATTTGCATTCTGTGCACTAGCTCAAAATGCCATCACCGATCATCACCATTTTTGGTGTGTCTCTTGAGACTGGGCTGACCTTTTGTAATGTGGCCCATGGGCTGAGGGGTATTTCCGTATTTTTTGTGATTGTGATTAGAATGCTTTAAGGCAACTATTGGAGTGAAATTACAGGATTAAATAAAGTCGGAAAAATAGTTGCACACTTGTCCGCATTCTGAGGTCTTTCAAACCATAAACAAGGAAGTGACATAAGTTGACGTATGGTGATATATGGCTCAATGTTCGCACGGGGAACTGCTACGATTAGTAAATTTGCTGAAAAGTTGTGGTGATTGGTTAAAATTACACGGTCATCTAGGATGCAGTCGTCTTGGTCGAATTCACATAAATTGATACAATCGCAGCATCACAAAGTTCTGGAGGGACTGGTAATTGGTACTATTGGTTTAAATTTTTTAGTGCAATTGGTTTATTATTATTGTTTTTATTTAATTTAACTTGCACATGCTACTATGGTAGGAGTTGCATAATGAATTTAAAAACTATAACAAAGTAGCTTTTATTCACATCTATTTATGAAAATATTTAACTGTATAACCTTTAAGAAGGAATTATACCAATTATGCATTGTTTCAGTTTTCACTGCCAAGCTGTTTCCACACTATTATTCATCTTTTTTAGAATGATTCAATTGTTACAACACCAAAACGAATCTTAGGAAACTAAAAGATGTCAGAATACAGGTACCTTAACAGGAAAAAAATACAAAAGTCCTCCCTCTTCCCTATTTATAAATAGTTATTACTTTTACCACTTATATTGTATTCTTACTTTAAAAAAAATCTGAAGTAAAGAATAATCATTATAGTGTTTATGTCTGGGGTTTTTTAATGATTGACACTAGTGCGTAAACTTTTGTATTAATTTTTTTTTTCAATTTAAAAATTAAAACAAAAATTTTATAATAAAATAAAAAATAATTAGTATGCATAACTTAGACATGTTATAAATTTAGTTTATAAATATCCTAACTATACAGAACATAGTAGATTGTTGTATAGCAAATGAAGACAAATTTATTACATTACATATATCTCTCTGGACAAACTGTGTTAAAAAAAAAAAAAAGCCTTGGAAAAACAGTCTCTGTCCTATCCATTTTTAGATTCACTGGCCAGCTGGAAGGGAACATACTGAACGCTGCAAACATGCAGGGAAAAATCTGTTGGTAAGTAAACTTCAAAAAGGTTAAGAAAGTTCAACTCCCTTCCAAAAAACCTTTTATTTTTAGTGCCATATATATAGTAAGTTAGTACTATACTCTCTTACTCTCAGATACACACAAAGATTAATAAAGTCTTTTTCATTAGCCTTTGAAGTGGAAACATTAATTAAAAACTATGTAGGGAGTAAGTTCCCTGTCCTTGCCTATGACTAGTCTCTTTTGCAGCCACAGAAACATCAAAAGAGAGTATTGTGCAGAGGATTTAAAGCTGTCACCGGTGGTTTATGTCCATCTCAATCTGCAATCACTTATCTGTATCCAGGTTTTAATCTGCGATACTGTTTTATCTCCTCAGACTGACTGTGCAAATTTTGTGAGGCTCCTTCAACCATTCAACAAAACGCATGTGTATGCTTGTGGAACTGGGGCGTACCACCCTAAGTGTACATACATTGACCTGAGCCACAATGTTGAGGTGAGAAAGTGACCCCAGAGACAATCTGACATTTTCCAGCTCCCGCTTTATCTTGCCTTTTTTATATCTTACTGACAATTGTGTATCATTTTTGCCTTTTATGGTTTGTGACAGAGCCACAGGTGGCATGAATCAAACAACAGGACATTTAAGGGCTAAATTTAAGCATACTGCTTTTTCAGTAAGAATGCCAACAGGGGTGAATAGCACCCTCAGTCACCTACTGAGAAGTATTGACCAAAGGACTCAGCTGACAATGAAAACACTATATAGAAAGGGTTAAGAGGGTGACATGGTTGTCTTTGTCGCCTAGGAACCTGCGCTAACACTGCTGAGTGGTGCTATTGAGTCCGGGAGAGGGAAATGCCCCTTTAGTCCACATGAGCCGTTTACTGCTCACCTCACTGGTAAGAATACTTCCAAATTGAGATTTCAGTGAAATAATTTTTTGCAGTATTTGTACAGAGCTTGTATTTTTTTTGTATGTGTTTGCTATGAAAGCAGAAAAGCCCACCAATGGAATTTAAAGTTAAACAATTAAATTAAAATCCATCTTAAAACATGTATATCTCCGGTTCAATTAAATAAAAGGCGGTTACATTTCTGTAGATATACCAAAAATGCTTACTGTTTACTTAATTACCTGCACAGTCATGAATTTATGTTACACGTTTAAATGTTAGATATTAGTATTAGCATGCTCTGATTGGCTAATCTACTCCAAGGATATCAGGTCATATTCAATGACCTAAAATGTCAGTACAATAAAAAATAAATAAATAAAGGAAATGGTTGTGACTCCTTTTAAACTAAAAGTTTCATTCTAGACTGATTCAGTGAAAAGGAACAGTTGGAATGAAAGGAAGAGTCTTCCTTTGCCATTTAAAAACATAACTTCTGCTGAAAGAAAGAATAAAAGTGTCAGTAAACTCAAGCATTATATTATATTTCAATATATTTATGAAGACACATTTATATATCCAGAGTACTCCTCTCGTGTATGATATATGATATATTTGACATGGGGATCTATAGCTTATAATCTGTGCACAGCTGGATGACTTGTGTGGGAAGCTCTCAACACTGTAAGAAATACTCAGCACTGTCCTTGGCCGATGCTGTCATGACCTATAATTTCATGGCTAATAGGTGGGATGAAAGCTGCTTATGTTGTTCCACAGACAGGAAATGAAAGTTAGCCGCTTGATTTATAATTTTTGTCATTTTTTAAAACTACATTGCCCCATACTCCATCGGGGAAAAGGGGTACATAAACCATATGCTGCTTAATTAAAGACTGCCGCCTGGACTATGGACTTCTGTTATTATCATTCAATCGTCATTGAACTTTATACTGTTTAATTAAAGACTGCTGCCTAGGCTACAGACTTCTGTTATTATCATTCAATCATGCATTATAGGAGAGTCTGGAAGAAGCCCAAATTCCTAATGATATAAGATGCTATAAATATGGATTAGTTTGATTAAAGAACCAGAATTCAAAGGCAGAGCAGTTAAGTCTGAGTTCATGTATCATATGCTTTCGATTTTACATGTCTGTCTCTTCACTTCAGATGGAGAATTGTATGCAGGAACATCGGTGGACTTCATGGGAAACAATGCAGCCATATTTCGTAGCTCAGTACACACAACCACTCAGCACTACATTCGCACCGAGGCTTATAATGACCACTGGCTCAATGGTAAGATTCAGAAGCTAATAAGGCATGTCGTTAAATGGCCTTCAAATAAATTTTTGAACAGGTGACATTTCTACTTATCAAATCTTTCAGAGCGAACTGTATTTTTGAATACTATTTTAATTCATATATGTATATGTATTTATTTTAAAAGGCAAATAAATAACACGCATTCACACACAAATATAAAATATATATAAATATGTACTATATATAACTTCCAAATGTAATTATCACTAATCAATATTTTTGAAACCTTTTAGCTTTTGTGTTGACGTACATATGTTGAATTATGTACACTTTATTTTTACATGTATGTATGTATGTATTTTCTAATTAAATATAAAATAAAATATAAGATTTTTTCCCCCCAACAGGTTCACTTGAAATCCGATCAGGCTGAATCGAAAATAACATACTATTGCATGTATAGTACATTTTATGGACACTCCAAAGTGATCTTTATACCCAATGTTATAAGCAAATACCTTGAATTGAAAGTCATTGTACTAGTTACTGACGCAGCTAAATTAAAATATGCAAAAACATTACTCCAGATGTATAAAGTTACATAGGGTAAGCATTTAAAATTTGAAAGTGTATGCCATTTTGCATTTAGCAAATAAAAGTGTATAATAATGTTAAAATTTGGACACTGGGTCTTAGATCAATATGGGATGAAAGAGTAATCAATGAATTGTAGTGTGGACATGTTAGTCGTATGCATGAATACATTCATTTGAAGAAATCAAACTTTGTAATGTTTTATTAATGTATTATTTTTGCCTCAATAGAGCCAGAGTTTGTGGGCTCATACTCCATCCCAGACACACACAGCATAGATGATGACAAGGTCTATTTCTTCTTCAAGGAAACAGCTGTGGAGTCCAACCAGCTGGATAAGCGTATCTACAGCCGAGTGGCTAGAGTGTGCAAGGTGAGCTGGCTGGCACTGGCTGTAATTGACTAATGAAAATGAAATGTGATCCAGAAGGGCTGAAAGAAAGTGCCTTTTGTGCACATCAATATAAACTGGGCATGGAAATTATGTATAAGCCTGTGTAATACCATGCCTGGAGCTTTTGTGGTGTTATTTATTTTAGAAAAAATTAATAAGGTGTTTGATTGCAAATAATAGTCCCACTCAGAGTTGCCAGTTTAATAAGTACACTTATCTAGTGGCTGTAATAAACCGGCATCTCCTTTTACGGTACTTTGTCCATACTAGCTAGTTCTTCAGTACTGTTGGCTGTATTTTATGTTTTTATACTTTATCACTGATGTGCCCTGTGTTAGTGCCTTAGTGCTTCCCTGCTCTTAGATCTTACCTTATATTCTGAAATAGTGGCTGTTATGATAAATAACATAAGGCATTACTCATAAACACTTAATATGCCCGTCTTTGCTTTGAGACAAATGCTTCTTTGTAGGCATTCCAGGCTGGTAAACCAATTTCACTTATAAATCATGCAAATGATTCCAGTCTTGTTTTAGGACATATGCCAACGCTTTGAAACCGAATCACATGGAATTCTTTGTAACTTCTCACTCCTTGGAACTTAACACTGGAGCAGATGATCCATTCATTTCTGCATATGTTCTGGGAGTGGCATCATATCAGTAACTTCAAATCCTGCTGTCACAGCTTTTTCCACCCACATTGTGAACTCTCACTCATCTTTTAGTCTCATTCTACTAAATTACACTATTTGCCTTGCTTACAGAACTATAAAGCTGGATGAAATTGAATAGCAGTGCTTTGATCCTTAATACTGTAGAGCTGAAGAAAAGAAGAGTGCACCTCCCGTATTGAGTTTTATTTGTTAAATCTGAGTAGTATATATTTATATTTGGTTGCATTTCTGTAATACAGACTACTTATTAATCGAGTGCAAAGTCCATACAGAGACATTTCAGCCCATTGTATTTGGGCTGAAAGTGAGGTCTGCACAGAAAAGACCAAGGGCTAAAATTTCTCTGTACAGACAGTACAGTTTATTATACGGCATTTAAAAATCACAGCCTATTAAAGTTCACTTCAGGCGCTGTTGTTTGCCCACTTCTGACCAAGGAGTCTATATCCATGTCTCTGGGGCTTTGGTAGTGTCATAAGGGCACTTCGGATTCACCAGCGAATTACGTTTTCCAGAGTAGGTGCTATTTATTGGGTTTTTTTATGCAATACAAATTTTAACAGGAAAAAGCTTTGAGTAGTGTGAGGCCACATTTCCTTCTCTGGGACTAAGAGGCACAGAGGCAGAGAATGTGTAAGAAAGAGACAGATTACCAAATTACCAAAGGACATTCATTCAATAACATTTATTTTTATAATAGTATAGTTGTAATAAAAAAAGATGTGTTAGACATGAGGTATTATTTGAGTTCACTTAACACTTTTGTGATATGTGCTTGTTTTAATCTGTATAGTTGTGTCATAAATATTGAGACCAGTTCACCATTTTAAACAGGTCAACTTTTACAACCCTATTAAATTTCATTTTCTGTTTTAAAGACCTTCTGTTTTCAAATTGTATTTTAAAGCTAGCACTGGTTTATAGCTTTTTAAAATACTTTTAAAACACACACACACACGCACGCACGCACGCACGCACGCACGCACGCACGCACGCACGCACACACACACACACACACACA
>JBCNYH010000023.1:8316471-8328655 GCA_039654325.1 Tandanus tandanus | reverse complement strand
TTCATCCTCTAACACAACTTCAGTCATTGCAGACATCATACATGAGGATGGGTTTGTGACTGACGCACGCTGTAAAATAATGTTTGGGGCTGTGTGGGTCGTTAACCAATTTCCCCAAAGAGAGGAGGGGACAGAAGTAACTTCCTTGATTCATTACTGCGGCCACTGCATGAGGGCATCTTACATTTACAGTCTGTCCTTACACAATTCCCGATGAAGCCTGTAGTGCTAGATGAACCGCCTGCACTGCTCTAAGACATGGGCCCATACCTTGAGCGACTATGTCAAGTTTACCAGAATAGTAATGAATTGGGCGTAAACTGCCCCCGTGTTCTTGCATTAGACATGCAGCCATAAAGCTTAAGTGTTCATGAACATAAAGCACAAAGGGCCTATCAGATTGTAAAGATCCCAATGCTGGTGCTTGTAAATAGTGCTTTCTTCAAAGCACTGAAAGCTTTGAGATGAATTTCTTCCATACAAACAGTATTGGAATCTTTAACCTGGCCTTTCAACACATCATAAAGTGGTTGAGCAATCGAGGTATAGTCTTCAATCCAAGGTCTACAGTAACCTGCTTTTCCTAAAAATGTTTTAATGGTGTAGGCGGAGGTATTGCTTTAACTGAAGCATCTCAGTCCTGTGTGATGGACGTATGTTCTCTACTAATTGTTTGACCCAGAAATGTGACTTGATTTTTAGCAATTTGAGCTTTGTGAAAGCTGGATTTGTGTCCTTTTTTATGCAAATAGTCTAACAATGCTGCCAATTCAGTTTGATGTACCTTGTGATCTGTTGAGGCACAGGGCAGTGGTGGCTTAGTGGTTAAGGCGATGGGTTAGTGATCCGAAGGTCAGTGGTTCAATTGCCACTATCACTACTGTTGGGTCCTTCAGCAAGGCCCTTAACCCTCAGTTGCTCAGAAGTATGAAAATGATAACTCTAAGTCGCTCTGGATAAGAGCGTCTGCCAAATGCTGAAAATGTAATGTAAATTGTCGAGGCAATCAAAATTCCATCGACATATTGAATCACACAAATCACGTCTGATGGTATATGGTCGGGGAATTTTAAATTCACTTTGGCAACTGGGTCCACTGGTATTGCTCATAGTCAACTGTGAAAGCTAACCATGTTTGGCTGTCAGAGTGCAAGGGTACAGAAAAGAATCCATTAGACATATCGGTTACTGAAAAAACTTACAATCTAATGGTAAGCCATTACAAATTGTAGATTGATCTGCTACTAGTGGGGGTGATTTTATCAATATGTTTATTGGCTACTCTGTAGTTTATGGTGAGCCTCCATGTCCCATTGGCTTTCTTGATGGGCCATATGGGTGAGTTACAGGGACTGTTGGTTTTAACTAGCACTCCTTGCTTCAGCAATTTTTCTACAATAGGTTTGACTCCCCGTATAGCTTTTTTACTGATTGGATATTGTTTGGTAAAAGGAGGTGGAGTTCCCGTTAATCTGACGGGTTCTACACCTGTCAGAAGCCCGCAATCATCCTTGTCTTTAGCCGAAATTGGATGATTCTGCAAGAAAGCATACTCAGGAATGGTTGCATTATTGGTAGAAACTTGTGCTGAGGAAATTTTTATGCTAGCAGATTCTGAAGACATGTCTAAAGTTAGATGTACTTGTCTTAGTAGATCCATGCCTAGAATTGCACCTGTATTTAATGGAGCACATAGCAATTTTGTAGTCAGAGTTTTCAGGCCTAATTGTACCTCTATGGGCAGAATCTTCACCTATTACACTAGTTAAATAAAGTTTAGTTTTCTTGTACGGAATGTTTAAATCTTTAGCCAATTTTGTAGGAATTACTGTAATTTCTTCACCTGTATCAAGCAAAAAGTCAATCTCTCTTGTATACTATCTTTCACAAAGATTCTTTTGTCATTGTGATGGATTACAGGGGAAAGGTAGCTACTCACAGCCCAACAATTAGTTTTTTTCCTGTTCTTCTTGTGCTCTTAGAAGAGCCTGAGCGAGCTGTCCTAAAGTTTCAGTAGACAATGGCGGAACTACTTCAGCATTGTAGGCATGCTGAGAAAGAGCAGAATTATGCATAGTATTTCTTCTACTATCTTGCAGCCTCTTCCTACATGCTTTCTCCCAATGTCCCAATTTTCCACAGTAGTAGTAGTACTGCATTTGCCTTCTTTTTAAGGACATCTATTGTCTTGGTTTGTTGAGCTAAACGGAGCTGCCGCTACTCTCACTTTTGTTTAACATCAGCCTCTCTTTCCCATGTAGATAACCTGTCTAGGTTACTTCTGAGAGTCCTGTTAGACCAAGTTAGACCTAGGAATGGCAATGCTTTTCTGTATTCGGCTACAAGGCCATCTGAACAGATGCGGTCTAGGGATCCATGGATTCTGGACCAGTCTATGGGTCCCTGGATTCTGGACCAGTCTATCTTGAGTCCCATGATATTCTTTAGAATTTTTAAAACACCTTCCTCAAATCTCCTTTACTGGGATGTTGTAGTTTTGAAGTAACAGCAGAATCAGCTGTGTGACTTGTGCTAACGACATGCACGAGAGGCATTTTGTTGATCAATGCTCCTCTAAATTCAGAAAAATTTGTGCATGCCAAGGGTCAGCTCTGGGATAGTCTCTCTATATCTTGAGGTCCTACAACAGTTTGTACTTGGAAACAGAACAGTTTGTACTTGGAAACAGAAGAGTTGTGAGGAACACTTTCAATTCCCTCAGTTCCCTGAAATCTCTTCTTAGCACCACATACCTTCACTGTATTTACAGGCACATTTGTTACTGACTGGATGGCTACATTTGTTTCACAGAAAGCTTGTAAGTCAGGATAATTATTATCAGACTGACTAACTTCTACCACACCAGTTTTTGCTGAAGCTTTGTTGCGGTTAAATTTTTTTAGTCTCTAGCACGGAGCTCTTTGTTCTGTTCCTCTAGCTCTGAGTTATGCTGAGACTGTTGTGTAGCTAGCGCTAAACCCAATTCTCTGTGGCAGCAGATAATGCCTTTCACATTCTTCTTGCGAATACATGCTCCTAGTACCTTTTTACACTCATCTACAGACCAAGTCTTGTTTAGATTGATCTCATATTTGTTTTCTTTCTCAGTGACTATTAGGACAATTTGCACTCCCAACAGTGATTTGAATATGCTATCTGACCACAAAGGAGTTGCAAGACCACCTTTTTCAGCTGTGGGGATTAGTCTTGCTAAACATTTTGTGAATTTCTTTCAAAAATTCATTCAGCCTGACAGTGTCACCCAGACCTTCACATTATCATAGAGACAAAGGCATAGCCTGGCCTTGAGATTAGCATTCACATTTAACTTGGGACCCTGCCCGGTGGTCAGGAAGTACATAAAGACAAAAGGTTAATGTCTCAGACTCCTGGGCTGCCAGACTTGATCTTAGAATGTCATAATTTTTTACCTCAAAGTGTAAAACCCAATGTACATAACATTTTTCAGTTTTATATACTGTTACGTTGGAGCCTAGATTTAACATTTTATAAATTTGTAATCCAACACTGGTAAGCGAACTGAATGGGGTCCAGATGTGGTCTAACCATGGGTCGGAGTTGATCCAGGATGAGCCTCTCAAGGGTGACATGTGAAGTCAGTGCCATGGTCTGTAATCCTGGGGGCCACTGGGACGTGGTGTCTTTGGTACAGGAACAAGGGATGACGTTTTCCACAGTACTGGGACCCTCTGTAGACTCAGGCTCATCAAGAAGATGTAATATAACACTAATTACTAATGTAATTAAGGACAGCAACTAAATATTTGTAAAGTGTTAAATACATAAATAAGTGTTAAAAATTAATTTTCATTCATTCGCTGAACCTCTTAATCCTGCTAGGGTTGCAGACTCTGGGTGAAAGCAGGATACGCCCTAAACAGCTTGCCAGTCCATCACAGGGCCACCACACACAACCATTCATACTCACACCTAAGGGCAGTTTGAAACAGCCAACTGGTCTAATGAGCCGGTCTTTGGACTGTTGGAAGGAACTGTTGTGGCGAAAAGTGTCCAGTTCATGACGCAAGAGATTCAAATCCATTTTCAGGTGTTTATTTAGCCTTTAGGAAAAGAAAAGCATACAATTAATCACACAGAAGAAATTGTTCCAAGAGAAAAACCTTGGATGTTGAACCAGCTCTGCAATTGGCTAATATAGTGACCATTCCATTCTGATTGGTCTATCATCCTCTATCTTTAGACTCTGATTGGTCCCTCATGACATCATGTCTTAACTTGACCTTGTTCTAATATGTCCCCCAAGTTCCTCCTCATGCCCATGACTGCTTCCTAGACGCTGAGTGGTCCATGAAGACCCCTCCCATTATACCCCCAAGTTCACCATCTTCTCGGTTCGCCACCAGCAATTTCTGGCACTACACTTGCTGAGATTGTTTGCTTTAGGCTTTTTCTGAGAAATGACAAATGTCAAGTTGACCTGAAGGGTCTGAACTCGATGCCCCCTATCGCTTAGGATGGACATTTTGTCCCTTTTCAAGGTCCGACATTTTGTTACAGTGTTCCATGTTCAAGGACAGCCAAGCAATATTCATACAGAGTGGAATGGCCCAAAAATAAAATAATGAAAATAAAATAATAAAATAACCTTCCCTCATTTCACTGAATAAACTCCTAATACAATCGTCACATAAATCATCTAATAATCAAATAGTGCAGTAAATCATACAGTTGCTCTTCTATAGGTATAATCATTAACAATTTAAATATATATTTCATTAGAGAGGATTCATATTCATATTTATATTCATGTTGATGCTGTGGAAGTCCAGCAATTTGTATAAGATTTATGGAGGACCAAATATATGACATTATGACATTTCAAACCGGCAGGCCATAGGCCTTCCACAGTTCATGGGTCCAAAACACACAGCGCCCCCAGTGACGCCTGATTCCCCGATTTCCTCCACTTCAGAACTCAAAGCACTTAAAGGAAGCCCACACAGAAACACACAGACTTGAACCCTGGACCTTCTGGATGTGAGGTGGACATGCTAACCACTATGCTGCCTGTTGAATAGAATAAAATTATATATTGAATAAAAGTACCAAGATCATTGCGAAACAGGATTCTGCATATGTGCCTACATGCGGTTCAGAGTGAACAGTAGATGTACTGTAATGTGATGGGGAGTTTGTAAGAAAATGTTAACAAATAGAACGGCAGCTCTGACACTGGAACACACACACACAAAGTTTTTTTATATATATAATCTTTTTGCTCTGAAGCCACACTTGCTTTTCTGTCCTTTACAGTGTTACCTTGACAACTCCTGCTGCCTTGCCATCGACTGTTGCCATGACTGTGATTAATGCCATGGCAGTGTTTGTTTGGTTTTTTTTTTTCCGGCAGTGTTCTTTCTTTTTCTGTGCTTTCTCTTACAATTGTTATATTCCAAAAGGTCTGTGATGTTGTTTTTTATTATGACATGTTTCCCTTATTCTTTGTGAATCTTCCTGCTATTACCACAATGAGTCATTTATAATACTATTGCCATGGCAACCATTCGATTGAACTGACTTTATTTTATGTGTGTCTGTGTGCATGTGAGTAAGTTATGAGTCAGATGGGAATGATGGCTGCTGTTTTTGCTCCTCCTGCATCACAGCTTCACACCAGACAGGAAAAATATTTATTGTGCACTGTAGTACTCATATTGTCTGCTTGCCATGACTTCCCATGAATCCCTTTAGAATATAGGTGTGGTTGTGTGTTATATATTTGTGCTCCATTTTGAAATTGTAGGGTCTGTTAGGCTATATTGCTTTAATGCTTTAGGACTCCAAGAACTTTAAGTACATTTGGGTTTTAAGGCTGTAGAACTTTTAAGAAGTTTTAAGGCTTCAAGGATTTTGAGCCTGAAGGCTTTATACTTAAAATATTTAGGGATTCAAGGCTTTACAAGACAGGGTTCTCCAACAGACAATGCAACAGAATCAGAGCTGAAGCAAATATTTTTCTATTTTATCAGATCGTTCCAATGCTATGCTAGTTTGTTATCTTCTTAAATTGATATAAGGTTATAAGGATATAAGGTGGTTAATAATATTTAGGGGTCCAAGCACATGTTTGGAACCCCTTTTGTCTTTACATTGGTTTTTTATTATTATTATTATTATTATTCATTCATTCATTCATTCATTCATTTTCTGAACTGCTTAATCCTAATTAGGGTCGCGGAAGACTGGTGTCAGAATTAATAAGAGTTGTATTCTTTTGATTACAATCTAGAAGTATTTCTGTGTTCGTATGTCTGTAGGTTGATTACCATATTTGTACACAGGCTTTTTTTCTCAGACATTCTATAGCTAACACAGGAAACTCCCAGCTAACACAAATCTTCCCCAGTTATGTGAGTAAAAACAGCAGTTTCCATTGTATCCTTAGTGATAAAAATCTGTCAACCTGCGCTGGGTGACAAAGTATATGATGTGAATGTTTAGAGGTTAAGTTCCTGTTTTTTGTGGCAGGATGTATGTTGTTCCTTAGATATTGTTACTTCTTGCATATCATGTAAAACATATGTTCAAGTGAAGGTCAAGTAAGGTAAAGTAGGTGTGTCCTGAAGACAACTGGATAGAGATGCAAAACAATAAAATTGGCAGTTGAATCACAGACGGGACTCACTTTGTCTGGTTGCGTAGGGAAGGCAGTTTGGACTCAGACTTTAGTGGAGCCCGTGGAGCCATGATGCAAGATCACGTTTTTGTACTTATTTTGATTTACTTTATTAAATTACTAAATTGGGAACTGATAGAATCTGCTTGTTCTTTCACACATTCAACGAACACGAGGAGCCAGCAAGGTTCAGGGAAGGTGGTTTCTTACACTGGCGCCCATCTCAGCCAACTCTGTACACCCTGGACAACTCGCCAGGTTATCGCAGGGCAGAAACATGCTGACAGTAATGCAGCCTACTCTTTATGAAAGTCAGCAATGGTTCTTTTACATGCCTCTCACCACAGACACTGAGAGACATGGCTGGCCTTTGATAACCCAGTTAGCTGCACTAGGGAGACAGCAGTGACAACTCGGTGATAGTGGGGCTTGAACCCCCGACCTTTGTTGTTATTAATGTTATTATTATTATTATTATTAGTAGTAGTAGTAGTAGTAGTAGTAGTATTATAATCATCAATATTATTATTATAATCATCATTAAGTTTCATCTTCTTAGAGTGTTTTTTTTTGAGTGCCTAGTAACCGAGTCTCCTCTGGGGTCTAAGAGTAAAGAGCACAGTGTAAATGTTTTCTATGCGTTTAGTTATGTACCTTAAAAATATACTTTAAACTGATGTTTAGTGGTGTATATGAAGAATATGTGCAGTTCCACGTAGTGTTATTTTTTTCAGCTCTGAGGAAGAGATATTGCCAGGAATTTTGTTAAGGTATATCAGTTGCCTTTTTGATTATGTCAAGTGTTGTTATTATAACAGGAATGGCAGTGGATTCCAGTTTCCACATTTTAGTGATTTCGATTTGTAGACCTTTGTACGTAGATAATTTACTATATTCTTTTCTAGATACACTAGAATATCATATGGCGTAGGGCATATATCAATTTCATATTTCATATCAAAATACGAGGCAAGTCTTTTTCTTAAAATCTTTCACGATGATGTCAGGTCAGTTTGCATCTATTCTCCTATCTGAATGGATTTGGAAATTCCAGAGAATTGTTACAGCTGTGCCATTTCACAGACTCGAGAAACAAGTTTCAAGTTTCAAATTTTTAGATGATATCTATTTGCCCTAACTTGAAACTGTGAACGGCATATTGGATTTTGACCTAATTTGCATAATTGTGAATAAAATAAAATGGTAGAGCCGATTTGCACAGAATTTAAAACATATAAGGGTTCTTACAATATTTTTGATTCACTCCTTTAAACACAAACACACACACACACACACACGCACGCACGCACGCACGCACGCACACACACACACACACACACACACACACACACACACACACACACACACATATATGACCTAAAACCGTTCTTAGCCAGTTTGATGAAGCACCAACTAAAAATTACAATAGTTGTTCATGTTACTCTTCTCATAATATATCAAACAACATGATGGTATTGTGCATCTGTTTATCAGAATGATGTTGGTGGGAAGCGGAGTCTGATTAATCGCTGGAGTACCTTCTTAAAAGCCAGGCTGGTCTGCTCAGTCTCAGGGCTAGGAGGCATGGACACACACTTTGATGAGCTGGGTATGTACACGGCTAAGGAATTATATATTCCGTAGTGCACTAAAAATAGTGATAAAAGGTCAATTTATGCATCAAGGAAATATAAATTACATGCAATATTTACTTCTATTCAAACACATATACAATATGTTGGCATTTAAACACAGCTACAGAGTTTTTATGATTAAATACTTAAACCGGAGGTGTGGATTTTTTTCAAGGTTTGAGGTAAGCTGAGCTACTTTGAGCATAAGGGACAGAATAGTAGGCAAAGATAAGTTATAAATGTTGGAGAGAATGGAGTAACAAATCATCTTGATGAATTGGGGATCACAGAATGAAATTGTGGAAACTTAATGCAAGTTGTGCAAGCTTAGATTAAATCACTTTAATCCATTTCTAAAATATAAAATCACTGAAATTTAATAGGTTGTTATATTATGATTAAAATATATTATTTTTGTATTTCTAGAGGATATATTTCTGTTGGAGACCAAAGATCCGCAAAATCCAGTAATATATGGAGTCTTCTCAACTTCAAGGTAACAGTCTAATGAAGGAAGCTGTTATCCAAATATATAGTAGTTTATCAGCATTATAGATGGGATTTCAGATTCAGTTTGGAGATTTAAAAAGTAAGGTAAAGTATGTGTATTACTAGGAGAAATCTAGTGTTATTCATGAAGCATTTTTTGTTCAAGGATGGGGCACGGACAACTGTGCTGATCTCAGCACACCTCAGTTTTTTATATTTATTTTTAAAGATTTATTTGTGGTAAGTTTAATATATGTGTATACAGAAATTTATAGAATGATTTGATATCCTGAGATTATTATTCTAAATAAAATTAACAATAATTTTAGGCTAAGTATCAAACTTCAGCTTGATTCTTTTGAATTTGATACTGGTGCAGTGTATGATCCCCAAAATTGTGTTGGCTTAAAGGTCATTTAAAGAAAAAGACATGCTTTGTATACTTAATTCCAGCGATCTTGGGGTATTTCCAGGTGGTTCTAAGTGTAATGGAGCTATTCATTATAATTGCTTACAAACGATTTAGATTGCAAATCTGAATCATACATTGCTGAAAATGCTGGTGCTTGGAAATATGTAAAAGAAATATCAATGCTATGAGACATTTAGGGAAAGATAACATGGTATAATTCCCTCTTGGCTTCCCATAGATGTATGAGAGGTCAATCCATAATCATTTATTTAATTTGATTCAGTCACTTTATCCGGACACCTGACATGGGAACCCCTACACCCTCAAAGACAACAGTTTGAGTTCAGCAATCTCCTTCTGACTCTTCCAAAACAATCCGCCTGGTTTCCCTTGAGAAGAATGATGTCTGCAGGCCATTCAGGAAGGGTCAGAGGTGATCAGGCTCAAGGGCGTGTGTTATTCTTACTCAGCTGCAGGCCAACGTTCACTTCCCCTTCTTTTCTTCTTTCAAAAGCTCTGTCTTCCGAGGCTCAGCTATATGCGTCTACTCAATGGCGTCCATCCGAGCCGCTTTCAATGGGCCCTTTGCCCACAATGAAGGCCCTGACTACCGCTGGGTGGAGTACAAAGGCAGGATCCCATATCCACGTCCAGGGACGGTGAGTCTGCTATAAGAAGTTTCTATATATGTGTGAATGAGGATTTTGGAAAGAGCAGTGGTAACTGAACTGAAGGCATAACTATGGAAACAGTTGAGGGTTTTTGGATGACAGTTGATGTCTAAGTCCAAAGAAAGTTAAAGTAAGTAATGATGTGGGATGAATGAGTAATACTGACTCTATATTCATGATGTATACAGTTTAAATCCCATAAAGCCCCAGCTGAGTTGAGCTTCATACACTAATCTAAACCCTGGTATGAAGTCACAATTTATGGTACTGTAACTTCCACCAATGCTTAGGTTCCGTGGCTTAGGTTCAGTGGAAAGCACATTTCCCCTGCCTGCATAGCACACATACATACGTATATGGTCCATATGATTGCATAGGTTTCAGTCCTGCTGTCCATCAATCCTCACTTGGGCTTTGCTTGCATGGGGTGATTATTAAAAAAATGTGGGTGCCTTCAGGGTCATGCTTTGGCATAAAGTACTAGAGGTGTGTGCTGTTAGTGCATATGCTTCCCTACAGATAGAAATTTTTTGGCAAGGTTGTTTGCTCTTTGGATATGCTTGACTAATTAGTAGAACCAACATCGTAAAGCAACAATGAAAGCCTTTTAGATTTAGATGCTTTCATGGTTCTGCATAAACTCACATTCATTTCCTGAAAAGGAAAAATATGCAGAATATATATTTCCCAGACACTTTACATATGCTGCGATTGCCTGGCAAGCTGTCCATGGTGTACCCCGCCTTCGCCCAGAGTCGGCTGAGATGCTAGCCTCCCCACAACCCTAATTAGGAGTTAAGCAGTTCAGAAAATAAATGAATGAATGAGCACTTTCCATATGGGCATCTATGATATTCCATGATGAATTTTTCATGATTAATACCTAGCTAGGAGTCGGTGTATGAGTAAATATTACTATAATTAGCTATGAGAACACAGAGGAACAGCCTAACAATGTGAGGGCAGAGTGTAGCCTATTATGTGCACAAATATACATTTGTGTAATGATTGTCTCTCAGCTGACCTCAGAGCAATGGTTTGACCCATGAGGTTCCTGACTGTGATTTCTTGATGAGAAATGTGCTACACACATAATAGGCTCATTTAGTAACGATATAAATATGTGAGGTTATGGGAGAACATATAAAATAAATTGGAAATTACATACAAATTACATACAAAATAAATTGGACTTACAATGCAAGTCTCAATATTACCTCTGCCAAGAAACCTATGTTTTACCCTTGGTTGTGAAATATTAAAGGATTCTTGAACATTGGGAGATGAGTTTTGCTCCCTGAGTGTTTTTGTATTTACATGGATTTAGACTACCTATTATAATGATATCAATTTGCCTTTCGTAGTAACATTAGCTGACAACAATTTAAGCTGGGTAAAACAATGAAATACTTAAAAGTAGCTTAATTTAATAACATACTAAGAGCATAGAGAAGTTCAGTGTTAGTTAGGTGGTAATATTGTAACCTGGAGTAGGATATATGTATTATATCGATTAATATGCTGTCCCCAAATTATGAGACATTTACAAAGCATTAAAATGTAAACCAATTTGCTGGCTAATTTATAGTATATAGTATCTTACAGTTAAGGGAGGTAATATTGCCACACCACAGCCTAAAAATAGAAACAATTTAGAATATTCAAATCCGGCTGCATCGGAATATGCATTCTTCTATACTATTAGTACGGCACAAGCAGTACATTAATCCACATGGTTTATATGCTACAAATGGGCACATAGATAAACATGTTCATATTCTCAGTATGCATTTACTAGTTTTTTTCTAAATTTACCCAGATGTCCTACTAAATCCACAGTATGTGAAACTAACACACTGTGCTACACTATGGTATAACATAACTCAGCTGGAGCTTCTGAATTAACATAGAATTCCCCCAGGGATAATAAAATTAAGAAAATAGGAAGCCATCCAAAGGAAGCCATCCATGGGGAGCCCTACAAATGTATAGTAGACAAAAAAAAATTAAGTTAATCTCTGTATTGTCTTTTAGAATGAGGCACCTAAATCAACTTGCTTTTGTGAACTGCAAGATGACAAGCATTATGTTTATTTTAGCATAGCTAATGCTGTAAACATATGGGTCAAAGGAGAGGTAAGAAGGGAGTGGACTATGCCTGAGTTGTATGCTTATGCCCTTACTCGTAGACCTTACTACAGGGGCGGCCAGGTATGTTAGTACACAATACTCATCTTTGATGATTGAAAAATCAACTGACTTGGCCAGTTGAAATTGACCTTTTTTAATAATGCCAAAGGTCAATTTCAACTGGCCAAGT
>JBCNYH010000023.1:8299108-8310066 GCA_039654325.1 Tandanus tandanus | reverse complement strand
TGTGTACCGATTCTGGTACGTGTGTATGTGTGTGTTTGTGTGTGTGTTTGTGGGTGTGTGTGTGTGTGTGTGTGTAAATATTTATTCATATATTTTCAAAATTATTTTTCACCTCTGACTTTTATTTTTAAAACAAGGCTTCACACTCAGGATGGTAATGTGCATATATAATTACTACTGCTCCTTGCTAATGATATTGGTGACTAAATTCTCCAATAGCCACGTATTACAGCTTCTAAACTGCCTTTTGCAGACGTTCCCGTCGACAGGATGTGAGGTATGGTGACCCATGGAGCCAGTGTCAGGATCTGGGAGATGGTAATAACTTCAAAAACAAAAATGTTGCAACCTGTTCCTAGTATAAAAAACTGAGCAAAGTAAAGTAGACATTTCTGATAGCTTGTTACTCATCGGATTTTGATGATATTTTTTTCCTGTAATATTACTAGGAATATAATGTACTTCAAATCTTTTGCAGGCTCAAAGGAAATTGAGTTGAAGGTGGTTTATGGAGTAGAGAACAACTCAACCTTCTTGGAATGCACGCCTCCTTCACCACAAGCGACAGTCAAATGGATCATGCAGCCAAGACACAGCCAGAGCACTAAAGAGGTTAGGATGGAAACATACCGCACTGCCTCTTTCTATGAAAATATCAGCAGGTCAAGAATCATTAGTGAGCCAGTAGGAGAACATTTAAATGAATTATATGAGCATTCAAATGAACATGAGTAACTAAGGTTAGCGGTATTCAGTTTACTGCTAATTGCACCATTATTTAAATGTCTTCATTTTTGCAGAGATACGCGACAGCAGGAAAGGCAAGTTCATAGATGTCAGTCAGCACAGAGATTGAACAGGCGTGCAGACAGGGCTCAGGTAGTTGAGTGTGCACAAAAAATATTTTATCTTCAAAATATAATTTACTTTTTTTGTGAAAGTGGGTGGCACAGAAGCGTAGTGGTTGCATGTTTGCCTCACAGCAAGAAGGTCCTGCGTTTGAGTCCTGGGCTTGACAGAGGTGTTTCTCTGTGGAGTCTGCATGTTCTCCCCGTCTTTGCGTGGTTTCCCTCTGGTTTCTCTCCACAGTCTAAAGACATTAGTCTACATTAGGCTAATTTGCTGTCCCACATTGCCTTTAGGTGTGAGTGTGAATGTTTGTGTGTGTATGTTTGGCCCGTGATGGTCTGTTGAGCTGTTCAGTGTGTACTCCACCGTCGGCCAGTGTTGGCTCAGTGACCCTCATAGGACTAAGCAGATTGGTAAATAAGTGAGTGTTTGTGAAAGTTCAACTTCATGCTCAGAAAAAAGAGAAAAAGAGAGAGAAAGTGTGGTAGAAGTGAGACAATTTTCTCCACTTGTCTTACTTTATTTGGAATGCCTAAGGAAGCTTTTTTATGAATATATCAATTTCCAAGCCATGTTATTCTGTACCAATGTGTGTCCCGAGGCTAATTTATGTTGCTCTTGATAGAACGCTTTGGACATTATTAAAATTTGTTTTTAATTGCAGCCTCATGGTAATAGCTTTGTAAATCTGTCTCATGTTCTCTGAAGGAATATAGTCTAGGAAAGAATTAAAAAATGTATAAAACATTTCCATGTCGGTTCTCAAGTCACATGGGAATTGTATTATTACATTGTGGAAATTTCTAACAGCTAGATTACAGAAATCAATAACATCATTATCTTTCTCAGCTGCTCCCTGGTGAAGACATCATCCTCACAAAACGCGGTCTCCTCCTGCAGCGGATATTGTCCTTAAACACCGGTCTCTACTCCTGCACAGCTCATGAACACTTGTTTTCTCGCACGCTAGCACGCTACGAGCTGCATGTCATCTCTGAACAGCACGTAACCAACACACGCAGCACTCATCACTCTGACCCCAAAGTGGGAAGCAACTACGGACCATCCTCGCTGAACTACAAGGAGCTGCATCTGATTGGTGTTAGTGGTCTTACACCCGATGAGTACTGCGAGCAGCTATGGTACCGTGAGAAACGGAGACAGCAGAAACTGCGCACACTAAAGTGGAAGCAGACGTCAGAGAACCGCAAAGCTCGAGTTCGGCGGCAAAATCCACCAAATGAGGCACTCCAGTGAACAGAAGAACAGACGTTTGAGAAAAAAAAAAGGACATTTGGGTTTGTCTTGGAGGAACAGAATCTAGAATTCTAGAATTAGCCACATTAGCCTTGTTGCTCTTGATTACTAAAGGAAACCAGGTTACACCCCCACACTTCAAGAAAATAAATATTTGTGACCTATTGTTTTAATCCTAAACAATTTTTTTAAGGAAACCTGGTTGTTTGGCATACAAAAAAAAATGCACAGTATTACATATGGGTATATGTGGGAGTAATTAAGCACAACTGAACTAGAGGCAAAATTTAGACAAAAAATGGAAGATGAAAGATCCTTACGAATGAGCATAAACACATCTTTGGACAATTATCTGTTGTATTTCTGTGCCCTGAGCGATGCTTTAATTACTATCAGGTTGGACAACTCATAAATTTATTTGCAAGCCCACTGGGTAAGAAAATGCATTATGCTCACTCAGTACCATGGTCTGGATCTTGAAAATCCTGCATTTAGTATTAAGTTGTAAACACGTACATTGAAAAAGTACAATGAAGCGTAGTGAAGCAAGAAAAAGAAGCTATTCAAAGCTAGATTGGTACCAGGTAACCATGTACTGTAAATTTGTACATAGTTGCAATAGCTGTGTCTGAGCTCCTTCATTACTGAAAGGTAAAAATAAATAAATAATACAAATGGTTCATCCTAACAGCTGGAAGATATCTTTGAAAAACATTGCTTTACTATCAATTTAATAACAATTATTCTCCAAAAATGAGTTGGATATCAATAAATAGTCTAAAGTTTTAGTATATACTATTATATACATTGTTAATTTTCACTTTTTTATGTGTGACAGTGGTCACGTGCACTCCATTACACTGGTCACGATCGCTTCATTATTTCATCTTTTGAAAGTCAAAAGTTTGAGCGAAAAGTGTTTTTTTTTTAATTACTTTTTTTATAACCTTATCTTGCCATATTGTTTCAAGCATTATTCCAAAATTGCAAGGTGGCTAGTTAGCAATTACTGAATGAGGCCAAAGGCTGAGACCGAATAATTCTCCATATCATATGAAAGCTGAATTCTATAATTGTACATTACTATAACATTGTTGTGTGTCCCAGTCATGCAATAATCATTCAACTTATCTGATGGCAACGATGCAATAATTCAGTTATCCCATGGCATATGCACATGGCATGCAATAAATCAGTTATACCATGATGCAATACCAAGAATTATTTGATGGCTTTCTACCAATCAGAAACTGAAAAATCTCTTGAAAGAAGAATAATGTCCATTATACTGAGATAGCGATCCAATCAGACTGCTCCTTTCCTATCTCGTAATTACTAATAAGGAAAAGACTAAATGATCATCCTTACACAGCTCCACCATCCATTTTCCCCATAAACATTGTTTGATTTGTATTATTTTGTATTGAATTGCTTTGCAAATCACTAAACAGTCAGTGGTGTGCTTCTACTAGAGTATACTACTGTACTATACTGGCCACACTGATGGTCATGGAAATCACTGAAACCAGTTAAGTGCACAATTAGGACAGGATTTTTCAAGATGGTGTTTAATTATACTTTTAATTCTGACATAAAAGTCTGACACCAAGAAGGTCCTGGGTTTGAGCCCTGTGCTTGGCAAGGGCTTTATTTGTCGAGTCTGCATGTACTGCCTGAGTGGGTTTCGTCTGGGTGCTTTGGTTTTCTCCCATAGTCCAAATACATGCACATTAGGCTAATTGGCTATTCCAAATTGACCCGAAGTGCGAATGTAAAATGGCTATTGTAAGTGGACGTTTGTCGAAGTACCCAGCTATGTAACTGTGGCATGCCAGCTACAAACCTGGGTAAAAAAGGGAGGGTTAGGGAAAGACTTCGCTACCTACCCTATAAACCACTTTGCCAAGCAAACTCTATGGCAGAAGAGTCACCAAGAATCAGATTCTTATGACTGGACAAAATGAAGAAGTTAATTACAGGGTTGGTTAGAAATGTTTCTGCCTTCACTGAGTGTAGCCGCTGCCTCCCAACTCAATTTTCAGCTGTATTTTGAGCTCAGGTTTGAGTCTGTGTGCAGTTTGACACCAAAAATGTTCTCCAATTGTCCTCTGGGTCCTCCAATGTCCTTCCTTTTCCCCAAAACATACAAGGAGGTGGATTGGTGATTCAAAATTGCCCACTCGTGTGAAATAGTGTGTTTATGGGGACATGGTGCCCTCGGATGGAATGGCGTCCCATGCAAAGTGTAATCCTACCTCACTCCAAGCGTTCCCAGGATAGATTCTGGACCTAAAAAGGACCCTAAAGACTGACCAGGATAAACAGGTTTCTGAGGATGAATGATAAATCCAAGTTCAAATAAAGAATAAAACTTCTGTATAAATGTAACTAAAAATTGTCACTTCTTGATAAAATCTGTAAATCTTTGAAAAAAGTTAAATCTCTAGTTCCTTAGATGCAGTCACATTGTTAATTGGCTAATTCTGGAATATATTAACAAACACCTATGCTGCCCAAAACAAACCATCATTCAAATATGAACTTCATGTAGCTTCATGTAGATTTAATGTTGCAAAGATTTGCATATCACTGTGTTACAAACTTTTTAAATTACAAAGGTTTGATCTGAGCATGGCAGGTGCGTCTGGAGGAAGCCTCCAGGATACCAGGATACCATGTTTTTCCAGGAACATCTCTTTCCAGAAACTCTTTTTTTATTTTATTTTTTTTATTTTTATTTTTTTGATGAACAACCTTAAATCTCGTTGGTGTTTGCTGATATACTAAAAGAAATTAAAAGGTATATGAAATGGTTTAACTCAAATTCTTTTTAAGAAACTGTAACTCAAATGCTTATACGGTAGTGGTACCAGTTAGCCTGCTTTCATGTGATCTCTGGCAGCCTTCTTTCACCGCTAGCAGCATTATCCAATTTAAGGTTGGTAGTAGTTTAAATCTTTTAACAGTAATGATCATTTATTATACTGTGGTGTGCAGTAAGAGGCTCAGTGTGTCACTTTGGGCCATACATTTGCATGGAAGGTACATCAAAGTATGGAAGCATCTAGGAAAAAATAAGTTCAGTGGACAGAATAATAATAATTAAAAAAAACCCTAATCTGTGTTTTGTCATTATTTGGGAAAATGACTTCCAGGTTGACTGGACCACAGTAGAGTTTCTTTCTACTCGTCTTCACGAGCTAATAGAAAAGAGGTGTCCAAACTGGCCTGATGTTTGGAAGATAAACAAAAGCCAAACATCATGGATGGCTTCAGCAAATATGGGATTGATTATAGAAATTGGTGCGTCTCATAAACATTGCTTAATCTATAATCCCAGCTCTCGGTTTGCATTACTGTACACACAATAACAGTTATAATATAAAGACTTTATATTAAATAACTAATCTACTCAAGCTGTTCATTGTACTATTTCGTGCATCATGTTATGTTCCGTTTATTTGTATGATGTATACACTGAGCTTATAAGTTAAAAACAGATTCAACTCGTGTGTTCCATTGAGCAATATGTTTGCGTGTAAGCTGATACAGACTCAGGATGTTTTGAGCAGCTGGGGCAGTGGAGTTGTTCATTTCCATCTGGTGTTCATTTTTATTCTGGTGTGCATCATTAATGTAATTATTCAAGAAAGAAAAAAAATCTCAATTGATGTATTTCATTAGATCACAATTTCAACCAGTGACCTCGTTACTGATTTTAAGTGCTTTCATTTCATTAGCAATATAATTTATGGTTTATATTTCACGTTACCTTAGGTCAGATAAATTTTTTTTGATAAAATTACTTTTTACTTTTTTACCATCACCTAAAATTATACATATATTTCTTTGTGTACAAATTTTATTTCTGTATAAGCTAATATTTGTGTGAAATCAATTAAAATATTTCCCACATTTATTGTACATTTTTTATTGAATATCTGTGCATCCTCTGACCAGATAAGTCACTGAAAAGTGTTTCAAAGTAGTAATGTCACTTCTTAAAGAGAGCACAGTCAGGGTGGAATAAGTGGAGAAGAGTGATGAGAGTGATTTGTGATAGAGTAGTAGATACAGTAGTGAGGCCAGCTATGCTGTATGGTTTGGAAACAGCAGCGCTGGCTAAGACAGGAGGCGGAGCTGGAAGTGGCGGAGATGAAGATGCTGACATTTTCTCTGGACAGAATTAAAAATGAATATATTAGAGGGACAGCACAAGTAGGAGTCCCTAGGGCTAATGAGAGAGGCCACATTGAGATGGTTTGGACTTGCAGTGGAGGGATAAAGGAGATATTGGTAAAAGAATGTTGAGGATGAAACTGCCTGGTAGGAGGAGAAGAGGAAGACTGAAGAAGAGATTTGTGGATGTGGTGAGGGATGATATGCAGGTGATTGGTGTGATGAAGACGGATGCAGAGGATGGAGTGAGATGGAGAAGAATTATTTTCTTTCTTTTTTTAATACTTTGTTTCACTGACAAGCAGAGACACTGGGAAACTTGGACAATGGACTGAAAACACAAGCGTAGCCAAAAGATAAATACATAAGGAATAAAATTAGCCAATAAAAACAGAAACTGGCAAATAAAAATTGCTAAATTCCATTTTAGTAAGTTTCCATATGTGTTCTGAGGACATGGTATTGGAATTCTCCCAGAACAGTGAAGAGGTGGACTACGGCATGTTTACTTTTTATGCTCCAAATCCTACAATCCTCCATTGTAAAGCAAATTGAGAAACAACATTCTTCTTCTTCTTTTTTGGCTGCTCCCATTAGGGGTTGCCACAGCGGACCATATGCTGAACAAATACACTGGGTTTCGAACCCAACTTTTACGTAATTTCTGCCAGTTTCATTTATATTGACAATATAGACATAAAACACACTTTACTGCATGTTCCAGCATGGTTTGGATTTTATATTAAGCCATTAAACAGAGAAATCATGTATCACACTTTATTGTATGTTAGTTTTTGTTTGTTTGTTTTTGCATAAGGGGCAGTGGTGGCCCAGTGATAGGGTGATGGATCTTATCCCAAGTTGGGGGTTTAAGCCCCACTATCAACGGGCTGTACTGCCAGGTTCATGGGCAGGACCATAACTAAATTTTATTGCAAAATCTATTTCAAATGCATTTTCTGCCTTGATACCAGTTCACCCGTGCAGTGTACCCACAAACTGAGAGCCACCAGGCTAATCTGACCAACCAACAATACAGTTTTTAGCAAACAGGCAAGCTTTGTAGTAAGTTCCAGTTCAACCATTTTAATCAATCAATAAACCCATCAGTTACATAAAGTTATAACAAATTATTTTTGCTAGTTTATTGGCTCAATTACTGTCACACATATAAGAAATAACCTGTGCTGGTTTTCCTCAAACATTTTATTCAAACATTTCAATTAGTGTATTTACCAAATACAATATTTTCTATGAAATGCCCATTAATCCCAGCTAAGACATGGAGGAGAAAAAAACCCCCGTCACGTAAGCATTACATTCACATATCACATATCACATATCCCCTTCACATATCACATATCACATATCCCCTTCACATATCACATATCCCCTTCATATATCACATATCACATATCAAAGCTTTGTTAGAAAGTTCAGGGCAGAGAGGTGGTTTCAGCTCTTACTTTCATCTTAACTGCACATTGCCCCCTGTTGGTTCGCAGTTTCACCTACAAGCCTTAGCACTGATGGCAAAACTCATCACTCACTCATTCATTTGCTGAACTGCTTAATCGTAGTAAGGTCGCAGGGATGCTGGAGCATATCTCAGCTCCCTCTGGGTGAAGGTGGGGTACACCCCAAACAGCTCGCCAGTTCATCTCGGGGCCAACACACACACACACACACACACACACACACACACACACACACACACACACACACACACACAGTAGGAGCAATTTGGACAGCCAGTTAAGCTAGAGTGTCTGTTTTTGGACTGTTGGAGGAGGAAACTGGAGTACCTAGAGGAAATCCAGGCAATATATATTTGAAATTTTGCTGCCAAACATCATTTACTTATCAATCAACTGAGCATAAGAAAACTTGCAGTTACTATTTTTTTGTCTTCCTTCAAAGCAACAGTAAACAATAAGATGCATGGCCTATCTAAGCAGTCTACCATGAAATGAGACTGAACTGGTTGGTGCCATTTCTGTTTCCTCAAAATAAAATAATGTGAATGAATGTGAAATGATGAATGACTGCCTCTATGGCAACGTCACATTAAATAGTGACCTGTTATCGATTCATTCCTATTGAACCACTCTATAAGTCTAAATAAATAGAATCCCCGCCCCCGAACACATTAAAATAAGAACAGTCCTACAGGGAAAAAACCTAATGTATTTAATGATTTAAAGTGATTAATAGTTTATGCTTAACCTTTCTTCATGGGTTTAGCAGAGAAATATTCAAGTTAAAAAAAAAAACAATAACAACAGCTCATCAGAATGAATCATACTACCCAATCTCTCTCTCTCTCTCTCTCTCTCTCTCTCTCTCTGTCTCTTTATGGACGAAGGCGGGGTACACCCTGAACGGCTCGCCAGACTATTGCAGGGCCAAAACACACAACCATTCACACTTACACTTATAGCTAAGGTTAGCTGGAGGAAACCAGAATACCCAGAGGAAACCAACACATGCATGGGGCAAACATGCAAACTCCACACAGAAGTGCCCTCGTCAAGCTCGCGACTCATACCTTCTTGCTGTGAGGCGGAAATGCGAACCACTCATGCAAGAAACAGAGGGACAATGATTATGTAGGATATACATGACATTTACACATTTACGTGGATGAGATCCATGTTGGGAAATCCAAATACCTTCAGAAAAAATCCTTCCAGAATGTGTTATAACACAAAATGTCCACTAGATATCAGTAGAAGCCAACTTTTGTCATTTCATACATCCAAGCCTGATCGAGGGTCATAAGCTCCTAATGCAACACAAACATCTGCAATTATATAAACAGCCTCTTCATGGTAAGCAATTGAAAAGGAGAGTCATTAATGTGTGTTTGAATAATTGTTGAGTTCTTGAATTTCTTAAAAATCAACACATGGACAATACCACTAGAGATTTCTGCCTACAGTACAGAAATACGTCCTCCTCCGCCTCCTCCTCTAAAACGATAAACATGGCCAATGCTTTATAGCCTGCATGCATAGCAATACATAATATAACACAGACAACCAGACAAAACACAAACACTTTTTGCCCTGATCTTCCCTACAGCAAAGCCCTGTCCACAGACGAAATGTTTTATTCAAAGCTGTATTTCTCTTTTTTAACACCAGCAGTTTTTCCTTGGTTCATTACTGACCTTGGGATAAATACAACAGTGAAATGAGTACAGACTGTTACAGATGCTTTTCAACTCCTCTTAGCTGAGTTCTTTATTCAAGGCCAAGGCTAACTCAAACTGAATCGAAAGGCATGCCATTAGAAAATAATCATGTTTTCCCCCATATTATTATTATTATTATTATTATTATTATCATTATTATTATTATTATTATTATTAATTAATTCATTTTATAAGCCACTTAATCCTAATTAGGGTCGTGGGGAGGCTGGCTATCTCAGCCGTCTCCGGGTGAAGGCGGGGTACACCCTGAACAGCTTGCCAGGCTATTGCAGGGCCAACACACACACACACACACGCACACACCCACAACCATTCACACTCACTCTCACACCTAGGGGTACTTTGGAACAGCCAATTAGCCTGCTGTGCATGTTTTTGGACTGTGGGAGGAAACCAAATTACCCAGAGAAAACCCATTGAAGTACAGGGAGAACATCCAAACTCCATACAGAAACGTTCTCAAACCTAGGACTTTCTTACTCTGAGATGAACGTGCTAACCACTACACCACCATACCAACAAGTTATATAATTGCTTTAAGTTATTTCTCTGAAACATACACACAGATTGTTGTAAAGAGCACTTTACCTGTGTTTATGTTGTATAAATTTATCATATCAATCAGAAATAAATGGCACCCCTCGATCATGGGATCACTATACCACATACTCAGGCTCACTTTATACAACCTCACTCTCAATCAAACATCAATAGGCTTTGATTTCATTCAGTAATGACTTAAATAAGTACAAGATTCTCCGGTAATCATTAAGACTGATTCTGGAGGGCCTTCATACATTCCAATTAGATGAGCCTAAACTGAATAGAACTGATTATGAAAGCACAAGCCCATGATTTAGAAAACACAAAGGCATAGGAAAGCCACTTCATAGACACACACACACACGCATACACACACAGAGGAGCATTGCTGAAAAGCTTCAACAGGTGTCTCTTTGCATCACCATGGTTACCTCATATTCCGGATGTTTGTTAGATTTTTTTCCCCCCAGGATATGCTTATTGCCAGACGTTCACCTTTACACCTTAAAAATAAGCACACAGATGGAGTTTACCCATCTGTTGATACCGCATAGATAAATTGAACAAACATCATGGCAAAGAATCTGGAGTGAGTGGCATGTTCAGGTATCAAGCAGAATGTGCTATATGCTTTTGAATGAAACAAACCTTACATGTAGATTCAAATTGGTTTTGTGCCGGGCACCCCTTTCAGAAGTTACAACCTGTTCAACAAGGAAACCTTCTACTGAGAACATCTATGGTTGTAGGGGGGAGGCTTGTGGCCATCGTAGCTGACACTGGCCGAAGGTACACCGGGGTACACCCTCACAACAGCTCTGCAGACCATCACAGGGAAACACACACACACACACACACACACACACACACACACACACACACACACACACACACACACACAAACACACACACA
>JBCNYH010000023.1:8272123-8284623 GCA_039654325.1 Tandanus tandanus | reverse complement strand
ATATATTTAACACTTTCCTGCCTTATTGGTGTGAAATGGATTTTTTTTATTTAGCCACAAAGAAAGTGCATGTGTGTGCATAAGTATGTAAACACAATATATATATATATATATATATATTGTATTAGTGTAGATTTTGGGCTATATTTGTTATATTTCTAATTTTATTTTTTTATTTATCTGAATTATTCTATACTGTAGTATTCCATAGGATGACAGAACATCATAGAGTCTAATCAACTTAGCGACATCCACCAAGCCTGAGGCGCATAATTGTTTTAGTATATACAACACTGGGACATCAGCAAAAAAAAGTAAAAAAAAAAAAAGTGAGTTTTTTTTCCTTTTTTTTAAACAGTTTTTTTATTTATATATTTATTTTAAATATTTTACCCATGATAGATTCAGATAGGTGAGCGCTGTGCACTCAGACTGAGACTACATGATTTCGAAGCTAAAGCTAATCCCACCCGGCTGGCTCTTGGTTTTTTTATTTGTTTAGACATATTTCCCGAAATGCAACAAAATATTGAAAGGAACTATTTTATATGAAAAACATATATTTTTAAAAAACCTTCAGCTTATTTTATTTTTCACCAAGTGCAACGTAATCAGCTGGCACCAAGACACATAACTGCAGTCAACACGGTCTCTTGTTGGCAGGGGGAAGAAGCAGTTTTGATTCAAGCATTATCTACTCGGAATAATGATTTTTAGTCATGAGATCAATCAGATTTCCCCACTCCTGTATACTATATATATTTTAATTATTTCCCATACAGCATGCTATGGGGCAGTGGTGGCCCGGTGGTAGGGTGCTGACGTACTGATCCAAAGGTTTGTAAAGAGTAGGCCATTGGATTCTGCCCTGTTACGCTCTTGCGAGCTGTCCAGGGTGTACTCTGCCCTCGCCCAGAGTCGGCTGAGATGGGAGCCAGCCTCCCCGTGACCCAATTAGGATTAATCGGTTCAGAAAATGAATGAATTAATGAATAGTATGCTATGAAATAATGGGGCTACGGCTGTGTAGTGGTTACTACCCTGGCCTCACAGCAAGAAATTTCTGGGTTCTGTGAGGGTGTTTCTGTGTGGAGTTTGCTTGTTCTTGTTCTTGCGTGGGTTTCCTCTGGGTACTCCAGTTTCCTCCCACAGTCTAAAAACATGCACATTAGACTAATTGGCTGTTTCAAATTGATCCTAGGTTTGAATGTGAATGACTGTATGTGTGTTTGCCCTGTTATGGACTGCCAAGGTGTTTAGAGTGTACCTTGCCTTCATCCAGAGTCAGCTGAGATAGGCTCCAGCCTCCCTGTGACCTTAGTAGAATAAAGCAGTTTGGCAAATTAATAAACGAATGAATGATAATCACGATGTTCTGTTATGATAATTTACTGATGTATCACCATGTATCACAAGCCGTTCACTCAATTGAAATACCTTGTCATGAAGAAACAATTTTAAATCACTATTTTTTTTGTTTCTTTGTTTTGTGTTGTTTTGTTTTTTTTGTCAATAATGCTTTATGTGATTTATGCTCAGAAAGCACATACATGTTTGGGTTGTTACTCTAGTTAAAGGGAGTGATAACTTATGTGCAGTATATACACAGAAAAAGGCTTAGTTTTAGTAAGCCATTTAACACAAATAAACACAGAGATAATTAGAGCACAGCAAGGCTACCAACAAGTCCATCTTTCATAAGGACGGAGGGTTCGCCTCTCAAGGCGATAGGAGGAGGAAAGTCATGGCCGCTCTCCAAAAGATCTCCCAAGTTTCTGGCGCACCATAGAAAAACAGCCATTCTCCCTACACTGCTCCTGAATGGTTCCTTTGTAAGTGAGAAAGCAGAGCAAGCCTCAGGACTTCGAATGCAGCACAGTGGAGTTCCCACCACTGAAACTGCTTCCCCCCCCACAAGGCTTTTTTTTTTTTTTTTGAAAGATTTATTTTGCCCCTGAAAGCCGTGTTGGTGTTGTCGAGTGTGTGTGAGAATGTTAATGTGATGTGACATGTGTTAGATGCTGTACCTGGAGGTGAGAAAACCTTAATGAAGATGTAATGAAGATGCTGCAAGTTGTGAGCAATAAGAAACAGTCACTAATCTGATATGAAATATGGCCTAACAACTACTTATACTGAAAGTTATATTTGTTAATGAGATTCCCATCTGACTGAGGATTGTTTACCTTAGAGAGGTGCAGTTTAAAGTAAAAATTGTACAAGCTCAACAACCCTGGGTTTCTGGAACGTCCTTTTTTTTTTTTTTGGAAATCGTCTCTTTCTGCGAGCTTAACAGAAAGCAACAAGTTAGCAGGCAGATAGCGGCTGCTATTACAGCCCATAATTGAATCTGTATTGGTTGGAAGGCTATCATAGCTGGCACACGCAGACTGTGGGCTCTTTTTCAATGTTCACATTATGAATATTCATCTTTGCTTAATGAAGAGGCTGAGCTCAATTAGCCTATAATAGAAATGGCCAGCGGGGATATGGTACAGTTGAGGAACTCCACAAGAAAGTGGCTATTGTTGCTCGCTAGATCATTAAATTCATTAGGAGCTATTCATAGACTTTAATGTTAACCTTAGTATCACAAGGCATGTAATTGGCTTTGCCCTTGGTTTGTTTGAGCTCCTTGATTGTTTCAGGCTTTTTGTTACGCATCTGATTGATTCTGTAATTTTTAGCATTTTATTTTTGATTTTGTTACTTTTATTTTTCAGGCTTACATATGGATTCATATGTGATTATATTATATTATAGTATAGTATTATCTGTTAATTTTGCAGTGCCTTAGGTAAAGAATGTTTACCTTATGTTATGTTACCTTATTCAACTTTCTTGATTTTTTACCCAGATGTAGTTGCAAAAAGTAATCCTAATATTTACATTTACGGCATTTGGCAGATGCCCTTATCCAGAGCGACTTACATTTATCCTTCTTATACAACTGAGCATTTCAAGGCTAAGGGCCTTACTCAAGGGCCCAACAGTGGCAGGTTGGTGGTACTGGGGCTTGAATCCCTGACCTTCGGATCACTAAGCCAGAGCCTTAACCACTGAGCCACCACTGCCCTTGAATATGCCATGAATGTCCAAAATACTTGTCTTAATACTTTGTTAAATAGCCTTTCAGCTTGCAAATCAAAAAGAGTAGAGTTTTTGAGCCAAAGTGAATAGAAGCAGAATGCTAAACGGATTTTTTGAAATCTTTTGGCTTGAACAGTTTTCAAAGAATATGACTGTTTTGCAGTCTCCTACCACACTTAATGTATAAACCCAGTTCATGTCTATTATCCTTTTAAAACAAATTCCTATCTATATGAATGATAATGTCTTATCTGAACATCATTCATAACATTTAGGCAATTATTTCCATACAGCCATGACACTGCTCCTTTAAAGGAAAGATTCCCCATGAATGACTTGCATATTACCCTTTATAATTAGCCTACAGATCAGCACAGTCCTGGGTTTGAGCCCCGTACCCAGCAAGGGCATTTTTATGTGGAGTTTGTGTTTCCCCCAGGCTTGCATGGGTTTCCTCCGCTTTCCTTCCACAGTCCAAAGATGTGTACATTAGGTTAATTGGATTCTCAATTGCCCCTAGGTGACACTTTTTGACCAACAGTGACATCTGTAAGTCATCCCTCATGCTTAAGGTTGCTTTATTTTTATGTCCTTTAAATGCCATTGTAACTAGTAACCACTGCCTTCTAATGGAAACCACAAAAATACAACACCAACCAACAAATTATTAACAGAATCACTTCTATCACAAATATTTCAGTGTAAACATTTGTTTCAGGGTTAAATTTGATTGCTTAGATAGACTTTACAATACGAAATAACCCTGAATTGGATACCAGTGATTGACTTTACTAGACTTCATCTGAAGAAATTCATAATATTGTGGCATATGCAAATGGAGTGCGGATTTTATACCTGCTGTAGCTGTCAGTGTAATAGCAAAATCTAATCAGCTGGCTGGATCAAACAGTTTTGATTGACTTTCTTTTTCTTTCTAATGGGTGCTCAGTATAGGCAGCCTCGAGATGACTCGACAGGCCCAAGAGCAATTAAAATATTTGAGACTCATTTCTGAGATGCTTTGAATTATAAAGCTTTCATAATTCTGGGATTACTGAAAGTAAAGATTTTTAGATACAAGTACAAATTGAAGTGGTCAAAGAGTTTTTGCTGAAAACGCAAAACTGAAGTAATGTCTAACCTAATGGAACTAACTGATCAGTGGTTAGCACGTCCTCCTTACATCAAGAAGGTCCCAGGTTTGACTCCTGGCTCTAAGAGGACATTTTTGTGTGGAGATGGCAGGTTTTCTTTCATGTGCTTACATGGGTTTCCTCTGGGTACTCCAGTTTCCTTCCACTGTCCAAAGACATGCACTTTAGGAGAATCCACTCTTCCAAATTCTCCCTAGGTTATGAGGGTTATTATGAATAGTTCTGTGTGTTGGCCCTGCAATGGACTGGCATGCTGTTTGGGGTGTACCCCATCTTCACCCAAAGTCGTCTGAGATAGGACATAGGCGACTTTATTAGGACTAAGTGATTTGGCAAATGAATGAATGATCAGAGCTTGAATCGTGGAATTCTGGGTTGGGATTATACAGATAGAGGGAAATACGAATATTGCCAGTCTGAGTAGAAATAACATTAGAGAGTATTGAACCACTCAAACTCTTCATGTAATTCTGAACACCGACTAAAAGAGAAAGAGAGATATTTGTGTTCTGTTTCTGTGCCGTAATGGACAAAGAAGTGGACAGAATGTATTCGATGAGTACTTTTCAGCCTCAGTACCACAGACTTGCTTCAAGCAAAATTCTTCTGAAAAAAAAAAAAAAATTAATGTGAAATATTGATGTGTTGGGAAAATGGAGAAGGACAAAAATTCCCATCATATCAGTTTCATCAGAGCTAAACAGATTCTTTTACGGGCTGCATTGCGGTTAGCACGTCCTTCTTACAGCAAGAAGGTCCTGGGTTCAATTCCCAGGCTCAGGCGTTTTTGTGTGAAGTTTGTATGTTCTCCCCCTGCTAGTGTGGGTTTCCTCCGAGTACTCCGGTTTCCTCCCACAGTTCAAAGACCTGCACATTAGGCTAACTGGCTGTTCCAAATTAACCCTGTGTGGGTTTGAGTTTGAATTGTTGCGTGAATGTTGCCTTGGGATGGTCTGGCAAACTGTTCAGGGTGTACCCTGCTTTGCCCAGTGTCGGCTGAGATGGGCTCCACTTGTGTCCCTAGTAGGATTAGGTGGTTTGGTAAATGAGTGAGTAGGTGAGTAAGCTCCTATTACTTCTGTGGGTTATGTTTCATGTTTATGCCAAATTAAGAACATAAATGAAAACTAAATAAATGCATCCTTGGGCTTTATGGACATTTTATAATTCATTCTGAACATTTGATAGTACTGGTATTTTGTTCTGCCAGTAAGCAGAGGGTCTTATTTAGTTAATTAAATGTGTGAGCAGTTGCTCTGTATTATTGTTGGTTCAAGAGAATCTGTTAAAGGTTTGAGATCAGAAGTGAACACTGTCTATTGTGAGAGGCATGTAAAAGAACCATTTTCTACTCTGCGATGGCCTGGCAAGCTGTGCAGGGTGTACTCTCACCTCGCCCAGAGTCGGCTGAGATGGGCGCCAGCCTCCCCATGACCCTAATTAGGATTAAGCGGTTCAGAAAATGAATGAATGAATGAAGTGAACAGGCCTATGGAGAGCATGGAGTTGTTATGGTACTGTCCAGGGTCCTGAATGTGTCCAATATACAGTGTGATATCTTCCACTTTGTACATGGTACAAACTAAACAATATGATATAATAACCATACTGCATAATGACCATGTGTATTGTACAATATGGATGGAACATGAATGAACAGGACATTAAGCAAACAGCATATATGTGGTTATTCTGATGAACCATTTTGGTGTAATGAGTATCTGTACAGGTCAGCATGGTGGTATAGTAATTAGCAGGTTCTGGGTTGAAATCCCAGGCTTGGTGGGGGTATTTCTGTGTGGAGTTTGCATGTTCTCTCTATGCTTGCGTGAGTTTCCTCTGGGTACTCTGGTTTCCTTCCACAGTCCAAAGACAATAATTGGCTGTTGCAAATTGCCCCTAGGGCTGAATGTGAGTGTAAATGGTTATGAGTGTGTGTTGGCACTGCGATGGACTGACGAGCTGCCCAGGGTGTACCCTGCCTTTGCCCAGAGTTGGCTGAGATAGGCTTTAGCCTCCCAGTGACCCTAGTAGTAGTAAGCGGTTTGGCGGCGAGTATCAGTTCAACACTACTGATTTGATAACTTTGCCTTGTGGTTACAGACCACACAGTAATAACAGTGTAGATTGTTTTCAGCAGTAGTTTGCAACTTGGGGATAGATGTCTATGGATACACTTAACTAATACATACATGTACAAATCAGCTGACAATGGATGGTCTTCCAGGTGCTCCATTCATGGATGTTTCGATATTTTTTGTATACTTTTCCGGCCACATCCAGATACAGTTTCAGGACGCACCTACCAATCAGCAATAACATATAACATTAACAGCACCTGACTGGTTTGCAGTTTGACAGCCTTGACACAATGTACTGTAAGTTCTGACACCTTTCTATCATAGTCAGCATTATCAGCTTCAGCAGTTTGTGGCACAGTAGCTCTTCTGTGGGATCAGACCAGATGTTCTGGCCTTCACTTCCAATCTGCATCAATGACCCTTGGCCACCGATGACACTGTTGCCAATTCTACTGTTTTACTTCACCTCTCAGTGGTCATAATGTTTTTTTGACTGATCAGTGTATGTACATTACTTTGAGGTTGGTCATCTGCAATATCAAAGGCTTGTTTTTGTGAATGTAGGCAGTTATTGGCCACATTAGAATTGAAAAGGATTCTCTAGGGAAAGCTATGAATCTGACTTGATACTGAGGGAAATGTTGCTGAAAACCTTTGAAATGCTTTGGTGAAGTCAAATCAATTCTTTGTCCATTCAAACATGAAATCTGAATGTCTGAGAATTTCATGTCTGCTGGTGACATATACCTTTTGTTTTGGTACTGCAAGTAGAGTCACACTGAGTTGCTATTAGACCTTAAGAAAATGCAAATATGATATCACCCAGTGGCTGAAAGCCACTTAAGCTTTGAGAAAGCTTGTGCACCAAAGTTGCTGTCCTCAGTGCTCCTCAGTTACAGACACATCTGTGACAGATGCAAAAAGAACCCCACTCAGTCCTAGACCAATTAGGAAGCATCCTGCGGTGACATACATAACTATCGTTCTTCCATTCCAGGCAAATAAACAGTGCCTGTATAAGTCTCACCATGAGCATAATGATGTGCCATTTTAGGAGAGCCATTTATCACATCCACAGTTGGAGAACTTGACCTACCCTGAGGCTCAAGGTAATACAGTCTCACCTTTCAGTTTGTATGCTTAGGACGCTTTCACGTTGTTTGTTCTCTACAGTGATTTTTTCCAATTCCCACCCGTTAACTATTGCCTCCTTATCATATACACCCACCACCAACGAGGGAAGGGCATAAGCATGCACATGCTCCCTTCATGACACGCAGTGCTGCCACCCGCACCTTTTACGAACTGCTGTGCATGCCAAACACACTTGGAAGGAAAGCACTATCCGCCCCTTTGAGCTCACAGACACCCATGATTGGCTGGTGATTGCTGTGAATAATAGGGAGGTGAGTGTATGCCATCCCTCCCATGAGAGCTTGGCCAATCAGCTCCCATGGACTCCAGGTTGTGGAAGGGTGCGGCGTCATCCTGGACTCGAACCTGCGATCTCCAGGTTTATGGTCGCGCACCTTGTCGATGCGCTACGTGATAGTGTTCTCTACAGTGATTGACTGATGAAAAATAAACTACGACTGAACTGGCAGATTAAAAAGCTAGCAATAATCAGTAAGCTTCTTCACTGGAATATTTGAAAAGGAAGGCATATGGCAGGCTTTTGATCTGGTTGGCTTGACTAAAAGATGATGCCTTGAGGCTGTGTTGCTCTGCAAATAGTGTTCAACATTAGAATTCGCTGGAATGTGATATTTAACCCAGGTTTTGATCAGCAAACCTGACTAGGAAAGCAAATCACAAAGCCTAATATCTTAATCCTATTTTTATTTGTGTTTAATTTGAAGGGGTTCTTTCTCTAAATATGTTTAGAAAAGAGATGTTGTAGAGATACTTGAATAGTAAATGTCAAAAGTATAAGAATAAGGTGAATATGAAAGATCTAAAACCATCAAGACGGCACTTTCACCACATTTTGATGAGCTAGATTAAAGACATTTTCCTAGGTTTTAGGAAAAAGTTATCTTACATACAGCCTTGTCCTGCCTAAGAGTGCAAAGCTTTGTGGGATTCTGCCTGAGAGTTCCGCTGTTGTTATGGTAACCACTAAGAAAGACAGGCCAGCCCTGTGGACTTCTGGCTAAGGGATTCCAACATCACCATAACAACCCTGTTGATGGAGTAAATAATGTGCCTCGATTGATGCTGTTTATTAAGCAAGCCTAATTTAATACCACAAAAAATCAACCACACATACTAGCAAAGTGTATTCTAGCGGTTACCCTGCTTTAATAAAATTAATAAATTAATTAATAAAAATAAATTGAACAAGTAATGGCATGAGTTTTGGATCTTACAGAAACATCAGAAGTGCTACTGAAAAATTCAGCTGAATGACACTCACTCACTTACTCGCCAATCCGCTTACCCCTGCTAGGGTCGCAGGGAGGCTGAGGCCTATTTTAGCCAACACTGGGTGAAGGCAGAGTACACCTTGAGCAGTTTTCCAGACCATCACAGGGCCAACACACACAACTACCGTGTTTCCCCGATAATAAGACCTACCCTTACTTCTGCAGAATGGTACAAAACAAGACCTACTCCGAAAATAAGCCCTATGGTGTTTTTTGAACCGGAAAAAAAAAAAGACATTGTCTTATTATCGGGGAAACACGGTATTCATACCCACACTATGTGCAATTTGGATTAGCCATTTAGCCTAATGTGCATGTCTCCAGGCTGTGAGAGGAAACCGGAGTACCCGGTGGAGACCCACACAAGCACTGGGAGAATAGGCAAGCTCCACACAGAGACATTTGAGCCCAGGAATCGGACCCAGGGCCTTCTTGCAGTGAAGTGGACGTGCTAACCACTATGCCACCGTGCTGCCCTTGGCTGAATACTGGTAGATGGAAATAGTTTCTGAATTACTGCTGTTGATGCAACATTGCAGACAAACATTTATTAACCAGTTTATTCAAGTATTCGAGATTTGGATTGTTTTTTAGGTGGGTGGTGAACACATTTTTCTTTGTAATTGCCTCAGTACCTTCGCCAAGGAGGTAATATTTTCACTCTTAGCAGATAGTTGTTTTTTGCAGATCAATCTGACATTTTTATGATATGTAGGTGATCATTCAAGGATATTCCTCTTACATTTTGATTAAAAACCCACATACTGATGATGTCACAAAAATGTATAAAAATTTTTAAGAATGTGCGGATTTCACAAACTCCTATCTCTGTAAAAACACATCTGATTTAAACAAACTTTGTTATATGTATATTCAGGATCAAAAGCTTTAAGTTTCTCAAGAAGCCCATCAAGTTTCTTCCGGATCTGATGCAGATTTTGCATTTGACCGCAATTTAAATTTAAAGTGTTCCGGTATTGGTCATTCTTACAGCATGATTTGTGCATATGCAATACATTTAAGCGATACAGAGCTTATTTTAAAATAAATGACCATAAAAAGCACAAAACTGGGTAATTTTATCCAATGGATTACTAGCAGGGGCTAAACCAATGGTTAGCAGTCGTTTTTCCTGGAAGTGACATGACCTCGTTGGTCTGTTTTGTCCAGAGCAAGTTGACAAACAGATCTATTCAGCTAGCGACATTTTAGGTGATTTAAAAAAATATATGATTAGCAATTTAGAGCAAATGGGTGAAACCTATTTGAGCCAGAGAGGGAGGAGTCCTATGGAAACAGTGAGACGTCACATCTCTGACTCTGACTCTGCTTTCCTGTTGTCAGTTGGTTTAGGAACAAAAATAAATGTGTGATTTCTGAGCTTGTTGTTTGTGCAGCTCATCACTGGCTGATAATGTGTTATGATGCACAGGGTCAGTGACACAGCTCAGCCAATCCAACAAGTTCACGTCACTATCAGGCTGGAACAGCCAATGAGGAAGGCAACATGTCGCTGAGCATGCCCAGTGTCACAGCACTCACACAAGCTTTCACAAGGGGCAAAGACTGATGTTGCTGAAAGGATCCGTTGATCTGATTTTTGAAAGTGCGGTAGAACAACAGATCCAGCAGGGGGTGCTATGTACTTAATTTTGATGGCTTGGCGGAGGTTTGCACTCCCTGAGTGCTCTTCTTCTTGTATAATTTTGTTCAAAACAATTTGATGGAATATGTTTAGATTAGCATTTATCTGTCTTTTGGGGAGCTGGTAACTGATCCAACCAAGCGTGGTTTTTCTGCATAGTACTGATAATTATAGCTTCAGTCAATGATAATCATTGTGGTATCCAGTTTTAAAAAGGTAAGAAGTGTCATCATTGCAATATGATATTTAACTATTTCAAACGTCACATAAATATTCCCCTTTAAATTTGTATTGCATCGCACTTCATATGGTGAGTAACGAGATTAACCAGTCAGAATTGTTTTTTCTTGCTTAAATATTTATACAAAGACATCGAGTTGACAAGAGGTTTACTGTAGGATACGCAGATTTCTGATTATTCTAATACTATTTAGTATGCCAGTGTTTGTAATATGGCAAGTTGTGTTTAAAAGTGATAATTAATTAAAACATATTCAGTATATTCCTTATCTCCTCTCTGAAATGAATACCTGAATGAGCCACTGAAAAGGACCTATGAATTATGGTTGACACTCTACATTTGAACAATATTAGCAAAGTATATACAAGTACAATGCGTACAAGCAGTTAATAATGTACACTTTTAGTATTTGCAAGACTTTGGGCTACAGAAAACACAGTACACAAAATTTTGCTGCATTAAAAAAATATATATATTAATCCACTTTATAAAAGTCATTATATAGCAAAATCCCTCTTTAATTCATTTCTATAAGTTGTAGAAATATAATAAATAATTACACATGAAAGACAAAAAAAATAATTTGTATATAAAGAATACTTGTGCGTGTTGTTACAGAACTAGCATGGTGGGTTTATTTTTTAATAACACTGATCCAAAAGGTCCTTTGGGCTAGTGGCTGTTTGAAGAACCCCACTGAGCGGTTGTGCTTAGTAAAGTAGTGCAACCTTAATTTAACAGTTTTCCCAAAGGGTCTGAGTGGCATGATGGCAGCCAGGATTCATTTCTTGCTTTCTCGTCTCTGTAAATAAAATCCCCAGTTTGCCCTGTTCTCTGCTCCCAGAATAGAAGTCCAGAGTCAGCTGTTACAGAGAGGCACTTTTGTCTGCTGAAAGGCGACTCTAGCCTCCCTGCCTATTGATTAGGAGCATGTGACATTGTTAATAGCTGTGTTGTGCCTGGCTTGTGTTTGTGTGTTGTGTGGGATTTTGTGGTGAGGCATGTTAGCACAGGTCAGATTGGCCATGTGGTCTAATGAGCATAATTAGTGCTGTTTTTTTATTTATTTTTTAATACATTCTGTGCTTTGCGCTTAATAATGTTAGTCTATGTTTTACAGGAGAATAAGCCAGCATGGCATTTTTTTTAATCATTATTAGAATTTCATGGTTTGAGCTTTGACTATGAGAGATACAATTGTTAATGGTTTTGAAAGCTTACAGAAGCTAGCATCAGTTTGATCTCGGTGCTATCAGTGCTACCTACAAGAATTCATTAGTATAAAAGAATAAAGAGGTGAGCAAGTAAAGTCAAACCCAAAAACGTCATAACACATTTTATTTATGGTCTTATTCCTGGATAATTCTGCATCAATTTTAAATAAGTATTTTGTACTATTTTTGTTATCTTCTATTCGATTTGTGAAATACAGTATATTGCTCTAGAAGCACTAAGAGTTTTTTGTAGTTAAGGAGACTCTCTTACCATGCTAGTTGGAATACCATTAATTTAGTTTGATGCCATTTTCATTCTAATTTACGGGTTTTAGACAGGAACACTGTTCTTAAAGAATCCTCTGAGGATAAAGAATCATCAAAATGTATATTAAAGTGACCAACAATTAAAGCTTTATCTAAAGAAACAACTAGGTTTGAGATGAAGTCTGCAAGTTCACATAGGAATTCGGAGTACGGCCCTGGGGGTCTGTAAATAATAATTAAAAGAATCAGCTGCGTGAGCATATTTTTTCCAGCAACGTATGTTATGTTAGAATACAGAATTTCATATGCATTAAATTTATGTCTAGATTTTTGTATAACACCTAGATTATCAGTATAAATAACTGTGATGCCTCCTCCTCTG
>JBCNYH010000023.1:8256753-8271017 GCA_039654325.1 Tandanus tandanus | reverse complement strand
ATAGCATTGAACTTGACCTTGAGTGACGACTCTGTGCAGCTAGCAGACGCTCGGATTAGCCTGTTTGTCTGCTCTCTTGGCTCTGGATAGTCATTGACTGATTAGTCCTGTTCTTAGACTATGTGCTACACTGAAAGATATGAGAGACAAACCTTAGCTGGAGACTTGTGGATAGTAGCAGGATATTAGCAGGATGCTGTTAATTCCCTCTGTGTCCTGCTTTGAAGTGCTTTGAATATGAACTTGTTTAACGGATACTTAAACTAACAAGACAGGTGACACAGATGAAAGCACAGAAATTAGCTAGTGAAAGGAAATGCAGTGAAAAGCAAACCCATGGTTGGACACCTATCAATATCTATCCGGAGCTTTGCTTTTAGGAAGTGCCTAAATCTATATATTGCTTCATAATAAGAATATCTATAAAAATGAAAGTCTTGCAGAACTTACAGGGAATTTTATTGCAGAAAGTATGGAGAAGAAAAAGCACTTGATGTGATGTAATTGAGAGTTGCTCCTTAGCTCCAGGTCCTAAATAACCCATACAGTGCTGTTAGGTATTAAAGCTAATCTGTGAATGAGACAGGTTGCGATTTTGAGATTCTTTTCACTGCTTGAAACTGTCTTATTTGAGAGCACATGCTTGAGCTCTCACCGCATGACTCAGTGTTGATGCTCCTTCGTGCGTTGCTAATATGTGTGTCCTGTTGCATTTGATTTGGTCTGGGTTCTCTGTTACCATGGCTTTGTGTTAGAGCAAGAGTTTATCATGTAGCTCAATACAGTCATTTCCTTTAACTACAGACTCCAGATTAAACTGAAATGGCTCCTTCTATGTACACCATCATTAAAGGTTAGACTCAACTATTCCATTGCCGGTCCTGCCTGGCCTTGAATGGCCCAGACAGAGTAAAAATCTAAAATAGTTGCAATGATTATGAGGTAAGCAGATTTTGCCTTGTCCTGTTTGTCTGTCCTGCAACAGCTTTTTCATGGTATAGTCTGGAGAATGTGCAGTGACAACTTACTCAGATAAAGGTCAGTTTTATTAAACAGATTAATTTTCTCAGACCAAACAGTAAGGATGTAACAAAGTGACATTTTCACAGTACAATAATTATCTAATATATTAGAATGTTTAATGACCTTACTACTGTAGTGTATTTTATAATTTATGGCATTTATTAAATTATACAAGCTAGAAGACATTAAAAAAACTTACCTCTCTCTACATTCTGTATTTTTTACATTTTTATTTTATTTATTTATTTATTTAATCTTTTTTAAAATAAATTTTTATTTTACCAATTTTAATCCCCTAATTTACTCACTCACTCATTCACTCATTCACACTGAGAAAAGGTGGGGTACACCCTGAACAGTACAGACAGTCGCAGGATCGACACACACAACCATTCACACTTACACCAAGGAGCAATTTGGGACAACCAATGAGCCTCATGTGCATGTCTTTGGATTGTCGGAGAAAACCGAACTACCCGGAGAAAACCAGCACAAGCAGGGGGAGGACATGCAAACTCCACACAGCAAAGCCAGAGCCTGGGAACTGAACTCAGTACCTTCTTGCCCTGAGGCACACGTTCTAATCACTACTATTCTTACTGTCTTACTAGGGTTTCACTAAAAACACTCAAGACCTTCTGACCAGTCAAATTAGAGAACTTAGAATTCTGCGGTATAATCTTCATCATCTCCACATAGAACTTTCTACTGTAGATTTCTAGGTGTTTCTATGATCCTTAGAGTTCTTCAGGCTGGCACAGAAGAGAAGTACACGAGAATGTCTGAATATTTATGACCAAACTTGCTAGACTTATTACTGGGAAACAGTCTTAGCAGTGAAGAGAAAATGTGTAGGAATATGCAAAGGTCAGTGAGCATTATAAAAACGAGTATAAATTATGAACAAGTAACCCATGTGCTTCCGCTTCTGATACATTTCTCCTCTCTCTTATTTTATATTCTTTACTTTCCTCATGTGTCATCCTTCCGTCAATTCACAACATCCCTGTTCTGTCATTATTTCTGATTCCTCTCTCGTTCTCTCTCTCTCTCTCTCTCTCTCTCTCTCTCTCTCTCTCTCTCTCTCTCTCTCTCTGTCTCCTTGCTTGTATTTCTGCTGATGGGCAATTACACCGGACCGATTTCCTTTCCCGCACTAATGGAACTGTGCTATGACATTAAAGAGTATAAATATTTAAGCCCGATTTGCCATGCACAATGATAATACACTGTTATCATAAGGGTTACCAAAGGATTCTCTGAACACTCTGATACACCACTGCAATCATTTTTAAGTTAAGTCACTTAGAGTTACCTGTAGAAAAGGCCATGTACGCTGCATTCATTCATTTTATTTATTTCCATTTTATTTTTCAAAAAGAGAAAAACACTAAAAATAGCTTTTTATTGTTCTTTTTCCATTTATTTCCTCTGCTCAAAACTGAGCTTTGGTGGAGGTATTGTAATCACCGGCATGAACAAAACCTTAACCACACCATTGCAAGGATTTTCCCAAAACTTGGTGGGGGGCGCCACCCTACATGAGAACCAAAGCTTATTTAATTTTGGGATGTCAAGGTCAAAGGTGAAGGTTGGAGCAAGATAGAATACCTTGAAACGAGTGAAACAGACATGCCATTACTATGGAACACTAATAGAAACCCATATATGGAGTTTCAAATAAGGCAGTTACCTTTGATCTTGAGTGACCTTGAAAGGTCAAACCTCAGTCATCTTACAAATCCATCAAACGATAGTTTTTTCACTAATTTGGTCTTGTCCAAGTACTAGAGTACATATTGTAAGATGAGAAAATGAGTAAGTAAAACCAGTGCCCCTCTTCTTTTAACAGTTTTTTTGTCTGCAGTACATTCTGACTTATGTGACATACTTTGAGACCTGTGACAAAACAACAACAACAACAATAAATTAACAATAACAACAATAAAAAAAAAAATCCCATAATTTCAATTCACTTCAGTTCAGATTTATTTGTATAGTGCTTTGAAATTGATGCAAAGAAGCTTAGAAGCTTTACATGATAAAACAAATTTGGTAAAGAATTTAGACTTGTGATTTTAAACAGTTCCCTATAACCCTACACACAACACAAATTCCCATATTTCCCATAAATTTAGAAAATTCACAGATAGTTAGGATTAACAAGACTTTAGTAGTCATACTATGCATTTTCCAATATCTTACAGAGCATGAAGTTAAACAAAATTACTCTCAAATTGAAATTGGTTGGATACACAGTGGATCCCCCAAGTGTATACAAGGAAAAGAAGGTGTTAAACAAGACTTGGCAGATTGTTTTGTGGTCAAGTGCAAGTTAATGAGGCCAGAGCGCCATGGGGAATCGTGATACTGCAACCCATATGGGTAATGTTTTATAACTCAATATTCGCCTGTGCAAATTCCTCCTTAACACATTTGCAGAGTGGGAGGTTGTTTGGCTTCTCATATGATCTGATGCTTTTGTTGATTCATGCTATGATGTTACTATGAAGAACTCATCAAAAGAAGTGTTCATGATGTTTTTCTTCTGCTTCTCAAGGTCTCTAAAATGATCACAGACTTCATTAAGTATTTATTAACGAAGACTGCTGTACACTGAGCCTGTATTATTTCTGAGCAGAGAATATTACCAGTGAACATGTATTTTTTGTTTGTTTTTTTATTAAGCCTTGAGTTTTGGGGTAAGATAAACCCCCTCTGGCCATATATTAAAATGTTATTATTAGTGTGATGAGTGAAGTTTGTATGTTCTCCCCCGTGCTTGCGTGGATTTCCTCCGGTACTATACCATAATAATAATAATAATAATAATAATAATAATAATAATAATAATAATAATAATAATAAATAACCTTGTTGGCATCACTATTTAAGTTCTAGTTTTTTAGCATCTGTTTGTCACACTTGTTGGGCATCATGTCGGAAATTGTAGAATATAGATAATTTTAGATGTAGACTCCATATCACTTATTAATAGTTCTTGGGTTCACAGTTGTTGTTGTTGTTGTTGTTGTTCTTCTTCTTCTTCTAGTTTCTAATTTCTATAGTAATGTACCTACACTTCCATCCAAACCACCAGAGATTCATGACATTTGTGTAGAGTTCTCTGTGTAATTTACCTCCTGGGTCTCTGATTTCAAAAGCCATGCTGGTAGGCGGATTGGCGATGCTTAATTGCCCTAGGTGCAAACAAGCGTGTGAATCCACTGAGATCCTGAGTAAGATGAAGCACTTATTAAAGATGATTTAATCGATGTAAAAGGACACTATTCGTTTGCATTAGTGGAAGTTGCTTATATGTGACCCTCTAGCAGCAAATCAGTCAGAAGTTGCAGGGCCATATTTTTAGATGTAGCAGATTATGTATGCTTATCTGAAACAGTATGAAATAGGCACAGGTGAACAAGGCAGTAAGACATTTATGGTGTTGCTAGGGATAGGGAGAAGTTAGTTTACACTGAAGACCTTTGCAAGAAAAAAAGGCATTTTTTACTGGTGTACTATGATGTACTTCTACATTAAATAATTCAGTAGTGGGAATTCTTAGAAGTATTGGTGCCGAACATGGCAGGGAAATCCCTAAGCACTTGTCTAGTTATAAAATCAAGACATTTTCCTAGCGTCTAATGCATAAATACTGTTGACCCAATAATGCATTAATTTGCTTTATATAAAAATACAACCTTAAAACTTCCAACTGGTTCCAAACAGAACCAACAGGTTCTGAAGCAAGAGCATAATCTCTAATTTAAAAATATAGTATAAAATAAGATATTCGTACACTTCCTTCTAAAAGGAATATAAAAAACAAACATCCTATCTTACTTATATAATATACAATACCCTGAATTTTTAAATATTATTTTTCCTCATGCATTTCTGACTAAATGGGGTCAAATGACTGATCATAAAGGTAATATTAGTTAGAAAATATCGCTGTCTGTTTGCAGTGGAAACTAGCTAGTTAATAATAATTAATATATTTTTTGAGTGGGCATAGTTCAGATTCAAATGCCACATATTATTTGTATAATGAATTGCTGCAGGGCCAGTGGTGGCGCGGTGGTAGGGTGCTGGCTTACTGATCTCAAGCCCCACTATCACCCCACTGTCACTGCTGTCCCCCCAGTGCAACTAACTGGGTTATCAAAGGCCAGCCATGTCTCTTAATGTCTCTGTTGTGAGAGGCATCTAAAAGAACCATTGTTGTCGATCGTAAACAGGCCATTAAATTGCCGTCAGCGTGTTTCTGCCCTGTGATGGCCTGGCGAGCTGTACAGGGTGTACTCTGCCCTTGCCCAGAGTCGGCTGAGATGGGTGCCAGCCTTCCCGCGAACCTAATTAGGATTAGGCGGTTCAGAAAATTAATGAAAGAATTGCTGCAATTGGGAATACCTATTACTTATTATTTTGGTCCACAGGGTGAATCAATCTAAAATTTTCAAGTTAAAATTCCACATTAGGCTAATTGACCCTTAACCATTCATACAATACACTAGCATTTTGACTATTTTTCTGACTGAAAACCTACCATATTCTTTGTGTTTTTTTAGCATGAGCATAATATTACACAGGAATATTATAGGCAGATTGTAAGGTCACTGCCTAAGCCTTTTTCTAAGTTTATTAAAATCTACTGATCTAACAGAAACAACACACTTAAACGTAGGCCTGGAACAAGCAAAATAATAGAATTTATGAATGACTACGGCGTGAGACAACTGTTCACAACCCCAAAAAGCCCTGTTACTGTTTCCCCTGCTCTGAAATGCCTATTTGTTTCCTACATACCAAATTAGTAGAAAAATAAATTAGCTAAATTCTGTTTTAATCTTTTTCAATGCATTAAGAAGAGCCACAGAGACATATGACCGCATTGAAGTTGAGTTGAATTTACAAAAAAATTGACAAGTTACCACTGGTTAGTAGACTAATGACAGCTAGCGAACTTAGGTATCTGTTTGCAGAGGAAAGTAGCTTGCTAGCATTAACCGGCTAATATTAGCCTATTAGATTAAAGTTAGCTAGATAATTTGGCTCCATGTTTGCAGAGAAAATGCACTATTTACAATAGCTAGATAGCAAACTTATAAATATAGCTAAATATATTTAGAGAAATATTTGTTAATATGTGAACCATTTAACTTATTTAATATGTCAATAAAATTAAAACTGAAAATAGACAAACATGTATCTGTTGACTGTCTACAACATGTACATTGGATGCTATAGAAGAAAGTAATATATCCCAGTATTTTTATTATTATCATTCACGTCTCTTTATAGCATGAACATTGGCATCATGAGGCATTGCTGCAGGCATCTCCTCACACTCCTGAGTCTACTGGATTGTGTGTACTTTGTGAGTGTGTGCTTAATTTATGTGTTACCACTGACAAGGGGAGCTATTAGCTGTGTGGCCATGCTCCCTTCGAGGCATGGGTTGATTTTCAAAATTGCTTGCACGATAGGAACTGTTCTGGTTGTGTGTTAGTGATTGATTATTGCAGGGCTCAAATGTGTTTCCCACTGAGTTGAAAAGCATGGTACAGGTGAACCACTTAGACTGTGTGTGGGGGAATATATCCTGGGTCACGTTCTCCATCAAGCCACGGCAACTTTTTTCATCAATCACTTTTCATACACATGTGGGTACAGCTCCATGAAAAAAAGCATGCTGTGAACGAGATATGGCCTAGTTAACACTGTGTAGCATTTAGCTCAAATGTTAAATAATGCAGCAGTGTAAAGAATATTAGTGTATGCAGAACAGACTGATGTCAGTGAATTACAGTGGCAAAGCTATTCTTCTGTGTCAAGACAAGATTTTAACATCTTTGTCATTGGTGTTAACAAATGGCTTGAAGATAATGCAAGTATAAGCTTTGGATGCTTTCTTGCTAGTCTAATTCATAGATTAATGCAAACAAACATAGGTTATTACCTCTACCAAGTTTTATTTGTTTGTGTGATTGTTATCAAGATTACACAAAAATTTATGTGTGGATTTTCATGAAATTTTTATCAAAAGTGGAACATTGTACAAGGAAAAGTCAGTTCGATTTTGAAGATCATCTAGACCATATTTTGGATCCAGGAATATTTCAAAGGGTTCCTTAACGTTATGAGATGAGATTTTTTTGGTATTACAGTAGGTCCAGCAGGGAGTACAGTATACTACTAATTAGTAATTAGTACGTGTTTAATACTAATGGATCATGAAATTTGTTTCACTGGAACAGTCAATATTACTTCCAGCCATCAATAAGTGTAATGTTGGATATATTGTATCTTTCAGGTAATGTAGTAAACTGTCTTATCAGATAAGTATCATATATAAAATTGCAAGGTAAAAAGGTCCAGATGCTATTCCCAACCAATTGATATTTTCTCTCCAGTAAAAGCAAGCCAAGCCAAAGATAAGATGACAAGAGACTGAGGTGAAAAAAGATGCTATTAGATAGTTTACAACCCTAATGCAGGAGAAAGCAGAGAATGTTATTTTAATCAACTAAATCATACTACTATGATTATTTAAGAAAAATCACCTTGGCCTTTATCCATCAGAGCTGCATAGAAACAAGCTGTGTCACTGAGTGCATTCTGTTGCTAGTAGAAGTTTTTGAGTCGTGAGAGCTGGTGGTTTTTCTTTTTTTTATGTGGGCGAGAGCAATTGGTAAGATATAAAAGCTCACAAGACTAAAAAGGCCACGTTCAGGACTCATTTTCTTGTCCTTACAAATACAATTCCATACGAATTAACTCTTCTAAATAGATTGTTTTTATCATATTTTTCTTCTACTGATGCCACACATAACACTATCTGATTATTTATCTAATTTTTAATTGTACCAAGTGGTTGAGATTGAATTTAGCAAGGGGCAAAACTAGCAAGAGGCAGCACAGTGGCATAATGTTTAGTACGTCTGCCTCATAGCAAGAAGGTCCTGGGTTCGAGTTCCGGGCTCAGCAGAGGTGTTTCTGTGTGAAGTTTACATGTTTTCCCCATGATTGCATGAGTTTCCTGCAGGTACTCCAGTTTATTCCCAAAGTCCAAAGACATGCAGTTTTAATTGGCTGTTCTAAATTGCCCTGGGTATGAATGTGAGTGTGATTGGTTGTGTGTGCGCCGCCCCTGCGACGAACTGTCAAACTGTCCAGGGTGTATCCTGCCTTCACCCAAAGTCGGCTAAGATAGGCTCCAGACACCCCCCGTGACCCTAGTAGGATAAAGCAGCTTGGAAAGTGAATGAATGAATGAAAACTAGCATGAGCTCAAAATATTTGTGCTAAAGATTAACACTTATGTGATTTTGTGATAAATCACATGTTGTAAACTTGAAACTTTGCATTGTTTTGCTGCTGTTGTTTACTTTGTGAATCCTGGCTTGGTGACGTAGCTTCCCGAAGAAAAAGAGCTCCCCTCTTTTCAAATGAGGAAGGATAAGGGGTTATGGATGTTAATGTATTACACATTCTTTAAGGGGTTTACTTAATCTAGCTTTAATTGGCAATAAGGAACAGTGACCCGAATGTAGATTGTTCTTGTTCATGCTGAGGCAGGCTAGTTTGCACAAGTGAGTGTACTCAAAGTTTACAATCACATTCAGTATGTTTTTGCTCAGTGAAAAATGGTGTTCTGTCGGGTGATTCACAGATGCAGGAAAGGGGAAAAATGAAACGTTAATGAGGTGTGAAACAACGTCATTTGTCTGTTTGTCATCCTGTGTAATGCAATGACAGAAATATAGAGCGTGACTCCAGAATTGTGAGCGCAAAAAGCGACGTCAAAGCAAGTTCTAACTGTGACCGAACACGAAACTGGAAGATGAGCAAACGAGTGGGTGCTCTCCAGAGAGCCATTGTGTGACACAACAGTGATTTCACAACAGTGAAGGGAATGCAGTGTGCGGTGCATTGATGAATGTGATGGAAACTGAGATTGTTCTGCAGAAGGTGTGTGTGTGTGTGTGTGTGTGTGTGTGTGTGTGTGTGTGTGTGTGTGTGTGAGAGAGAGAGAGAGAGAGAGAGAGAGAGAGAGAGAGAGAGAGAGATAAAATGCTGAAATGCACCAATTCCCCTTTTCCTAATTGGGATACCAGTACCATGCTCTGATGCTCTGATGATACTAATCCAGTACTAACCTCTTTGCAGTGACTTTATTGACTCCCTGCAACCTCTGTTGTCGTTATGTGAAAGATTTTACCCTCTGGGACAAAAAGGGGTTAAAAATGATAAATGTTAGCTCTTATAACTGAGAATTATGAGTCTTGATTAGCATATTTAAAAATGAGTGCCAATTCAAAAACTAAAGCCAGGTTTGGTTTTTTCATCAGCACAACTCTATTCCACATCAGAAGCATTCGGAAATGACGCATTTCAGAAGCTTTTGTTGTCTGTCAGATTTTGTAACCTTTCCTTGTAAATTTTCCTTTTCCTGCCTGGCTGCATGGCTTGAGAGCAGCAAGTGGCAAAAATAGACCAGGGTGAACCACCCACCTTTTTCTGACTTCGGGGTATTAACAGTCTATTTTGTAAAAAAATATTGTGACATAGAGGAATACCAAACACCTGACACTTGACCAGCATGGTTATTGCAAGGCAAAGGATGATTTTATCCAATAGATGGCATTGACAAGATATAAATGTCCCAATTATTATTAAATTCTGACCTTGAATTTTATCCCCTTTCTTGTGTGATATCAGGTTGTTAAAATTGTGTGTCCAAAAATGGAAACAATGGGCGGTGCTGGATCAAGTGCCATTTTATAAAATGCGGTTTTGTTTAAGTGTTTTGTATATTGTTTAATTAAACAAAAGAAACATACTGCAGTTAATTTCAGTTTGCAGTTACTTTTCATTTTTAAACTGTCATGTGCTTTTAAGTTCATTTGTATTATATTTGACACCAAAAATGCACACACACAAACATAAAAATGCTGGCTGCAACTTCCGTCCACATTTTCTATCCCTGATTAATTTTAGTATTTATGGCAAGGCTTGAAGACTTGGCCAGAACTAAAGAGCCTAATGTCTAATGAGTAATTATTATCGAAGGATAGGACGACAATTATTGCACTGAAGGCAAGGTGAACATCACTGTGTAGTCCCTAATACAACATGTCAATTCAATTCAACAACATCTGAGCCTGAGGCAAATCATTTTCTAAGTATATACTGCATGTGAACATAGGCAAAAAAGTACACTAAAATGAGACAAAATCTTGTCATGATGAATGAGTGGGTGAACTCTGAACACCCATACGAGCAGGTACAGAGCTGTGTAACGGCTTATAGAGGTAGCTCTCTATACGGAAATATAAAGAACAGCAAAGTAAAATGAGATTTTAGAGATTTGCATATTTTAACCATGACAGAGACAGGACAGGTGAGCTTAGTGCGCTTTGAGCTAAGCTAGGCTGAGCTAAGTGCTATGTTGATAACTTCTGTTTAGCCTACTGTCTCAGGGTTTAGCACATACTACAGGAAAAACAAAGTAACCTGTTCTCTGTAAAGGTGTGGAAACACAAGAAAAAAAAAAGCTAAAACTGTTTTTTGTTATTATATATTTTTCTATTTTAAAGCATGATAATGATGACGCCACCTGCTCCAAGTGACTGTGACAAACTGTGAGTGCCTGTCATTTTGATTCAAGCATTATCCACATGAAATAATGTTTTTTTTTGATACAGAGATGGCAGACCAATCTGATCACATCTTTTCTGTGTGTGTATGTATGTGTATGAATGTATGTATGTATGTATATACACAATCCCATTAGCATATACTACAGTCTAATATCATGGCATAGACAGGGAATGGCATGGATCTTTTAACCAAATTGGTTGGGAACACATCTTCAGCGCAGCTTCAGTCTTTCGACCTTATGACAAACAGCATCTAAATGATGTAAAATGCATAAAATGGAATGGGGTCCTTTTGTAATTTTTGTTTATATATGTAATCATGTTTATGCTTGGCATACGGAAATTCTCCATTGCACTGTATCAGTTCATAAATACAAACATTTTACTCAATAAACGACAGATGACAAATCCATGGGAGGGACATCAAAGCCCTGTGGCCATTCATGCCAAATGTTCCAGTGCTGAGTTTTAGCTATGTGGCTTTTACCTATGAGGCCCACCATGCTCTTATATGATATGTGGGTGCATTATGCATACATGTCGAGTTGAGGGTTTTATATCTGCTGCTAATCCATGAGTGTGTGAACACCATCTGCTCATGGGGTTTTATCTTTGTCTCTGTCCAGAAGCTCAGCTCTCATCCCTGTGTCACACAGCTTCATTCTGTTTCCTTCACTCTCAGTTTTCACTCTCCTCCCTGCGGCTTGCTTTTTTCTCTGCTCCTACTTTCTCATTCTTTCAGTTAGCCGTTATTCTCTCACCATTTTCCCCTTATTGTTTCCTCCAGAGCATCCTCAGTCTTTGTGTCTGTTTTTTGTTCTATCTGTCTTTATTCTTTCACATGAATAGCCTTCACTTTCTTGTCCTGTCTTTCCCTTTTAGTTTTCATGGGCTCTCCCACTTTTATTATTATTTTTTTTACAATGGTGGTTATTTTGGGCTTTTGCCATTACCAAGTTGCTTTACAGAAAAGCACAGCTAAGCGTAAAAAGAAGTCCAGTGTGAAAGCATTTATTTTTAACTGGGCATCCATTGAGGACTCACTGGGCTTTGAGTGTAAAGAAGTTGGCTCAAAGGTGATTTCACATCACATCTTCTTTGCTAAGGAAACTGTTCTTACGTAAAAACAGCCCTGATTTCCAAAAACAGCACTCTTTTTCCTAAAGCAGATTTCCTGGATACCATTTTGCCTTTGACATTTTGTTATCTGGTGGGTTTATGAGAGAATGCTCCCCTTGGGAAATCTTTGTACGTACACAGGTTTAATGAATTCCTTAAATAGGAACATTTATACCCTTGTGCTTATCCAATCTGATAGTAATGAGGGTTAAAATGTATTTGTGTTTCTAAAAGCCAAAAAAATAAATAAATAAATACCACACATATATCTTCGACCATTTTAAATGTACCATTGTAGATGAAAATGGGTGGGTTAAATTTAAAAACAGATCTATAACAATGTTAGGATTAACATTCACTTTCACTCACTCATTTGCTGAAACACTAAATCCTATTCTGATCGGAGGCTGGAGCCTATCTCAGCCGACTCTGTGCGAAGGTACACCCTGGACAGTTCACCAGTCCATTGCAGGGCCAACACACACACAACCATTCACACTTACACCTAGGGGCAGAAACACCCTCCCCGAACCTGAGACCTTGAACCCAGGACCTTCTTGCTGTGAGGCGGACGTGCTAACCACTATGCCACCATGCTGCCCATGTTTGGATTCATCTTGACAAGTTTGCATCGACTTGAGAACCTCTAACTTCATTTTTAAGCTTGTATGTCAGTTTCCATGTGGCTTGCTGCAGTCTCTAGAATCCTTGTTCCGCACCGTGCATTTGCATAGGAAATGAGCGGTCACCGGTCGTCGACTTGCTTTCTAATGTGAGCATGGTGTGATCCCGCTGCGTTTTGTGTTCATGAGAACTCGAGTTGATTGCTCTACTTTCTTGCACAAGCTTTGCAGCCGGTGCCTTTCCTCAGCCAGTGCCCAGTGTTAATGCTTCAGGATTTCCTGTCAGCTTTTCTTTCCGGGTGGCAGAATTGGCTAGCGATTTGCACTTTGGCCTCACCAACTACAGCACAGTAGGACAGGATGGTTTCCTGGCAGTGCTGCTTTGTACAGGCTCGCAGGCTCTTTAATTAATCCGTTAACTGGGCACGATAATATCAAACGAATTTTGGCTCAGTGAGAATCCGGCAATCTTCAGGGGAGACAGTGGCAGCAAATTTACTCTGTATTTTAGACTTCCCCCAGAAACAAATAGTGTGCCTACTAGTGTTCACTTAATCTTGAACTGAAACATATGTGCAGGCAGTGATTTTAATGGCTCCCTATGTGGCTGTGATCATTTTTTAATCATTCACTACATAACTGATTACTTGCCGTTAACATTATCCACAGTCCTTGGGTGATAGTCACTGTGCCCTAAGCCTGTGTAAGGGAGGCTTAACCTACTGGTCCAGTTATTGAAAAAGCTACCATCTGGACTGTAATCCTGTGTGCCTATCCATTTTGTTTTCCCTTTGCCTGAGGGAGAAATGATGAGAGAGAGAGAGAGAGAGAGAGAGAGAGAGAGAGAGAGAGAGAGAGAGAGAGAGAGGCTAGCCCTGATCACCTATAATTAAAAGCATGCTCAATGTTTGATTCGTCAGGATAAGACATTTAAAAAGCTTGCAGAAGAAGAAATATACAGTGTGATGAGAGGAATATATGGAGCAATGCTGAAATCCATCGAATATTGTATATAGTTTAAGATAATTTATATTATATTTATTTGTAAGTGACCACGAATCAGAGCAGTTTATTTTTTAGATATCATGGTTACTACAGCTCTTAAATGAATTACATAATCTTCTGTATTATAAACCTAATTTGAAGCCAAATTAGGATTTATCTTTTCAAATTAAATGGATAAATTTTTTTTGTACATGGAAGCTACTGATAAAAGCCTTTCAGGACATGACAGAATATATGCTTTTTGTAATTTTGGTTGAAATTATGTGTGTGTGTGCGTTGGCCTTGTGATGGACTGGTGAGCTGTTCAGGGTGTACCGCACTTTTGTTCAGAGTCATGGGGGGAAGGGGTGATAACTGCCGCAGCTGACATTGGGTGAAGGCGGTGTATGTCCTGAACAGCTTGCCAGACCATTACAGGGCAACTCACACACACAATTATTCATACTCACACTCATACCTGGGGTCAATTTGAAAAAAGCCAGTTAGCCTAATGTGCATGTCGTTGGATTGTGGGAAGAACATGCCAACTCAGAAACACCCAAGCCCGGGAATCGAACCCAGGACGTTCTGCTGCCCCTAGATTTAATATCATTATATTATAGAATGAAACAATTAATAATATCAAATTATGAATTCAAATTGCAACAATTACAAAAAGGTCTAGGGTGGGAGGGTCTATAGGGGTTGGGTGCATTGTAAGGTGGTTGGCAGCCGAAGGCATGGGTTCAGTCGGACCGATCCTCGGCTATTGACTCTGGCTTTAGGGACATGGAATGTCACCTCTCTGGTGGGGAAGGAGCCTGAGCTGGTGCGCGAGGTTGAGAGA
>JBCNYH010000023.1:8245507-8252821 GCA_039654325.1 Tandanus tandanus | reverse complement strand
GCATCTGATTAGAATGCCTCCCGAATGCCTCCCTGGTGTGGTGTTTCGGGCATGTCCAACCGGGAAGAGACCCCGGGATTGACCCAGAACACGCTGGAGAGACTATGTCTCTCGGCTGGCCTGGGAACACCTCGGTGTCCCCCCGGAAGAGCTGGAGGAAGTGGCTGGGGAGAGGGACGTCTGGACCTCATTGCTTAGGCTGCTGCCCCGCGACCCAACCCCCGGATCAAGCAGAAGAAGATGCTGATGATGATGACAAAAATGTCTATGTATTAATATTTTTACCCCCCATAAAAACAACAAAAACCTGACTTGTTGATTCTATTGTTTAAGGATTAATTAGAATTAGAAATTCACAGCTTTAATTATAATCAGTGTAAGATGGTGATTCTAACACTTCTAGGAATTTCACAATCAACACCCTTTACCGAACACTACTTGATTTTCTATCCGAGTGTTCCTGTGTATTGTGGTGCCCATGCTTCATCCACACACTTGATTTTATATTCTATAGGTCAACATTTTGACATTTGGTTCTCATGAAATAATGAATGGAGTGAAAAAGTGAACCTGGCCAGAGGATGAAACCCTGGTCGGTGTGGATAAATGGCAGTGACCTCATTAGTAAACACTGCCCTGGCATGGCGGGTGATCAGGCTGACAGATTGTGAGCAGACGGCCCACTGAATGTGCCACGGAGTTTCAGCTTCCCATTCATGGCTGACTGGAAAACGCCACAGTGAGCCAAAACCCCACTCAGAGACAGAGGCTGGAGCAAACACAGAGTGAGTAGAAGACTAAATCATGGAAAACAAAAAGGAAACAACCTTGAGAGAATTTGGACAGGGTACAACAATCAGTGTACCATAATTCAAGTTGCAAACTCAACAAAACACTGAAAGGCTCAAGATTATTGCAGGAATCATATTTCTCAAGGCAATTTGTTTCTTAGACTGGAGTCTGGGAGGTTTATTCCTGCCTCAGGAGAGGCTTTGGATGGTTTGTATCAGTGATATTTGATGATTAGGCGCTATCTATCAAGAGCTTGAGAGAAATTGAAATATACATTATATCATGATGTCTCATTGATGACATAATATGAATGATGTGGGGCAAAATATTGAATACATTTATGACAGGAATCTGCATTGGGAATTTCTAGTTTTGAGGGTCTGTAATGCACTACATATCTAATTCCTGCATTTCATCTTAATACCAAACACTATAAACAGAACTTGAGTGCAGGGTACCTCATGGATAATATAGCTACTAGTCCATATATGGGTACTGGATTTAATTAACCATGTGCTTGTCTTACGATATGTTCTATAGTATGTTCTGTAGGACATTCTTTTCTAAGTGTTATTTGCATTATTATTGCTCAAAATTCCATGACCTTGATTTTGACCTTTTAGGGTCATATAAAGACAAAAGGGATTTTGCCATTTGAAAACATGTATATGGTTTCCTATCTGTTCGTCATTGCTTTGATGGGGCAATGTCACTTTGTTTTTCAGATATAAGAAATGTCAATGTTAACATGGGAAATGTCTTTCTCCAAACTTTGTAACCTTGGTCTGACCTTCACCTTTGACCTTGACATTCCTAAATCAAATCATCTCTGGTACTGTGGTAGGGTAGTATCCCCACCAAATTTGGTAAAGATCCTTACACAGGTGAGGTAAGGATTTTGTTTACAGGCAAACTGACAAACAGACAGGCAAAATAATGCCAGTGATTGCTCTGTTTTGTGGCAGAGATAAAAACTGGACGCCTGTTTTTTTGTTTATTATAGGAATTTATTCCTTATTCCAGATTCACTACCAGTGTGTATTTAAAGAAATGACCAGTTGTGTCTTGAGCAGAAGTATACTATCCACCCCGATAACAGATCAACTACTACGACCTTCCCTGTAGACGCAAAGGCTAATGATGATAATCATAGATGTAAACAACCAGGCACACAAACATTCACACCTCTATACACCACCGTTGAATCTTCTCCTGTTTGTAACTAAGGATAACTCTCAGAAGTTTTATCTAAAAGCTTATAATAGAGGATTTTATACCAAGTAGAAAGCTTTCAAAGAACCCTTCAGAAACCTTTTAGGCAGGATAAAAAAATTTCCCAGTTTCTCATCATTGCTGCCACCCGGAAATTGGCACAGCATCTATTTTATGATTATTATTATTTATGTATTAAAAACAAACAAACAAAAAAAAAACACGCTCAAAACCTCGGAAAATGCCTCAGACAACATAAAAACGACACAGAAGGCAATTTTGTGTTAGATGCTGTGATGGTGATTATGAGATTGATTTAGTTCTGTTTGAAATAGTTCTATTTTCTAAAGGTTTTTGGAACTGCAAGGCTGCTGTTCTATTGACAGATGTTCAGAGTTACATGTTAAATGTACATGTAAAAGACTGGTCATCTAGGGTGTGTTGTATAGCTTTAGTCACTTTTTTACCCACATTTAGCTTTAAAAGGCTTCGACAGTCACCTCATTTCTCTATTAAAAAAAGTGTGCTGCATTTAGGTTTTCAAAAAGTTCTGATGAAAAACCAGGATTTTTTTTTATCCGGCCTTATCTAAAAGTGTACGGTAGTGTAATCTTAACGTTTGTAACATACATTAGAAAATGCATTAGAAGTGCAGAATGCTGAACACTGATAAGCAATTGTGGACCACAGCAGTTCTAAACTGTTCTAAATAGCTCTAAATTACCAAGAAAGAATACCACAGCAAAATGTTTATGGAGGCTGTGTTTGTGGTTTGGTGAAGGAAGGGCGTGCATGGTAATCTTATCGTCAAATTGATGGTGTTATAGACTGATTTTGGTGTTATAGACATAAGTTCTACTCAATCATTCATTCATTCATTTATTCATTACCTTTCGCATGAGACACGTTGTGACGTGCTGATTTTTGTTCCACGGAGAATTTGTGTGTGTCTCTGTCGGTTCGCAATCCACAAGTGTGCGCTTGGTCCTAGTAAGTTATTACCTTTTGCGTGAGCTCTATAAATTGTTCATGTTATTATTACTAGACATTAGAAAGCTTATGGAAATTTTACTAAAGTAAAGTAATGAAGTAATATTATGATAGTCATTACATTTACATAGACAGGAACTTTCCAATAGGTCTAACACCGAGATCTATTTAGATAATTAGAAGTTCAACTTCGTCTTCAAGTTAGACGGAGCATGCGTGTGTCCGAGTACCAATAACATGCGAAAGGTCAGTGAACGTATGTGTTTGTTCCACCATCTTAAACCAACAAGGGTCGCCTATCTCAGCTGACTCTGAGTAAAGGTTGGGTACACTCCGAATAGCTCGCCAGTCCATCACAGGGCCAACACACACACACACAACCATTCACGCTCTCACTCACAACTAAGGACAATCAAAAATATCCAATTAGAATAATGTGCAAGTGATTGGACTGTGGGAGGTAACCAGAGTACCTGGAGGAAACTGGGGGTGAACATGCAAACTTCACACAGTAACACCCTCCCTGAGCTCGGGTGTTGAACCTAAGATCTTCTTGCTAACCACTATGCAACTATCCCACCCTATGAGTTCTACTTTTAAATTAAATTAAACATAATTAAGGGGTTATGAGTAATGCTTGATGGGAATGTCTCATGAGAAGCAAAAAAGAAAATAAAATCAAATGAATGTAGGCCAGATAGCTAAAACAAAATAGTTTTATTTTGTTTGCTTAATTAAACGTCACTTATCAATTCTCCAGTACCTCTAAGAATGCAAGAGTCAGCATTTTATATTTTAAAAAGCTGTTATGTTTTATGCAATGGGGATTAGTTGACTTGATGCCATGAGAATCTTCTAATTAAAGCGTTTGAGTTTAGTGAGTGGGTTGATTGAGCTGCCTCTTGTTCTTTTTCTAAGTATATTGGTGGGTGTCTCTCACTCATGACTCTGCATAAGTTATCTATTTTCTCGGTCCTAACACATCTAATTTAAGCATGTTAGCAGAGCTCCAGAGCGGAGCACCACAGTCATGGAATATATCTGGAAGGTGGTCCCGTGTCCTGTTAGGTGTCCTCGCATGCCCACCATAGGAAGGCTGCTGCGTTGCTGAGCTGTTGATGATTGGCTGTTATGTACGGCTGACTTGCATAATGATGGGCAGCAATTTAAAAAACAGATATATTAATAATAATGAAACCGAAACCCATAAAATAGTGTCAAATGCACCACTGCTCAGACTCGCACAGAGTAAAAACCACACAATGTAACTCAGCAGACAGACTTGCAGATAAATAAATGTTCATGGAGCAAATGCCGAAATCAGAACCTGATTGACAGAACATGAACTTGTTAAATGTATAGTTATACAAACAAGATAGGTGATACAAATGAAAGTGGAAATCAGCGAGTGAAAGAAAAGTGCTGAAAAGCAAACCAGACTCAGACAGCAATCAATAAAGACATCTATAGGGAGCTCGCTTTAGGCAGTACCTAAATCTATATAATACTTATGTAAATCACGTGTTTTTAAAGACAATCAATAAACATTAAAATATTCCGCAACAAGGTACAAGAAACACCACTTTACCAAGGTAGTAAGGTGCTGTTCGTGACTTATCCAGTTTATTTCAAAGCTTATTGGGTTTTCTTTTGTATTTCATTGTGCTACTCAGCTCCTCCTGGACATTATTAGATGTGGCATTTTAGATCAGAGCCCTGTTGCCCTTATTTGTCTCTATTATTTGCTCTAGATCATATTATCATGACTGCAGGACTCGTAGCACTGACCTGATATTGCTTTTTTTGTTGGTTCAAACCGCCAACAGCAGTGCTGATATGGTTCTAGTGTGCCGATATTGAAGGGGACTGTACATGTTTTGGATATGCTAAAGTTTCATTAAAAGAGTATGACAAAAATGTTGGATTTCTGTCCCAGTTTAATAAAATGTATGCTACTATTTATACTCTTTCTACCTCACATGACTTAACATTTATTGTGGTTTTGTTGTGCATATCCTGATGCCTGATCCAACTGGGTGTTTTACATGTAAATGCTATAATACAAATTTTATTTGGACTTTTATTAGCAAAAGCAGTAATCCAAGAGACTAATTAAAGATTCATGGCAGTTACATGGTTTATCAAGTATTCACATGGGGAATGTTTGATTAATTTCAAGTATGTGAGTAATATGATTAATTCAATCAGTTTGACATCGTTAGATTTTAGAGAAATATTGACTGCCAATTTTAATACTGCTATTTAGAAATAATTGTTTGCTAACTATCTGCTTGCTAAGTAACTCTAAATGAACAACCACAGAGGCAAATTAATCACTACTTATTGTGTTAATCACAAACTCACACGTTCATCCCTCGTCATTCTGTTGAATTGTGTCATGCATACAGAGCTTTCTAACACTTTCTAACACTCCGCCTTTTAACACAAAACAAAGGAATTTAGTTCACCACACTGGTAGCTGGTAGTCCTATGAGCTGGAGAAGTGTAAGTGTGAGAATGACATATTATACTGACACCCAGGCTTGTTTTACACTCGCTCTCATACTCTGTGCCAAGCGACAGATTGGCAGAAAACATGCCTTTGTCCAGTGCTAGGCTAGACATTGCAGTTACAGCAGACAGTATTGTTGGACCACCTGAGTTCACTACAGTTCATTAATGCTTGAAGCATGGATTCTAACCCAGATCACACAGATACAACAGCACGACTTGTGCAATTTAGGCCTTGAAAGGTCATTCAGAAAGACCTTCGACACAACGTAGATCTTCGAGCACTCTATTTTTTTTCACTCATTTGCCATACCGTTTAATCCAGTTAGGGTCATGGGGAGGCTGAAGCCTATCTCAGCTGACACTGGGAGAAGGCGGGGTACTAGGGCCAGGGTCAAAACACACACAATCATTTATACTCACACTCACACCTAGGGGCTATTTGGAACAGCTATTTAGCATAATGTGCGTGTTTTTGGACTGTGGGTGGAAACCGGAGTACCCGAAGGAAACTCACGCAAGCTTGGAGAGAACGTTCAAGCTCCACATAAAAACGCCCCAGCCTGGGACACAAACTCAGAACCTTCTTCCTGTGAGGTGGATGTGCTAACTACAACACAACTGTGCCACAATTGATTACAGTGGATGATATGGGAATTCTTATCAAGCTCATACATAAGGGATAAGGGTTGTCCTTGTGGTTGCCTTCCACCTGCCAAAAATCTGCCAGTAGGCATGAAGAAGTGTATAATGTTTGTGCACAATCCCACCCCGGGTGGATTTCTGGATTCACACTAAAGGTTCTGTTCCCATTCCCAGCCCATAAGTGTCTACAGGTGATTTGAAAAGATGGGGGAAAATAGAAATAATTACATCCGAGATGATTTCATTTTTTAAAACCTTTTTTTTGTGTGTGTGCTAAATTTCAGCTATGCATTGCTTTATTTATTTATTTTTAAATGCTAAAGTTATATGAATTTAAGGTATTCTGACTGTCAGCAGACCCCAAGGTTGGGGGTTCAAGCCCCACTATCACCGGGTTGTCACTGCTGTCCCCTCAGTGCACCTAACTCTCACTGTCTATGTTGAGAAGCACGTGAAAGAACCATTGCTGACTTTTGTAAAGAGTGCATTGCTGTCACCGTGTTTCTGCCATGTGATGGGTCGAGGGTGTACTCTGCCCTCGCCTAAAGTCGGCTGAGATGGACGCCAGCCTCCCCGCGACCCTAATTAGGATTAAGCGGTTCAGAAAATGAATTAATGACTTTCAGCAGTGAAATCACTGATCTTTAAGCTAGGTGGTCTCTCCAAGATGGCTGCTACCCGGCTTCAAAATTGAAATGCTAATGTGCAATCTAGTCTTTTTTGCAGTAAATGAAACTGTGGAATGAGTAAATGTGGAAAAATGACTAAATGTGGAAAGTGTGGCTACTGCTTGGTTGGAGTTAAAACCTGCACCCACACCGGCCCTTTGCGGATAAGATTGGACACTCCTGACTTAACTCTGATTATTTTTAATTATTTTTAATTATTTATCTTAATTGTAAAAATTATCTTTTTACATCACCACCTGCACATTTCATATGGTCCCTGTGACCTTGATATTAGGTTAAGGTGACCCAGTTTCAATTTCAATTACCCAGTTTCAAGTTTAAAGACCTTGACATTAAGTATGACTGGTATGAATTGAAAAACAACAAAAACAAACAAACAAACAAACAAAAAAAATAAATACACAAAAAACAAAAGAATGACAAAAAAAAAAATACACCCTCTAGAGTGTTAATAGCATTTTTGATCAATTCACCT
>JBCNYH010000023.1:8240507-8243007 GCA_039654325.1 Tandanus tandanus | reverse complement strand
ATTAATACAGTATAAAAAAAAAAAATTAATAAATAAAATTTAAAAAAGATTGTCTCTTGATCTGATTAGAGGTTCCATTTAGAGCCCTAATCGGATGAAAGAAGCTCCTCCTGTAATGTGCCAGGTTGGATCCCTTACTGTTGTGGATTGCTTTTTTGAGGCATTTGCATATAGTAATTTGTAACAGGTTGAAGATTGTCCTGAATACTGGAGCTTGCTGGTAGGTGCAGATCTTCAAGATACATCCTTGGATACCTTTCTGAACACTGGCGTAAAGCCTAAATGCTCATATGCTGTGTCTCAATTTGCGTACTTGTGTACCTGCTATATAAATATGTGCATAAGTGCACTCATGCTGAAGTATGTCAACATGCAGTGCACTATTAGTACTTGGATGATGTACCCAAAATGGTAAAACATTTTGAGTGTGCAACACTGCATACTTCTTACTCTCAATGGTTGCAGTCTTGGCTTCGTATGTAAGGGGTGGGGTTTTTAACCTTCGTGAAAATGTTGTCTGAAATAGCAGGGGACACAGCAAGGAAAAACTAATAATATATTTTTAAAAAAAGAAGAGGAAAAATTTTGATGTCATCAAGTGGTGCTAATTCTAAATCATGGGCGGCATGATGGCGTAGTGGTTAGCACATCCACTTAACAACAAGATGGTCCTGGGCTCAGCGAGGGTGTTTCTATGTGAAGTTTGCATGTTCTTCAAATGCTTGTGTGGGTTTCACATAATTTTGTGACATGCGGCATCATTTATCATGATGTGCCCAGGGGTGGAATTAAGCAAAACTAAGCTACTGGCCAACAGGACTAGTGAAATTATGAAACTACTAGTCCTCCTTCATATTTACTGGTCAGGATCACTATATCTTCTTTGCCTATTGGATTTGTCAGGTCGCCAGCAGGATGACTTGGCAGCTAATTTCACTCACCCTACATATTTTTGACTCACCACGGGCCAGCGGACTAGTGTTGATTTCCACCCCTGTGTGCCTCTGCTATAACAAAACAAAAGCATGACACAGATGTTGAACTGAAATGTTATTGTTTTAAGCCAAAGTTACTTTAAATTCTAACAAAAATAAATAAATAAATAAATAAATAAATAAACATTTTTATTAATTGTATATGGCTGGTAGAATTTCGCAATTATGTTTTATTCTTAACAATTATTATCTATTATATTATATTGCATTATATCATATCATATCATATATCATATTATATTAAGGGCAGCAATGGTGTCGTAGTTAGTATGTGTGCAACACGGCAAGAAGGTCCTGGGTTTGGGGGTTTCTGTGTGGAGTTTGCATGTTCTCCCTGTTCTTATGTCCCTGTTCTCCCCATGCCTGTATTTCCTCCAGGTACTCTGGTTTCCTCCCACTGTCTGAAGACATGCACATTAGGCTAAGTGGCCGTTCCCAATTGCCCCTAGGAGTGAATAGTTAATGTGAATGTTTGTGTGTGTGTGTGTGTGTGTGTGTGTGTGTGTGTGTGTGTGTGTGTGTGTGTGTAAGTAAGATTATATTATATTGTATTATATTATATTATAAGATTTAAAAGAAACAAGCTGAAAACTTAGCTACATACACTCACTGTGTGACAGTGATTCATGGGAACGGGACATCTGTATCTAAAGAAGACATGTCTGGTGGAGCCACATTGATGCCTGGGTACAAAAGGCTCAAAACAATTCATCTCAGAAGAAGATAAATAATTCAGTGTACTGCATGACACAAGCTGACTTGTTTTTGGGCAGTTTTTATTTTTGAAACAGCTTAGTGCAATTTATTCAGGTCAGTAAGTTGATCCGATTAAGTGACTGCAGCAGGACCCTCAAGCGACATGCCTCCAACCGCCACATACACTGTCTGTGTGAGCATCTTTGATTGTGTATTACCATTCTAATGTGTACGAATGTAGTCATGCTTTATCCATATCTGGCAAAACTGTGTTCATAATGTTCTGCATGGTCTCATGCAGCATTCAGGGCATGACCAATGTTTGTGTGAGAGACTGTCATGATTAATGTCATGATTAATGATGGAGGAGACACTCCAAACAGTGTCAGTGTTCCTGATAACATGCTGTGTATAAGTAGCATATCTTAGCATATTTTATTTACTAGCTTGGCTAGATAATATAATGCTGTTTATTAAAGATGAACCAATTTTATTTTCTAAGTCCATACTAATTGGTGATTTTGTTTTAAGTCTGTTTTTTAATACTGATTCCTTGGGTTATTTTTTTTAAATAATAATTTGTACTAAGGTTTGTAATAGTCATTATTTATAAATGTTTATGAAAGGTAAACAGATAATATATAAACAGTTAATAAGAGAATAGTTTATAAAGTAATTTTTATTAGAGAAAACAATGAGGGTGCAGGGAAAGTGAAAACCTTATTTCTTTAAAATAACAACAACAACAATAATAATAATAATAATAATAATAATAATAATAATAATAATAATAATAATAATAATAATAA
>JBCNYH010000023.1:8181594-8193551 GCA_039654325.1 Tandanus tandanus | reverse complement strand
ATCATGGGAGCTAGCGGTTGGGTTGGTTTGTGGTGTAGTTTTTTAAGGAGTGGGGGTTTATAAAGATCCTGAGGCAAGATTACACTAGCTCCCCCCCCCCCCCCCCAACACACACACACACAGACTTTTTTGTTGCAATGTTAAAATTAGCCATGCAAATGAAAGCTGAGTCATACCTCCAAGGCTTAAAACCATGAAAGATGTATTCAAGAACTGCACAAGTGAATTAAAGATGAGTAATTATGAAATTACAAAGCCTTGGGGTAACCATGGACAATTGCCTGTCCTTCTATCATATTGCCAATCTTTCTCATTCATGTCGATTTCACCTCTTTAAAATCTGAAGGATTCATCCATTTTTTGAGGCCACACAGATACTTGTTCTATCCCTTCTCATCTTAAGGCTAGACTACTGCAAATCAGTCCTGGCAGGTCTTCCTCTGAGAGCCATTCAACCTCTGCAACTGATTCAGAAAGCAGCAGCACGGCTTATTTTCAACCTTCCCAAGTTCTCCCACACAAATTCACTGCTACACTCTCTCCATAGGCTTCCTGTGGCTGCTCGCTTTAGATTCAAAACACTAATGCTAGTCTATTTTTGGCTACAAAGCTAAAAATAGACCTGCACCTTTCTATCTCAAAGCACTTATTACACCTGCACTGTGTTCTCTCCAATCCTCCAGCATTATTAGAAGTAGGGACCAGTCTAACAAGGGAGGAGGAAAACATGCATCTAAACTCTTCTTTGTTCCGACACCACGGTGGTGGAGAGAACTTCCTCTAGGTGTCCGGAGAGCTGAGTCACTGGGTGTTTTCAAACGATGGCTAAATAAATACCTTTTTCGGAAGTACTTGGATTAGGACTATGTCATACAAAAACAAAACAAACAAAAAAAAAACATTGGCTGATGGTATACTTAGCATGTATCCTAATGAACGAGTATCAGAATGTATTCAATGATAGTGACTCTAAAGCACTTCTGTGAGTCACTTTGGATAAGGGTGTCTGCCAAATGCTGTAAATGTAAATTTAATGTACTACCCCTTAGGACATTTAACCATGAATGAATGAATGAATGAATGAATGAATAAATAAATAAATAAATAAATAAATAAATCAAATGCAATAAATAAAAAATAAAAATATAAAATAAAATTATTTCAAATACAATAAATAGTAAATGCATAATGCTTGCAATTTTGGAGCCAGTGTGGCGATACATAACTCACCACACAAAAGAATCACGATTTTTGGTTTTGGTCGAAATAAAGTTACACGTTATTTAAGTTGTTTTTTAGAATTTAGCTGTTGCAACTTCTAAAAGTTTGATTGTCCTAATTTAAACCTGGAATTAAGCAGTTTTAATAAACAGAAAATTCTAAAACACAAAAAGGCAATGTGCCATGTCTTATTTAACATTCAAAATGTGTTGCTATTTCTAGGCCACTAATCAAATGTGTGACATTGAATCAAGTAATGCCTTTTTACAAAAGGTCAGATTTTTATCCCTTCCCTAGAAGCATACATTCAGATAACACACTGATAGATTGTTTTCTAAGGTACATCAAACATTAACTCAAGTTCACAATTGTCATTAAATCAAAATGTGGACATAACAAATACTTAGAAGCTCTAAAACTTCATTTGTTTTTCACACTCTTTTTCATTCAAGTTAGTGCAGATAGTATGATTTATTATATCCACACCCACTAGATATGAGCAGTCATGCACTCTGATTGGCTCTTCTGCAATTACAATATCAGTTCATATACCGTGAGTACAGATAATCATGGTATATTTTGCTGTGTTTGCCAGTTTGTTTGGGTTTACTTACATTCTTTGTCACTATGTCCTTTGCTGGCTATCAACTCATGTATGAGTTGATTTTGTGGAATAACTGTTAAAACTAAAAGTATAATGACAACTTTATTTCTCACGTCACTCATTTGCCGAACTGCTTAATCTTACTAGGGTATTAGCTTCCACTGGGTGCAGTAACAAGTTATAAATGATAACATTAGATGAAATTAAACATCTATGTTTAATTGTGTGTGGCCTGATGAGTAAGACATTTCACTTGGCATTTATGCTAGGTAGCAAGAACATGTACAGATTTACCATCTGGCTTAACATCGCAAACATCTGGGTATGCTATTTCTGCACGTGTTGTAAAATCACAGATGATACAGTAGAAAAAAAAACAATTTCAACCTATTTAGCCAACAAGAACAGCTGAGATAACAATTATATGAATCTTGGCTATTAAAAGGTCCACATATTCCAGTGACTTTACTATAACTGCAGCTGTATGCTGTGCATATTAAAATGAAATGAAATTCATGTAATTTAGTCATAAATACAAAAAATCAAGTAAGTATCACTGAGGCATCTTCTTTCATAATAGAAAATTAACAAGGGTGGCATGGTGGCATAGTTTTTAGCACATCCACCTCACAGCAAGATGGTACTTGCTTGCGTGGGCTTCCTCCTGGTACTCCGGTTTCCTCCCACAGTCTAAAGAAATGCACTTTAGATTAATTGGCTGTTCCAAGTTGCCTCTATATGTAAGTGTGAGTGTGAATGGTTGTGTGTATGTTGGCCCTGCGATGGTAACCCGCTTTCTCCCAGTTTTGCATAGTCTCCAGCTACCCAGTGACCCAAGTAGAATTAAGTGGTTCAGCAAATGAGTGAGTGAGTAAGAAAATTAACAAGCTGTACGTTTCTCTTTGCAAAGTTTAATCAAAATAAGTTTAACAAGTCAAGCTCATAGCACTTCTGGGCTAAAGTTAACTTTCTTGATTTAGCTAATTGCCATTGTCCTATTTTCAGAAAAAATGACAAAAAATGACAGTTAGTTCTCATGCTGTCAGAAAAATAAGCAGCTCTCTGACTAGCATGGATACTATGTACTGCAATAAACAATAGGTCTGTGTTTGATTGACAAGCAAGCAGTGCGTCCTGTCAGCAGTCTGAACAATGCATGTTAAGCAAAGGCAGTTGGGCTGATGATGAAATGGATGGCAAAATGACAAAAATCACATGACATATGAGTAAGTAACTGTTTACCCAAAGCATAATACCCTTCCTACCCTCCCCCTCCACAAAATACTGAACGTTCTGCACTTTTATCTCAGAAAAGTGTCTTTGGTCATGATTTGGATTCTGTTTCAAACATGTACAAGTAAAATTAGTAAAGGTTCAGATCCATATCATTCTTAAATTCATTGATTGTAAAGTGTCTGGATGGATGACTGATTAGAAATTTTTACATATTAAAAATTATTGTACAGTTTCAAAAACAAAAGAAGCTACTATGCTATTAAATACAGTGCTCACTGTAGCATTCTCCATTTTGGTCTTGGACCATGCTATAATGGCTAGAATACTTAGTAAACATTTTGCTCAGGATTTAATTATAACAAAAATTACTTATTAGAATTTCAACAGGAAGCAATAATTACAACAACAATGTATTACGCCCCTGTTACATACATCACATCACAGGTATATAACAGGTCCATGAGAGAAAATTGGGCAAATCTTAGGACAGTTATGGGTGTATTGTACAAAACTTACCTGTTGTGTGATGCCGTCATAGACTCGTAGCTAACTGTCAGCATCAGGTCCATTTTGTAGATCTGTTGTAAAATGCCCTATGACATCTCACAGCTGTGTTATGATAAACATACAAATTTCATATGCTTTCTGGGTCATCTGATGTGCTCAGGAACGTACGGCTTTCTTATACAGTAGTCCAGTGTTTGCCCTACGTTGAACCCACAGGACCTACTTATATACCCATGTGTATTGTAGTATAACATTTTTATGACAGTGTTTGGTTGAGCCGGACAGTGGTCACGTATCACAGAAGTATCATAGGAATATCATGCAAGGTTTTTTTTATTGTCTTGCAACAATCACTTTCATATGAACATCTTAGGTTTTGACTTTCAGACCTGACCTATTTTTTCCCAAGAGAGAGACATACAACACATTTTATATTGAGCACAACCAGGTAGCGTTCAAATCCACCTCAACCAAATACATCAGTCACTTCTGTCACTTTAGCTTCACTAAATCTGTACGACAAAAAAAAAGAAAAAGAAATCACAGGTTGTAAAAGAGGCTTTAACAAGTTAAACCCTACATTAATCATAACGTGAACCCCACTACTGGATTTTTTCATTGTAGAAGTAAACTCTACTAATCCAGTGGATGATAATTAGAGAACTGTGGTCTATCATGTTAGTTGCCCAAATTAATGCCAAATTAAAGCAACAACAACAACAACAACAACAACAACAAAACTATAGTTGGATATTCATTTTTTTCCCAACTTGCTCTTCAGAGTCTGGCCTCCTTTCAGGCAGAGCAAACAAGAAAGATGGGCTCAGCTTGCTCCATTTCAAACTGAAGAACTCCAAAATGATTAATCACCTATTCTGTGCTACGGTTTACCTAAAATATAGAACTTTCTTTTTCTGTTTTCTTTTCTTTCTTTCTTTCTTTTCTTTTCTTTTTCTTTTTTTTTTTAAACCACTCAAGTCATTTTTTTTGCTGAATGTTTCTATTCTGGTTCCTTCAGCCAGACTTCATCAGTCTCTAAAGCTTTCAGAGATGAATTCCAGCCTATTAGTGCAGATCATTATTCTTTATGGTAGCAGAAATGCAACCCACTACCACACATGGAGAAGGATCAAGTGAGGGGTTAGTGAGGGAGTAAGAAACCTGACAGGCTGTTAGTCACACACGGCTCAGCTATTAATCAACATCAGAATACGTTAAGGGTTTTAAAATAATATTTAATATTTGTAAAATCCAAGACAGTGCTTTGTTAGAAGGTTGCAATTTGATATTAATTAATCCACAGTAATGCCTGTGCTGTGACTTGTCCAGGAAACTCAAGTCAGATTTGTGCTTTTCCACCATGTACAGAGTTCTAGGCAGGTATATGTTGTTACAGTATGTCATCATTTTGTTCTTTTTGTAGCAACATAGGTGACTAATTTAAAAACACAACAAAAAAGTGACGGTTAAATAATTGGTTTAATTCTGGAAAAAGCTCTGAATGCATTTTCCTGATTAGATACACCATTGCTTTGGTTTTGTAATTGAGTCATGATGTGTTTTGATTGCTTTTGTGTGCTTAACTGCTCACTTAAGGTTAATTCTTCGGTTCTTTGTCGCTTAAATAATTACTTGCTGGGGTTATTGTTTTTTTTTTGTTTTGTTTTGTTTTTTTAAATATATATATATTTTTTCTGCTTGGCAAAGGAGATGTATGCCATATACAACAAGCCTGGATGTCAGAAGCCCCTTAGAGGTTACTAGGGTTGAATGGATTGTAGAGTTTTGCCATATATTGATAATTTCTGATATGACCAATGATATCGTCAATTAAATGAATATTGTATCACAATTAGCCAAATATTAACTTTCCTCCAGAAATTCACAGGAAGCTGCAGTGGTTTTAGCCCCATGAATACAATTCTGTTCAGGGTCCAATAAATCATAGTAGCTTAGCTAGTTACTAATACTGTTAAGATAATTCAAATAATTAATCATTAATACATTTGAATTAAAGGGCTGCATTTTTGCACGTTGATTCTCAAATTAGGGTGGTTAAAAGTTGGTGTAAATTGGAGTATACGAGTTAGAGCATAAAAGCATAATTGCAGTAGTAACATCAAATGAATTATGCAAACTGTGAAGCATCTTGTATAACAATGGTGTATCCAGATAATTTTGCCGAACTACAAAAGTTGGCAATTTAAAAACTGGCAAAGCTGGGTTTAAGAACCTAGTGGCAGTTTAATGTAAGTAAACCACCTACCATCAAAATTTTCAGAGATGGGAAAGAACTGCAGTGCATGGAGTGTACTCAGAACCCTGAAGCTGAGAACACTACTCATCATGTGCCAAATAATCACCTTCTAATTTTAATTATAATTCCTACTTCTTTCTTCTTCTTTATCAACTTTATAATATAACATAAAAGGAAATGGTGCGTAGGATGATGCCTGTGTAACAGTAATTGTATTTGCTGAATTATTCCTCCTCCTCATAAACAAAGTGAAAACAATTGTATGCCGGGACATCAACAAGGCCTTTGCAGACTGTTTACGTGCAATCGAATTATTAAACAAACACCAGTTATTCTGCTTCCCACATAATGAAAGAGAGAATAAAGGGCTGTCAGTGATGGTTCTGACATGCAGAGGCTGGTTCTTTCTTTTGTGTTTCTTCTGCTTGAAGTGGGAAATGCTATTCTTATTCGGCTCAACGTTGACCTTTTCTACTAAGTGAGCGTTCAGGCGGAGGCAGGGGAGCTGTACTATCTCTACTTTGCCTCCCCTGATACCTTGTTCCTAAACAGTTTGAGTACACTCTAGCTGGGAGCAAGACCATTAGTAAGAGCTCAATGTGTTCACCCTAGTGCCTTTTGTGTAGAATACCTGTTTTTGCAGGTTATAGCAACGTTCAAGTCTGAAAATCTGATTGGTGACCAGGAGCAGCACTCATATGCTATACCTACTTCCATGCCATCTTAAGGAACACCACCTATACTTAAAGGCCTCCACAAGAACTGTGCGTCACAGGAAGTCCACACAGAAACACTGAGCCCGGGACTCGAAGCCAGGACCTTCTTGCTGTAACATGTTTATCTCACAGCAAGAAGGTCCTGCCTTCAAGTCCTGGGCTCAGGGGTTTTGGTGTGGAGTTTGCATGGTCTCCCCGTGCTTGTGGGGGTTTCCTCCAGGTACCCCGGTTTGGTGCTCACAGTCCAAAAACTTGCACATTAGGCTACTTGGCTATTTCAAAATGTTTTTTTTTGCTATACTGTATCTGTACTGTTATTAATAAGGGAAATTATTGCCTTTGCATTTAATGCATCCAAAGTGAGCGCACAAACACATAAACAGTGAGCGCACACTGCAGTGCCCGGAGAGCAGTCGAGGGGTTAGGTGCCAGTTTGAATGTGTTTGCATGTTCTCCCCGTGCTTGTCTGAGTTTTCTCTGGGTACTCTGGTTTCCTCCCCCAGTCCAAAGGTCCTAATAACCCAAGATGGCGGTGCGGTAACACGCAGCAACCTCACTGGGGCCCAAAAGTTGGTGTTTATGTTGATATTTACTTGGTCTGGCACAGACTTTTCTTCAGCAGCAATTTCAAAATATGGGCATAAAATCAACTACAATCATGTATCACAGTAATACATTGCTACAGATTGGAGAAAATGCTGATAACTCGATCACAGAAGTTACTCTCGACAAATTCCGTGAACTTCCCAATGCTGCTTGCCGGGGGAGGAGACCTCGGAAGAGGTGTGCCAGAAACTGGAAGCACGGCAAAAGGGCAGGGATCTGAGCTAGGTGGAAAGCTAGCGCTAGCTGGTCAGCTGTCCCTTCCATCCTGCTTGCAAATGTCTGCTCATGGGACAACAAATTAGAGATTCACAACGGGAGTACAGAGACTGCAGTGTCTTCATCTTTGTGAAAACATGGCTGAACAACAGTGTATCGGACTCCGGTATTCAGCTACCAGTCCTGCTAGCCTTCCGAGCCAACAGAGATGCTACCTTGTCGGGAAAAACTCGCGGAGGTGGGTTGTGCATACATGTAAACACTGAATAGTGCAGAAATAACAAAAGAAATGACAGAAGTGACAAATAAATTTGAATTTGAATTTTGAATTTGAAATGCGGTGCTCATATCCAACTACTCCTCGCCGTGGGAGAAGTATGTGACTGTTAAATGCCGACCATTCTCCATTCCTTGCGAATTTACAACTGTGTTTATACTCTGTGTTTACATTCCACCAAGTGCTAATGCTAACAATGCACTAGCTGATCTCTACGAAGCCATCAGTGAGCTCCAAACCGTACACCCCGATGCGCTAATTAATGTTGCCAGTATGCTAACCTCAAGAAAGTCATACCAAAATTCCATCAGAATGTGGATTTTGCGATGGGGGGGTTGGGGGTTGGGGTGTTATTGGGCTGTATTTACACAAACATCACTGATGCTTACTGAGCTGTGCCCCTCCCCCACTTGGGACACTCAGACCCCTCCACTGCTAATTTCTGCATATCAGCCCCTAGTCAAACACATCAGACCGAGCCGGAGGGAGATCAAGACCTGGCCTATGGAAGCAATGTCGGATCTTCAAGACTGTTTTGAGTGCACAGAATAGGACATATTCAAGAAGGAAGCCACCTACAATGGCATTATTGACTTGGAGGAATACACTTCAGCTGTGACATCAGCAAGTGCACAGAGGATGTGTCTATCTCTAAGGCCATCGCTCCACATCCCAACCAGAAACAATGGATGACTGCGGAGGTGAGGGTGCTACTGAAAGTCAGGGACACTGCCTATAGGTCTGGGGACGAGACAGCTCTGAGAAAAGCTGTCCCGGGCCATTAAAACAGCAAAGCGCACTCATGCTCAGAGAATCCACAATCACTTCATAGATACAAACGACACACGGCACCTATGGCAGGGCATACTGGCTATCACCAACTACAGGCCTGCTCCACTCTCCTGCTATGGTGATGACTTCCTTCCTGAGGCACTGAACCAGTTCTACACAAGGTTTGAGGAACAGAATGACTCAGTGGCAAAGAAAGACACCCCTTCTCCCAACGACATGGTGCTCCGCCTGTCCACCTCTGAAGTGAGGAAGACCCTGCTCAGAGTCAACCCACGGATAGCTGTTGGGCCTGACGGTCTACCAGGCTGAGTGCTGAGAGAATGCGCAAATCAACGGGCTGACGTCCTTACCGATGTCTTCAACATCTCTCTGACCACCACTGTTGTCCCCACCTGTCTCAAGACCACTACCATCATTCCCGTACCAAAGAAATCCACAGTGACCTGCCTCAACGACTACCGCCCAGTTGCACTGACATCCACCATTATGAAGTGCTTTGAAAGGCTAGTCATGAGACACATCAAGTCACAGCTACCCGTCACACTGGACCTGATGCAGTTTGCGTATCGTCCCAACCGCTCCAAGGATGATGCCATTGACAACACCATTCATCTGGCTCTCACACATCTGGATAAAAAGGACACATATGTCAGGATGCTCTTCATTGACTTCCGCCCAGCATTCAACACCATTATCCCTCAGCAGCTGATAAGAAAACTAGGTGAGCTGGGCCTGAGCACAACACTCCACAACTGGATCCTAGACTTCCTGGTAGGAAGACCCCAGGCAGTCCGGATCGGGAACAGGACCTCCAGCACAACCATACTAAACACAGGAGCACCTCAAGGCTGCGTGCTCAGTCCACTGCTGTTCACACTCCTCACCCACGACTGTGTGGCAATGCACAGCTCAAACCACATCATCAAGTTTGCCGATGATAAGACCGTGGTGGGCTTGATCAGCGGGGGCAACGAGGCCCTGTACAGAGAGGAGATGGCACAGGTCAGCAACTGGTGCACTGACAACAACCTATCCCTCAACGTGGAAAAAACAAAGGTGTGCATCAACAACCTCCCAGTAGAGACTGTCCAGAGCGCAAAGTTTCTGGACGTACTCATCAAAGACAACCTCACATGAACTCAAAACATCAAACACATTACAAAGAAAGCTCAGCAGCGTCTGTACTTTTTGCGGAGGCTGCGAAAAGCCCACCTCCCAACCTCCATCCTGACAACATTTTACAGAGGAACTATTGAGAGCATCCTCAGGAGTGCCATCACAGCATGGTTTGGCAACTGCACTGCTGCAGACCGTAAGGCCCTGCAGCGGATTGTGAAGATGGCTGAAAAGATCACTGGAGCCTCTCTGCCCCCCGTCTCAGACATCTACAATACCTGCTGTCTGTGTAAAGCCAGGAACATTATCAAGGACAGTACACATCCCTCTCATGGTCTCTTCTCCTTACTACCATCGGTTCCGCAGCATCCCCACCCGCACTTCCAGAAGGGGAAGAGTTTCTTTCCCTTGGCAGTCAGACTATTGAACAACCTATAGTGCAATATATATATCAACCTGTAAACTATTGAACAACCTACAGTGCAATATATATCAACCTATAATATAAACTGCTGAACAACCTATAGTTCAATATATATCAACCTATAATGTAAACTGCTGAACAACCTATAGTGCAATATATATCAACCTGTAATATAAACTGCTAAACAACCTATAGTGCAATATATATCGACCTGTAATATAAACTGCTGAACAACCTATAGTGCAATATATCAACCTGTAATATAAACTAGCAACATATAATGCAAACTAGCACACTGCACCTCTATGCACTCTGGGCCTTACGGTCTGCAGCGGATTGTGAAGATGGCTGAAAAGATCACTGAAGCCTCTCTGCCCCCCCCTTTCAGATACCTATAATACAATACTGTGCAAAGCCAGGAATGTTGTCAAGAACAGTACACATCCCTCTCATGGTCTCTTCTCCTTACTACCATCGGGTAGAAAGTTCTGCAGCATCCCCACCCGCACCTCCAGAAGGGGAAGAGCTTCTTCCCCCTGGCAGTCAGACTGTTGAACAACCTATAGTGCAATATATATCAACCTGTAAACTGTTGAACAACCTACAGTGCAATATATATCAACCTGTAATATAAACTGCTGAACAACCTATAGTGCAATATATATCAACCTGTAATATAAACTGCTGAACAACCTATAGTGCAATATATATCAACCTGTAATATAACCTGCTGAACAACCTATAGTGCAAAATATATCAACCTGTAATATAAACTGCTGAACAACCTATAGTGCAATGCATATCAACCTGTAATATAAACTGCTAAACATCCTATAGTGCAATATATATCAACCTGTAATAGAAACTGCTGAACAACCTATAGTGCAATATATCAACCTGTAATAGAAACTAGCAACATATAATGCAAACTAGCACAATGTACCTCTATGCACTCTGCACTTTTTGTCTCTGCTGCTAATATCCTGTACCCAGTCATAACCACTAGCTATCATAATTCTGTTACATTTACTGCCTAGTGTGTTCGTTTTACGTCACTGTTGTCTTTTTGCACTATGTGTACAAACGTGTATCCTAGTGTGTATCCTAGAGTGTGTGTGTGTGTGTGTGTGTGTGTGAGTGTGTGTGTGTGTGTGTGTGTGTGTGTGTGTGTGTGTGTTTTACTTTACTGTATCTGTCTTGTCTCTATTATGTCTTAACAGTTTCATGTATCACCGATTGTTCCCAGTGAAATATTGTTTCGTCTCACTATGTACTACGTATATGGCTGAAATGACAATAAAGACCTACTTACTTACTTGCTTACTTAAAGGCATGCATAATAGGTCAGCTAGTTACTTTTAAATGCCCATGAGTGTGAATGGCTGTTTGTGTCTGTGTTAGCTGAGAAATAGACTGGTGACTTGTTCAGAATAGACCCTGCCTCTCACCGAAAGTCGATTGGGTGCCGATTGGCTCAAGCTTCCTCTGATGGATAAGACAATGCAAGGATGGACTGATGTGAAATATTTGATGTTGTGGAAAATGGCAGCTGGTCATATTTGGATGTTGTTTACAGTGTATACTGAAAATATCAAACCTTACTGAGAAGACAAATGAGAAGACATCAATAAAATATAGCCATATATCATGTTAGTCATTCAGTCATCTTCATGAACCAGTTTATCTTGGATAGCTGTGGCTCTGAAGTCTATCCTGAACACACCCTGAGTGGGACGCCAGTTCATGTGCACACACACACATTCAAGCACTAAATCACATCTAGGGGCAATATAACATAGTGCGACCACCTACTGACCTGGTTTTGGGAGGTGGGAATAAATTTGAAACCCTAGAGGAAATCCCTATGGACATAGAGAGAACATATTAACCCAACCTTGGGATTGAACTGGCAACCCTGGAGCTGTGAGGCGGCAATATTACCTGTGGTTCCACCATGCCATTTTATTTTAGGTTATGAAGAATAT
>JBCNYH010000023.1:8161240-8175139 GCA_039654325.1 Tandanus tandanus | reverse complement strand
ATATAAAATGTGACATTCCACCTTGGAAAATTATTTGGGGACATCCACTTCAGACCATTCTGCTTTGTGTCAGGGTCCTGCATCACCTTGTAGGCGGCTCACTTTACATTATCCCTTACTAGTTACCTGCTGCACATCAGAATAAAAATAAACACATTCTCACCCAGCAGCATATGTTTTTTTAATAAATATTTTTTTCTTATTTTTTTCTCATTCTGCCTGCTAGGATTATCCTGTCAACATTATTGACACCCCTGATGTTATCATTCCCCCAATTTCTATGTATAAGTAAAGTTGTTTTTCTTACCTCTTACACAGTTCACTTTTTAACCACTGTAATGTGATGTTCAACAAGCACATCAAGAAAATTATTTTTCAGCTCCCAGCATACTTAGGGCCAGGTAACTGATGCTATGCCAGGTTTGTTACCTCAAGAAGTCTCATTATCTCACCTAAACCATAGGTTGTATAGTTCTTCTAAAAGAAGGTTATTAGTTTTACAGAACAGTTTTTCACTTTGGAGTATTTGTAGGTGATTATAGTTTTTATTTGGGGAGCACTGTGGTATAGTGGTTAGGTGTCCCACTTCTTAACATGAAGGTCCTGGGTTTGAGCCCTATGGATGGCGAGGGAGTTTCTTGCTTGCATGGGCTTGCTCAAGGTACTCCGGTTTCTTCCCACAGTCCAAAGACATGCACATTAGACTAACTGTTTGTTCCAAATCACCCTGAGATGTGAATGTGGATGTGAATGGATGTGTTAATCCTTGAGAAGAGGTCCTGCAGAGGGTTTGCAACCCTCTCAGATAAAAGCATACATTGCAACAGAAACCACAAACTTTGCCCAAGGCATCATGGGTGCAAAATGGTAAATGAGTAAGAGAAAGATCTTTTTCCCAAGCCTTTTGTCCTTCACCTACATTGCATTAACGAAAAAGTGATACTTGGTCTTGGAGTAAAGGCTTTAGACTCAGAATGATCTGTTTGCTGTCAGCATAGTGCTGGTATGCTGGTACATCTTGAACATCTTGCAAGATCATCACAGGGCCAATATATACACAGGGGAAATCGAGAATATCCAATTAGCCTAATATTTAGATTTTTCGACTGTGGGAGGAAACCAGAGTTCCATGCAAACCCTACCCAAAAACACCCTTGCCGGGCATCGGCCTCAAACCCAGGACCTTCTTGCTGTGAGGAGGACGTGTTAACCACTACGCCAACATGCTGTTTTAATAAATGATGAGTACCAGTGAGCAGGAGCAATCAGAATAATAAAAAAGCTAAAAAGAAGCAGGAGACTGTAATTCCATGCTACGCAAGACATTTTTAGTGACACAAATGCTGTTTTTTTTCTGCCTATAACTGGCATGCTAGGTATAAATGCCACAATTTAACATCATCTTATCATTGTTCCTTTACAGGGTATCTTCCCAGCTAGCTATGTGTATCTGCGGAATGCTGTTGTCACCAACCGAGGGTAAGTGATTTTCTGCTGAAATTGCATTAACTACAGTAGCATGACCGAGAAGACATACCTACACTGAGAGTAATTGATGGACTATTCCTTCACATATTTCTTCCTCCTTTTATATTTTCCACTTTTTATACATATTTTGAATGGGGTGTTGGATTTTGTTTAGACAAGGCATTTATTCACACAGGGACCACTCTTTGCGAAATGAATAGCTTATCAGGTTAGAAAACATGTGGATATAAAATAGTGCACAATTTAAAAAAGGACCTGCTAAGTTGAAACAGTCAGCATTCATGGGAAAACTGATGAAATACACATGACAAAGATACATAAAACATAGGCATACAAGAAAGATATAAAGCTATAGTCTGAGCTCCCAAACCTGCTCAATCCACCCTCCTGGGCTGAAAATGATTCACCACTCACAAAATCTTATTAGTTAAAATTTTATAGTAGCTTAAATAATAATAATAATAATAATAATAATAATAATAATAATAATAATAATAATAATTAAATCAGGTGGAAAATAATAGAAGACAGTATTCCTGTATTATTCTGAAAAGACAGTTAAGTCTTACTAGTAGCTTCCTGAAAGGGATAATGTAATTATTTTATTTTTGCTGCAGTTTATTGTATTTATTATTATGTCTTCTCTTTAATATTCCAAAACCGCCACATTAGGCAATATACCAAAAATAAATAATATTCCACCGCTATGTGCATTAAGTGTAAAACATCTATCACCCAACAAACTGGAAATATAAGATTAATTCAGTAAAAATTTAGTCATTTTTTTAATGCAATTGTTTCCTTATCTACTTGTTAACCTGTTTCATTCTCCTGCAAAAATACACAAGACCACCTAGTATGAAAATTATAATTCCTGCAATTGCTGAAGACAGAAGCATTCAGGCAAAATATGTTAAATGAGTATTTTATGCACCAAAAAAAATTTCTTTTTTTTTTAAACGCATGCTTGGATTTTTTTAAGTCTCAGTTGTTAATCATACTAAGCGATCACCGAAATGGTAAGTTTCAAATGCCCCCTTTAGCAGAAAAAACACATAATTTGCATGTCTCTTAAACTTTATTATAAATGCTCCTAGATATTGAGACCGAAATGTTGACAGGTATGAAATGAATAAAAATTGAAAAAGCTGAGAGCTCATAGTTTCATGTTAGAAAAACTATAAGGAACACAAAATGTAAGTGGGGAGGCATGGAAACAGGAAATTAAGGTCACATCCCATTTTGCACTTCAGTTCATTAGGTTCATCTCAGTCTATTATTTTGTTTTGTCTGTTATTTTGCAGCATTGACTTTTTCAAAAAATAAATTGCACTTATAAAATGGTTTTAACATTTTTAATCTTACCAAAGTAAATATGTTAAGACAGAGAGGTCTGGATGTTGAGCTTGCAAGGACTTTGTGGCAAAAATTTAGCCCCAGGTTAAAAAGTTGACAGATGCCTATAAGTCTTAATGTGTAAGCAACACTTCATGGGTATGCAATCTCTTTTGAGCAGTTTGGCAGAAGATAGGCATGTAGATTTAGAGAGTTGAGAAAAAAGGCTGTAACTCACATAAGGAACACAACAAAGCCTCAATGTCAGAAAGCATCAGCAACAATTAGACTTTTGTTTGCAAAGTGTAAACTCCAAGCATGATAGATTTCACTCACGCACGCACTCATTTGCTGAACGGCTTACTCCTACTATGGTCGCAGGGAGGCTGGAGTCTATCTCAGCCGACACTCAGCACAGACTATCGCAGTGTCAACAAACACAACCATTCACACACACACACACCTAGGAGAAATTTTGGAGCAAGCAATTAGCCTAACGTGCATGTCTTTCCACTGTGAGAGGAAATCAGAGTACCCAGAGGAAACCCACGCAAGCATGGGGAGAACATGAAAACGTCACACATAAATGCCAGCATTTCTTGAACCCAGGACTTGAACCCAGGACCTTGCAGGACCCAGGACCTTCTTGTTATGAGAATTATTTCCTTGTTAAAGAAAATCCCATTAACAACATCTTACTTATAATTGTCAAAGTCTACAAGATGCAGACCACTGGTAACATTCAAGAAGAGAAATGCCAGATTAGACTTTGCTAGACAGCCTGCCTGCACTGTAACAATAGTCCATGGACAGATGAAACCAAGCGTAACTTGTCTGTGGGAATGGTGAAGACCTCATAATCTGTCAAACATGATTGAAGTAGCAGGATAAATTCTGTAGCATATAGAGCAATTGTGGCTCAGTTGATAAGAGTGGGGCAGTGGGACAGTGTGGCAGTGGTGGCTAAGTAGATAAAGCTTTGGGTTACTGATCATAAGGTCAGGGGATCAAGCTCCAGTACCACCAAGCTGCCAATGCTGGGCCCTTGAGCAAGGCCCTTAACCCTCAACTACTCAGTTGTATAAATAAGATAAAACTGTAAGTCGGTCTGGATAAGGGCGTCTGATAAATGCCATAAATGTAAATGCAACACTTTTGGCTCAGATTCAGTCAAAGTGCTGTGGTGCTTTAGAGTACAGATGGATAATGACCAATAACATACTGCGTAAGCAGCCCAAGAACTTCTTAAGGCAAAAGTTTTTAATCAGTAAACCTAATTAAGCATGTTTTTGACTTACCGGAGACAAATCTAAGGGAAAAATAAATAAACAAACAAATAAATAAACAAACAAATAAATAAACAAACAAACAAATAAATAAATAAATAAAACTGAAGCAACTGAATCTCTGGCAACGCTTCTTAAGGAAGGAAACTCATCATTTGCTGATGCTCAGTCTCAGACTCAGACTTCATGGAGTCATTGACTACAGAGCGTTTGTATTCAAGAATTAAATGATTATATTTATAATATTTGTATTGTATTTAAATACATATAATTATGTTAGTCTGTCCAGTTTATATCTATGAAAATGGACAGACTATTAAAAAAATAAGAATGTCATATTTTTGAAAAACACATGAATTAAGACTAAAACTCTACACTTCAGTAACATCTCAGTGATTTCATTTTAATTCCACTGAGGTGGTGTACAAAGAAAATTTTATGAAAATTGTGTAACTGTTCAGAATACTTATAGAACTGACTATAGATCAATGCCACACAATAATTTCACATTTCTTCTGAGTGAATAGTCAAACAGACTCACAAAAATGATGTTCAGATAAAGCGGACCTGATAAGACCAACACATTTGCATAGTACAATTCAAAAAAGGATAATGGAAGGACATGACAGGGCTGATGGAGAGAAAATGGGTGGAAGAGATAAATGGCGAGTCAGAACAAAAGAGACAGCAGGAGAAAAGGAGCAGGAACAAAAAGGAGCCAGGCAAAGGACATTTTGCCATATTCCCTACGGTTAATGACTGCTAGGACAAATCCATACAAATCAAACTTTCAAGAATAAATACAGGGCATCACTTGATGATGGTTATAGAGCTCTATCTGAAATCATACACTTACTTGCTTATATGGACCACTATAAATAGGGAAGACATAATTTGACAAAAAAAAAAAGTCAACTATAATAAGTAGGTCCACCATCACATAAAATTAAAGTTATATTTCTTAGCATGTTTACAAATACACAAATATTACATTTAAACCTCCCACAACTGTACTACATATGGTAAATAAGTACTATGAATAACATTTCACGACTCAACAATTGTTGCCAACACAGTGGCGTAGTGGTTAGCATGTCCGGCTCACAGCAAGAGGGTACTGGGTTTGAGTTCTGGGCGTTTCTGTTTGTGGAGTTTGCTCTCTGTGCTAACCTTGCAGTTGATTGTGTGTGCAGGCAGTACGAGACAGTTGTGCCTCTTGAGGATCCCATCGTGATTGAAGTCACCTCCACTCTCCAGGAATGGGCTGTACTCTGGAAGCAGCTCTATGTGGTGAGCATCAGCTTTTCACTTTACTATTATGGGGGCTAGCACTGGATGTGATCATTTAGCAAATAGATTAGCAGGTTGTAAACGTGTTAGTAAAATATCTGAATATAACATTAACAGTGTTTATGGATAAATAAATACCGAATGGTCCCTGAAGTCTATCGGTTTGTTGGAGTACACACTGTAATTAACATCCTTTCAATTGTTTGACCTTGTTAGAAGGTACTTAATCTCAGAGGGCTTGGTGTTTTTTGATTATTTTATTTTTTTGTTTTTTATTGCATGTACAATTCAAGTTTGATTCAAAGTGGGAGGTTAAAGGCTGGTTTATATTCCCTTCCAAACAATCCTCTAGAACCTTCCCAAAGGTTGAAAAAAGAAGGGTGGAATGGGGTAGGGTAGGGATTGGTCCAAGCCGATGTGTTTGAACCTTCATCTACAGTGTATGATTGCCACTTCTGTAAGTAAAAAGATGCAACATTCAGATTCTCGAAGTTTTCAGGTCTAGGATTATAGTGGGGTAGCAAGTGGTGGTACCATGTAATTACCTCTGCCCTGGAGGTTATGTTTACCTCTGTTTTGTGTGCTTGGTTGTTTGCACAAACAAATAAGCAGGTTTACACAAACACAATTAGTTTAAAAGTGATGAATGAAATGAAAGACAAGCCTTCGAAACCCTCCTGTTACACAGAAACTTGGGTATATTTTCATTATCAGGTGGTTTTTGCTTACATTTTAAAAGTTGCAATCTGCTAAAATATGTTTAATAGTTTGCATTAGCCAGTTTAAAAAGACTGCCATTTCACTGGTGCAAGAGTGTGAAATCGTGAGAATAGGATGTGAATCTGTCAGTTCATATAAGTCAAGATAAAGGCAAAAATAAAAGTATACAAATATTTAACAAATCAGATACTAGTGACTCGTATCAGAAACTAGTGAATAAATCAGAAACTAGTGAACTTCTGCATAATATAAAACTAGGCACATTTAAACATAATATTAGCTGACGTACAAGCACATACATCAGACAAACATTGTCTCTTTTAAAGGAATGAATGATATATACCACTGTTTGATCGTATGCAAATTACTTTGTATACATGTGAATCACGTGCGACTTTTTTGCAGTACAGTGATGTCCCCCGTGTGTGGATTTCTTACTTGTTTTTTATTTTTCTTGTTATTTTTATTTTTCTTCACGAAGAAAGTTGTAATAACAACAGAATTTTTAATGTGAATGGCGTATACGATGTAAGTAAACTTTTAAGTTTGGGTTTAACTTCCCTTTAACATCTTATTCAACAGAGCTGTGCTAATGTATTTTAAACACACAGTACATTTATTAGTGGTGAGCACCTTGGTATATGACCTTGCTTTAAATTCAACCTTCCAACGAGGCAAAGTGCACTAATTTCATTGGTTTAATTATGTAAGAAAAGCAATCTTCCAATATGTGAAAAAAGGTGATCTGCCAACATTAGAAAAAAGGTTGTGCTCTGACAGTGTGCTTTGTCCAGATTATGGTACATAAGTGTAGGTGATGAGTGTAAGTGTAAGGCTTTGTGTTTTGTGCTTTTTGATCACGACTTTTACACTGAATTAATTTACTCTCTTTTCTTTCCATGTGTGAAGAAACCAGGTTGATTTATAGTGGTTGTAGTGCCATACTGTTCTGATACTCCTCAAAGAAAAATTCACATATAGATCCTTGGAAAAACGTCACTTAGTGCTTGCTTGTATGTGAAAAGAACATGGAACAGATACAGTGTGATCATGTTCTCAGCCTTATTCACAGCTGGTTCTCATACACACAGTACTGATTACACACACAGTTCTTTCTGTTCTTTTTCACTATTATTTAGGAACACCTTTTTTCTCTGACCTGTAAGTAGCTCTCCAGTTCAGTCTTATCTCCAAGCTTTATTGTGCCTGAAGTTTCCACTAAAGGAAGCATAATCCAAGTAAAAATTTATAGCCACTGTGCCTTTCTGTACCAGTGAAGGAGGTGTAGCCTGTGTGCCTGTCAGGACCACCAAAGGAGGTGTGGCATCTGTACCTTTCATGATTAAGGAAGGAGATGTGGCCTTTGTTCCTGCCAGTACCAGTGAATGAGGTGGGGCCTGTGAGCCTGTCAGGAGTATTGAAGGAAGTGTGGCTTCTGTGCCTTTTAGGCTGAATAGAGGAAGTGTGGCTTGCATGCCTTTTAGGCTCAACGAAGAAGGTGTAGCCTATGTGTCTGTTTATCAATAAAAGAGGTGTGGCTTGAGTGCCTGTCAGAAGTAGTGAAGGAGGTGTGGTCCCTGTACCTGTCAGGACCAGTAAAAGTGGTGTGGCCTATGTGCCTGTTAGGATCAATAAAGGAGGTGTGGTTTGTGTGCCTGTCAGAAGTAGTGAAGGAGGTGTGGTCCCTGTACCTGTCAGAACCAGTAAAAGTGGTGTGGCCTATGTGCCTGTTAGGATCAATAAAGGAGGTGTGGCTTGTGTGCCCGTGTGGATCAGTAAAGGAGGTGTGGTGTGTTTGTCTGAATTTAAGAGTAGTGAATGAGGTGTGGCCACTATGCCAGTAAAAGAGATGTGGCCTATGTGCCTGTTAGGATCAATGAAAGAGGTGTAGCATGTGTGCCTGTCAAAAATAGTAAAGGAGGTGTGGTCTCTGTTCCTGTCAGAACCAGTTAAAGGGGTGTGGCCTCGGTCCCTGTCAGGACCACTAAAACAGGTGTGGCCTCTGTCCCTATCTGTACCTGTGAAGGAGGTGTGGCCTCAATGTCTTCCAGGCTCAATAAAGGAGCTTTGGGGGAGTGGTTTGTGTGCCAGTTAGGAGTAGTGGCAGAGGTGTGGCCTCTGTGCCTATCAGGCCCAGTGAAGGAGGTGTGGTCTTAGTGGATATCAGGACCAGTAAAGGAGGTGTGGCCTCAGTACCTGTCAGGATAATTAAACAGGGTGTGTCCATTGTTACTGTCAAGACTATTCCATACCAAGTTGTTGCTCAACTTTGGATCACATTATAAGGTACTGAATTACTACTGTACTACTCTATACTTCGATTGAAACAGATTTAATACAGTAGAGAATTAAACCTGTGTATGTTTTAAATACATCATTTACTTATCATAATGCTCATCATGTAAAAAAAAAAAAATGTGTGGAAGAGATGCACCCTCCTATAACAGTACCTTGTAATAAGTTCTGATTCATGTAAGTCAGTGATTTGTGGAATAATCACAACAGGTTGTCATTTTCAGCTTATTTGTTATTAATGTAACCCTTTTAAATGCTTCATGAACGCATTGTGTATCAGCACATTTGAGAAAAATCCGTCTCATGAACGACTGCTGAGATCAAACACAGCAGAGCCGATGACTCAGTTTTGGGACTGTTGTGGTACCTTATTTACCACCATGTCCTCTGATGCCACAGAATATCTGAGGGCTTATAATAAGCTTCCTCAAGTCAGGCAAGCTTATTCTGCTCAGAAAAAGAAATACGATCTAAATTGGAGCCTGGGTTAAATAAGGATAGCTAATTCAAGATGAATTGGGTTGCGTGACATGTAGCAGAACATCAGAAAGCTAAATCTTCAGCTATGGTTGTGCAAAAGGTACATGGAGAATCATCAGGTCATTAATACCGTTATGACATCCTGCACAATTACAGCAACTTTTATTTTGCATTGGCAAGAAGCCCAAAGACCTTTCTGTCTAACCTTGCCAAGAAATATACCATGTACATTATATCTACTTGATTAACAAGCAGCCCTCTTTATAATTTTTTTTATATCTCTTTATAAATGTGCCATTCGATGTTTAAAATGAAGCTAAATGAATATTTCTCTGTAGTGAGTACAGTAACCATACCTTATATAGCTTTATATAGCAAAGGATTCAAATAGAGCCCACACCCCTGGCTCATGGGTTTCAAAGATTCTAGGTATATATTTATGGATGCTATGTAAAGAATATCCTAGAGTGGGCCATTCTATTACAGAAAATAATCCATGAGGTGGCGGTGTGATATGGTCCAATGCAAAATGGATTATTTAACTGTAATAACACATTTATTCCTTTTATACTACAGTGACTAACGTAAGATTATAATTATCGGTTTATTTTTTATTTGGACTTTTTTGTCAGTTCAGTTCTAAAATCTTATTAGCTGAACCGTAGCATTTCAGAATCCTTGATATATGGAAATCGTGTAACTGGATTACAATAATTAAATTGTATTGCACCAGGCTTTAAAATTAAGGTTATAATTATTTATTTATTTATTGGTTTGTTTGTCTGTTTGTTTCTGAATGGATTTTGATGATTTTTAGAGTATGGCCAGGGTGTCATGTAGTGGTTAACACATGTGCACCACATCAAGATAGTCCTGGGTTTGAGTCCTTCCAGGTACTCTAGTTTTCTCCCACAGTCCAAAGACATTCACATTAAGCTAATTGGCTGTTCCAAATTGTCTCAGGTATGTGTGTGAGTGTGAATGGTTGTGTGTGTTTCCTCTGTGATGGGCTGGCGAGCTGTTCTGGGTATACCTCGCCTTTGCCCAGTGTTGGCTGAGATGATTACAGGGTCCCCTTGACCCTAGTAGCATTAAGCTGTTCAGCAAATGAGTAAGTGAGTTAGTAGCATTTTGTTAGATTTTGCTGATGATCCGGATCAAATTCTGAATCCAGAAATTTTCTAAAGATTCTTTAGCATTGTGAGATAGTTTGGATGTTTAGTATTACCGCAGGCCCAGCAAAGGATGCTGTACTTTTTGTTATTTTATGGCTTGGCAGAGGATTGCACTCTCTGCCTGCTTCTACCTTATCGTTTGTTTTCCAGAGTTTATAATAGCAATAAGCCATTATTGCTTTTATATTTATATTTATATAAAAAAAAAAAGCAAGTACACTATTTTTGTATAGCCAGATGATTTACTGTGGGTTATTTCCCTTATACATAGATTGCACTGTAAAATTTATTATTGATTGATGTCTTAATGGTTTATCGTTTGATTTAATGTTTTGGAACATCAAAGACACAAGTACATCCCTGTTATCTCTTACTATAAATGTGATAAACAGTCCCTGCTAAGGAGCTACTGTTCTGAAACATCATTAACATTTTAGAAGCTTTTTTGAAAATGCATGAACTGGATTTCATTAAACAGAGCTTTAAAGCATTTTAAACATAACAATAATTAACTGGAGGTGAAAACCTTGTTATATTACCAATACCTGGCTTCAAAGTCAACCTTCTATTAAAACTAAGTGTGCAAAACTGATTGGTATGATAATGTAAAGAAAGCAGTGTGCCTTTAGAATAAGCAGCCTTTAGAATGAGCATGAATGAGTGAATGCAATGACAGTACTGTCCCAGAAACTGACTCCATTGCATGGAGAAAAACCACAATGTATTTTCTATAGTGAATATCAATAATATATTTAATAATTATGCGTAGAACGCGACGTGGATGTTGCTGAATAGTCCCTGAGATGAAACATTGATTCAGTTCAGCAATGTCCACTGAGTCTAAGGGGCATAATTGTTTCAGTATATACTAGACAGGAACAGCAAAAAAGCACACTAAACAGACAGATTTAAATGGTTTATTTTTAGGTTTTTAAAATCATGACAGCAAGCGCCGCATAAACGAGTGAACAGGTGCAGAGCTGTGTAACAGCATCTTTTTAACTTTCCAAGAGTTTAAGTATGTACAATACATAAACATAAAAAGCAAACCGTGATGAGATTTTCATACTTTATATTTAGATGTAATTTAATCACGATTTAATTTACTTCGAATTGAGCTAAATGCTGTATGGCTAACAAAATATCTTGAGTCTACTCATTCAGAGTTTAGTACTTGCTATATTAAGTAAACTTTGCTCTGTAAAGTGCTTTAATATATACTACTATATATTATGTAAAAACACAAGAAAAACTAACTAAAATTAGATTTCTATGGCCTATTTCTCCATTTTTAACACCATCTATTCCAAGTGACCTTGAAAAACTGTGAGTGTCTTGATTCATGCATTATCCACTTAGAATAATCAATTTTAATCCTGAGCTATAGGCCCAGTCAGATTGTGTTGCTCCTGTGTAGTATATACACTAATCTTTGTCAGAATTTTTAAATAGCAATAAGCCATCTAAGAGGTTTTTGTTTGTTTGTTTATTTTTATTTTTTTGTTTGTTTTTGTATAACCACATAGTTTCACTAGTGCAAAGCAACATCAGTGTTATAAAGTATTATCAACCAAGGTTCTTTAAAAACAATTCCTGATATAAAACATGACATATCAACAATTGTTACATTTTACTTTGTGAAACAATTTTTTTTTAACAATCAATTGGTTAGTTTTAGATTGCGTAAACCATCTGCCATACAACTTCCTGTGAATGAGCCGCGATTATAGAAACAATGATGAAACTACTGTCCAAGCTATTTTGCTACAAGAAACTGATGCACATCTTCTGACCAATCAGACTCAAAAATTCAAATAGCCTTTTGTATGAAGTGATTTGTCAAATATAGGGTTTTTTTTGGCACTCCTATAACTCTTAACCGCGATACTATGACACAGCCCTCTCTGGCTTATTGCTTAAAGGAAAGGCACATCAGAATTTATTACACAGTTTCTAACAACAAGATTTTATAAAATCTGTTTTGTTGTTAGTTTTAGATGATGTGATGCGTTCACCGTTAAAGTGCCCTTGAGCTTTTTACTACAGAAATGATAATGTACTGTATTTTCACAGCGCATTAATATAAGCCTGTCATTTGATTTACATCCAGAACTACGCACTCATATTCAAAATGAAAAAACACCTACTAATTCTAGAGCCAGGTTTGAGAATTTAACAACACTCTTGTATAATTTGACTTTATGGCACAGTTTACTGTAAGATCGAATCCAGAAAATCTCAGCATGTCTCCAACAAAAGAATGAACCGGCTGCTTTCCTTTATAATCTGTTAAACGAAATCTTTTCACTTTTAATGGTGTGAGAAATTGGAGTAATTATTTCAAGTAAAGTTATGAGAGGCAATTCATCATAGTTTTATCTTTTTATTTTTATTCTGTGAAAGATCTCCAGTAACCTCGTAAAATAAAAAATGACAAGATTTTAAAGGACGTTGCTATAAATAACTGATATTGATAAGCAGTGGGATTGGCGTATCTCCTGTAATAATAGCACCAAGCAGCCTCGCCTTCTGTTAGCAGATGCCATATTCCCTGTTTGGAGCAGCTGTTTGTTGGTGTGAGCTTGAGGATGACTGACAGGTTACCCCATCTGTGTACATGTATGTGTTTATATGTAGGACAGGGGTCATGAAATGGTGGAAGATGTTGTTCAGCCTTTAGCCATGAGACAGGACAGAGTCTGTTTCGATTGTTTCACACATATAGTGCCATCATCTAAAATCAATTGGTGTCTCCTGTCAGTGCTTTGGTCTTATCAGAAGGTGAATTGTTATTTCTCAGGACTTTTTTTAACTTGGGTGTTCAGTTATATAATTTAATACACTGCCTGGCCCCTAAAAGTCACACATTGTAATATTTTGTTAGACTGCCTTTAGCCTTGATTATAGCTTGTAATCACTGTTATGGCATTATTTCGATAATCTTCAGAAATATTACAACATTTATTTCTCTCCAGAGTTGGGTTCATCTTGAAGTAATGATGGGAAAATTAAACCACTTCATAAAGTCCTCTTCAACACATCCCAGAGACTTTCAGTAAGGTGAGGGTCAGGACTCTGTGGTGCCATTTCATGTGTGGTTCCTCATGCTCCCTTTCACTATTTGAGCCCTGATTTTATATCCGTGCCATCAGAGGGACAAAGTCCAATGATGGGATAACCTGGTCATTCAGTACATTCAGGTTGTTTGCTGACTTTGTTTTATTGCCACATAATGCTGTTGGGCCTTGACTTGACCAACTGAAGCAACAATGCCATGGCTATTACTCGCTGTAAGCAAGATTAAAGGCAGTCCAACGAATTATTATAGTGCGCAGCTTTTTTGGCAGTGTACTAGACTGTTATTAGTTCTTTATTTTAATGTGGTCAGATTTCTGAACCATACTGGATTTTAACAGCTTGTAATGCATATTACTTGGTGGGTCAGTGCCAAATTTGGTACCTGATACACTTCCAGTTAACCCAAACATACCACAAAGTAAATTTGGTACTGCAGATTGCTCCAAATTATCCCTATAAAATTTCCCTTTTGGGATTAATACAGTATGTCAGAATTAGAAGGTAGTAACGGTCACCAAAGTACAAAAATAAGTTCTGCCCTTTTTCCATATAGCCCAATTAAAACTTATTTTCAGTGGTAGCAACACTAGAGCATTTAATAGCGCTATAATGAGCTGAAATGGAGATGGCAACTTGAGTCATGCAGAGATGAGAAAAGTAGAAGTGAAAAGATGTCACTGGTGCTTACGTCCATATGAGTGGCCTGCAGACAGAAAGACAGAAAGAGAGAGGTAAGGAGAATTAGGAGTGGG
>JBCNYH010000023.1:8144020-8155138 GCA_039654325.1 Tandanus tandanus | reverse complement strand
CGGCTGGGATGGGCGCCAGCCTCCCCGCGACCCTAATTAGGAATAAGCGGTTCAGAAAATGAATGAATGAATGAATGTTAAAAATAATTTGCCTGTCATAAATAAATAAATAAATAAAAAGTACCATTATCATTAGATTAAATGATTTTTCTGTTTGGGTACTCCGGTTTCCTCCCACAGTCCAAAGAATGCACATTAGGCTAACTGGATAGTATCTAATGTCTGTAGGTGTAAATGTGAGTGTGAATGGTTGTGTATGGGTGTGTTGGAGCTGCGATAGTCTGGCGAGCTGTTCACGGAGCCTTCATCCTTGAGTTGGCTGGGATGGGCTCCAGCATCCCTGTGACCCTAATAAAGAATAAATCGGTTCGGAAAATGAAATGAAGGAAATAAAAATATTCTCTCCAAGTATACAGTACTGTGGAAAAGTCTTGGGCATGTAAAAAATGCTGTTTTGCTAAGATTGATTGATTTATTCATTCATTTGATGAACTGCCTATAATCCTATAGCTGGTGCCTATTTCAGCTGACACCGGGTGAAGGCATCACAGAGCCAACACACATACAACTATTCACACTCACACCTAGGGACAATTTGGAACAGCCAAGTCGACTAATGTGCATGTTTTTGGACTGGGAGGAAACCGGAGTACCCGGAAGCATGAGGAGAACATGCATTCTCCACACAGAAATACCCGATCCCAGGACTCAAACCCAGGACCTTTTTGCTGTGAGGTGGACGTTCACATTTATGGCATTTCGCAGACACCCTTATCCAGAGTGACTTACATTCATCATTGTTTTTTATACAACTGAGCAATTGAGGGTTAAGGGCCTTGCTCAAGCACCCAACAGTGGCAGCCTGGTGATACTGGGGCTTGAACTGCCAACGTGCGGACGTGCTAACCATTATGCCACCATGCCGACCTAATGCTTTCTAACAACATTTTCCACATAATAATCTTCGGTATAATGTAGTTAACAGCACAAAACTAAACAAAGTAAATATTTGCATTGACAACCCTTAGCTTCAATCATACAGTACCAGGTACATTTTGTGCAGATTATAAGAAAACCGACTCTTTTAGAAAATCTACCAGTCTTTCTGGAAAGTTTGACGGTCATGCTTACCTCATTTTTTTATTTATTTCTTTTTTTTTTTTTTGCAGACAATCCTTGGCAAATATTTTTTTGTCTGAAAAGTAGCCTGTTACATAATGGGTTTTTTCTTTACTGACTTAAAAACTTTTTTTCTGGCACATTTGAGGAGCTCAAGTGCCAACCTGAAAAAAAATTTAACCAATATCAACAGCGGCTCGATGGTGGTACTATACTTCTTTGTAACATGTTTGGTTTTTTTCCCCTCAAAAGCAGACATTTCCATTATAAAATTCCTGCCATGGTTTTGTTTCAGAAACCATCATCTGTCCCATTTTTCACAGATGCTGACAATTCTATTTCAGCAAATCAGCTCTCCAATGCTAGTGGCGTTATAAGTCATGGCTGCGCCTATGATTTCTTGACCTGTCTCAGTTCTCTTGCTAAATTGGCAGTTATTTCACCAAATAATGCATTACAACATGGAAAACTTTGATGATGTAGGTGAAGAGGTGACTTTATTGCACATACAGTTTATGTAACTTGTGCATGACAACTGCCCAGTCTGATGAATCCTTGAATACTCGAATCAGGATATGCACAGTAGGTCAATTGTTTCCTCTAAATATCCAAATGTGAGAGTGAATGTTTTTTCATCTTAATTTAAATGCAGCAGTAGATTGGCAACCTTCCCAAGGTTGCCCAATCTCTCATCTGAAATCAGATGGGATTGGTTTCAGCCAGCACCACCCTGATAGAGAACCACTAATGATTCTGGATGCATGGATGGTAGTATACTACATAAATAATACTTTTGCACAGAACTGTATATGTTCAAGAAGTATTCATTTATTCATCCATTTCATCATTTATTTTTGATGCTGCCTCTCCATTGTGGGTCATGGGGGAGTTGGAGCCAATCCCAACTCATTGGACTTCATAGGACAGTCTGTCATAGGGTTTCCTGAAAGACTTCCACAGAGCCTGCCAACGAAATCTTAAAACAGTAGTAACATTTTGTTGTTGTTGATATTGTTGTTGACCTGCAAAGATCATGTAATACAAAAATACAGTAGAAGCTGTTAAGATATATTTAAACACATTAAGGCAAAACGGTTTGCCATGCAAAATAGTTCGCATCAAGAGTTTAGAGTACGTGGGTTGCCTTATTATTTATAATTTGCCTCACATACTTTGAGACATAATTTTTAGTGTTTGCTTTGGGTTTTTTTGTACTGCCAATACTCTATCAAACAAAATTTTGTGAGAGGTATTACAATCACCCGTGTTTGTTTGTCTCTGACTGTTGGTTTGATTGTTTATAATTTTATCTGTGAACAAAATCCTGACCACATCTGTATAAAGATTTTCATCAAACTTGGTGGGGGCACTGATAGAATATCAAATATGGACTTTTAAATGAGGCAACTGATTTTGACCTTGAGTGACCTTAAAAGGTTAAACACCTGCCATCCCATTAATCCCTCAATTAAGAAAGGTGTTTTTAAGCACATGAAGAATCAAAACCATTACCCATATAGACCCTGTTTGCTTCATGATCCATGCTGCAGTCTGTGAGGATGGGTGATTCCTTCCTTGGCTTTACTGAAGTTTTCTCTCCTCTGTCAGATTCCACTCTGGTGGTTTCAGCAGGATAACTCAAAAAGAAGTCACGTATCAGCACAAAACTTTCACAAAGTCTCAATATACAGCAAAAAACAGTTTGACTCTTGTCCGAAATCACTAAAGTGTTATTTTTGATAATTGTGTCCAGTTTTGTATTTGTATGGCTTAGTGGAGTAGAAGCAGACAACCAGCTCATGGTTGCTTTTGCAGCTCATGCTCAACAGCGGTCATACATTGGATGACTGAATAGTTAAGCATATTTTCATGACTTTGCAGTGGTGAAACTATCAAAATTGAAGTTGTGAAAAGGCTCAAGCAAACTCATTTCTCTTCCAACGCAATAACACATTCAGTGAAGAGAATAAAGAATTTAGTCGAAATCTGCGCTAGCCACTAGCCTCAACTTCTTGCCTCTCAGCATGCACAATGTCTTTGCACAATTGGCGGTCTTCATTGCCCCCCCAATTCCTACCCGTCAAGTGTTGCCTCCCTACCACATATGACCACCACCAACCTGGGAGGGGCGTAAGCATGCACGTGCTCCCTCCGTGACACCCGCTTCTTTACGAACTGCTGCGCATGCATGGTCTAACACACTTGGACGGAAAGCGCTAGACGCACATAGATTGGCTGTTGATCGCTGTGTGTCCCTACCTCCCGTGAGAGCCAATTAGCTCCCATGGACTCCTGGTCGTGGATGGCTGTGGCATCATCCTGGATTTGAACTTGTGATCTCCAGATTGATAGTCACACACCTTGTCGATCGGGAGCCCTTTGGCAGTCTTCAAATTGACTGTTAAGTCAAATTTTCTCTACTTTTACTTTGCATTTGCCGGTATTGTCCTGTATTATTTTTAATATAATACTGCACTTGATCTTGTAGTGATTTAATTCTTTTTACACTGCACACACTTTATTTGGTGCTGAAAACTCCATATTTCCCTCACTGTATCTTTGTATAGTATATGGATTAAACAAAAACTTTAGTTGACATACACCTCCTGTCATATGTGACGAGCAAAGAATCATGACATTGTTACCTGGAATCAATACTATTGCAGCTCGATTTCAGCAGAAACTCTCGAAGGGGTCGAATGTCTTCCACAAGCTACTTACTGTATATTTTTACTCCAACAGGACATGATTGCATCAGTTTGCAAAGATAGTTTCCATCCAGATATATTTCACAAGGTGATGCTCTCCTCTCTAATCATACATATAGAACATTCCAGGTCGATACCCCATTACAACATGGACTTTAAGATGCTAAAAATATTGATAACTGATATTACAATATGACTGTATTGTAGCTTCCAATCTGATAAGTCAAAAAGTGCAAGTTTTCCATAAGAGCACAGCCCTGAAAATAGGCAAATCATAGGTTAATGAACAGATATTTCCTGCAGGCGAGGCGAATGTCACTGAATAATCCCTGAGATGAAACATTGAGGGGACTATTCAGTTCAGAGGAATTTGATATAGGTACATTCTAGGGACTGCATTGCAAATTATGTTGTACAAATGTGAAATGACAGAATAGTTATTTTCTTGTAAAAAAAAACATTTATGTATGACAGAGCAAGGTGAGCACAGTGTGCACTGCTAGTGGAGTATACATGCATATTAGGTAACAGTGCGTTTTTAAACTCATTCACAGTTTTAGTATATACTACATGGAGATAAAGTAAATCAAACAATATTGAGAAGTTTATGATTTATTTTCTCATTTTTAAAGTACGACAATAATGCTGCTCAAAGTAACAAACAGTAAATGTCAGTCATTTTTTATTCAAGCATCATCCAATCGGATAATAAGCATTTACTGAATGAGATGAAGTATGATATAAAAAATTATTCGGTTGATGGGTCGTTATCTTCCGAGTCCTATGGCCGACGGATATAACCCACCCCCCTTCCCAAGACTTAATAATTCTATCATGCATGGTTTTATTATTCATTCAAAATATATGTAGATGCTCATGTACTATATTGCCACTTATCCAATGGCACTAATGCAATAATTCAGTAATTCCATTGCGGTGATGCAATACCAAGAACTATTTCATGACTTTCCACCAATCAGAAACAATAAAATCTCTTGAATGAATAATAATGCCTATTAACCCCTAGACTGTAGACCAATCAGATCGTCCCTTTTTTGTTTAGTGTATACTAATGCATTATAACATGCTAGTTCCAAAATGCTATCGTTATGCTACAGCAATTGGTAATTTACATGGATTTGTAAGGTTGCTTCACAAAGAAACAAAAAAAAAAAAAAATAGAATCCCTCTTTTAATGGAAGGAATCTCCTGTGTTGGCAGTTAGCAGTAACTTTAAGGGTTTTTTAGGTTTGGGTTTTCTACAAACAGTAATGCTGTACAGCAGTAATATGAGAAGCTACTTTTTTACTTTTTTGTTTGGTCTGATTTCTAAACTTCATGAGAGAGTGAGAGAAGGAAAGAGAGAGAGAGAGAGAGAGAGAGAGAGAGAGAGAGAGAGAGAGAGATGAACTCTTTGGCAGAGCCACAATGTGGCACAGTGGGTAGTACTGCCTCCTCATAGCTCTGAGCTCATCTTCAATCATAAGCTCAGGTTGCTGTCTGTGCAGAGGCTTGCATGCCCCCCCTCTGTCAGTGTGGGTTTCTGGTTTCCTCCCACCTCCCATAACATGCAGATAGGTGGATTAACCCATACATGTGAATGTGAATGTGTGTTATGCACTGCAGTGGACTGGTTTCCCATCCTGAATGAAATCTCTGCTCTGCACCCACATTGCACTACCCTGTCATTGAATGTTTTTCTATAACCACAAGTCCCTTTCATTTTTACACCTTAGCCTATTATTTTTAAACGATGCCTGCTTTAATAGTGATGGTCCACAGTACTAAGGAGAGTCGTTATCTGGAGGACAGAGCTTTAGGCTTGCTTGCCTGTTAGTATCAGTGTAGTTATGAAGTGCGTAGGCTCATCTCATGTAGTGTTGTTTCTAAGGCTCCAGGCCACTATTATGATCCTGACTCGATATGTGGAATGTTCTCTGGTTTAGACCCTTGGATACTCTGAACTGTCCAAACAACAGCATTGAATTTTATAAGCAAAGTGTTTAGACCACATTGGCTTCTCTAACAGAGCTTTAAATATGATCATTTGTTATCAAGAACACGAAGAACATTTAAAGTGGTGTTCTGAGTGGTATTTCCTTCTGCTTATTGTAAAAAACAGCTGCAGTTGGGAAGAGGAAATCATACATTCATTCATTTTCCAAACCACTATATCCAACTAGGGTTGCACAGGGACTGATGCCTATCTCAGCCGTCTCTGAGTGAAGGCGGGGAACACCCTGAGCAACTCGCCGGTTCATTGTAGGGCCAATACATGCAAACACACACGACCATCCACTCTGGCACTCACACCTAGAAGTAATTCAAAACAGGCAGTTAGCCTAATATGCGTGTCTTTGGACTGTGGGAAGAAACCGGAGTACCCCGATGAAACCCACACAAGCACAGAGAGGGAGAGAGAGAGCCCGAAACCTGAACCCAGGACCTTGCTGTGTAATCATTTATGCAAAATGATTTTTCCATTAACAAATTTATGGAAAAAATTTATAATATTACAGTTATTTTGACACTGATGTATGTACTGTCCGTGGATAAAACCTAAATACACTGCTTAGTGTTAAATGGATGGATAGATGAGTGGGTGGGTGAATAGGTGTTTTATATATATATACATAAAAGTTTTTTATGTTCCTTTTAAACATTACAGCGGATGTGATAGACACCTCCTTCAATACCGAACCGGCCGAAAACCCGATGCTGAAAGGAAGTGAAAGATAAAGCTAAAAATCAATTCACATTGTATATAGTTACACTCATTCTGCCACCACTTCCTCCTCTTTTCTTCCTTCACTCCTCCTCCACACTCCTCACTCCGCTCTCCGCATTACCACATCGCTTAAGCAGAATTCTGTAAGCAGCCGCAGTGGGGAGCGCCTGGTAAAAAAAGGAGAGAGTAGTGTTTCCTACTGTTCCAAACTGACGAGCATCCAATCATCTCCCTCAGCTGAACTGGAACGAGTCTGACGTGGCGCAGCATGTCCTCTGACTTGGCGGATTGTCCATTTCCCCAGGCACAATGTTGTTCCGTGACAAGTGAGTTCGTCCTTAGTGCTTTGGAGAGAATTGTTGAGCTCAGTGATGTTTCAGTCGAGCAGCCTCTTTTATGTACAACATCAATACCCTGCTATTTTCCACTGGAATCACTCTTCTTCTTTCAGTGCAGCATGTCATTACATAACAACATACAAATGCTTCTAAATAGATGGACACACAGATAGATAGAGATAGTCAGACAGACAGATGAGTAGATAGACAGACCGATGGATAGATGGATGGATGGATAATGAGTCAGATAGGCATGCAGGCAGATAAACAGACAAATTGTTAGACAGACTGACCGATGGACAAATTAAGAGACAGACAGACAGAAAAATACAGATAGATATACAGACATAAAGACAGGTTGGTCAAGAGATGGTGACAAATAGATAAATATACTCACAGACAGAAGTATAGAGAAGGAGACAGACATGTAGATATGGAGATAGACAGAAGGGACAGACAGACAGATGTATATCAAGATAAACAAATAGACAGATAAAGAAAACAAAGAGACAAGTGATAGATGAACAAATAGCCTGACTGACAGGGAGATAGATAAGGGGACAGTTAGCAATGCAGCCTGATAGATATATAAACAGACAGACAGACAGACAATAGTCAGTCCCTGCCTTCTCTCGCTTGTTCTTTCTGTGTCTCTGTTTCTCTCTCTCTCTTTCTGTCTCTCTCTGTCTCTCTCTCTCTCTCTCTCTCTCTCTCTCTCTCTCCTGTGTCTCTGTTTCTCTCTCTCTCTCTCTCTTTTTCTCTCTCTCTTTCTCTCTCTCTCTCTCTCTCTCTTTCTGTCTGTCTCTGTTTCTCTCTCTCTTTTCTTTCTGTCTCTGTTTCCCTCTCTCTTCCTTTGTTTTTTTCTCTCTGTTTCTCTCTCTCTCTCATCTCTTTTTCTTTCTCTCTCTCTCTCTCTCTCTCTGTTTCTCTCTCTCTCTTTTCTTTCTATCTCTGTCTCTTTTTCTTTTTCTTTCTGTGTCTCTGTCTCTCTCCCTCTCACACACACAAGCACACACACTATGCACGCACACACGATGCACACACACACACACACACACACACACACACACACACACACACACACACACACCTTAATGTTATTTTTTTGATTCATTAGAATAATACTACCTGAGTAGTACCCCTGAGTTGTGAAACTAAGTATCTCGTGTAGGCATACGAATCCACTATTTAAGAGTGTTTATTCTGAAGCAGTAGATGCTGCTAGAAATCCTGTCTGTAACCCAGAGTTTTGTTCGGATCCGTGCGGCATCGGAATATCCGCCTGCATCACTCTGCAGTGATTGGAAAGGTTGCTAAGCAACTAGTTGCTCTATAGTCACTGGTAAAATATGGCTGTCCAGTTCTGTGAGCCAAGAGGAGATGCCCAGCGATGACTTGTTAGACTGCATCATAGCCAGGAGAGACGTGTGTGTGAGTGTGTGTGTGTGTGTTAATATCATACATATGTTTTTGATTTCTAAAATTTAGCATGTACACTGAATAATCTTTGTCCTTTACTTTTAACAGTCCAATAATCCTGTATTAATCTTATCTGTTCTTTTTTCTGCTTCTATAAGTGAAGTGCATGCCCATTTCTACATAATTTATGTCTCATTCTCCCCTACCGGGACTCATTTCTAGCCAGTTTATCAACACACTTAATACTGAATGACAAAAGATCCACTAAAGTCAGAATTCAGAGATCAGTGATCAAAGTAAAACACATCTTTCATATGCCAGAGTTATTACAGAAACATTTTGATTAGGAGAGTCGGGGGATATCCTTGGATATGATTACAGGAAATACCAGGTTTTTTTAATCAAATCTTTTTTAAGTGTATTTTGTATTTTTGGTGTATATGTGATAAATACGGGTAAAAAATTCCCACCTGTTTCCTTGTACTGAAAAAAGAAATCCAGTTTAAATATAATTTACTTATAATAGATGCCTAGGGCTTTAAATTTAAATTCGGGGCTGTATTTTGTGGTCATGAATGAAAAGATTTACCCATTACACACAGTATAGGTTTAGGATTAGGTAGTTACTGCATCATATCTTGAAGGGGCAGGACGCAAGTGTGTATACTCAGCATGTTGTTTATCTGCTAATACCCAATTCATAGCTGGAGACTAGTGAAGCAGTGGGAAACATAGAAGATGGAAATAAGAAAACATGGCACAAAACTTATTTGATACAAATACATTATAGGACTTCACACATACTTCAACACGAACTCGGTTTCCAAATAAATATCCTAATAACAAGCCTCAGGACAGAATCCGCATTCTTTAGCTGATGTCTCCTCTCCGTCCTCACTTGACCCTCTTCATCAGTATTTGGAACGGACCAATGTGTTCTTAATGTACAGAAATACAGACATTGATGCGAATAAGAAAAGTAGCCCACACAGGGCATATGGTTGACAACAGACACATACAGTTTTTACTTTCATACTTAAAGGGTACTCAGATATTCATTCATTCATTCATTCATTTGCTGAACTGCTTAAACCTACTAGAGTTGCGGAGAGGCCGAAGCACAACCATTCACACTCGCTCCTAGGACAATATGGAACAGCCAGGTAGCCTAACGTGCATGACCTTCTAACTATGAAGCAGACATGCCAACCCTACGCTGCCATGCTGCCCCTGTATGGTTTATATGTAATAATAATGTATTATTAATATTATTATTGTTGTTATGATGATGATGGTGATTATGATGATGATTATTATTATGTGATCAGGATTTTTTTCACTAAATAGCTTCAGATACAGATAATGACGTTAAGTCTCTCTCGTACTGCATGTGCATTCCATAGAGAAGGGGTCTTCAACTAGCTTACTGCAGGCCAGAGACAGATCCTGCAAAATATATATTTTGTGGTCCCAGACGATCATTTAGGGAACTACTCAAAGGATAATAAAAATAAAGTGCTAGTTCTGCACATTTGTAACAGATCCCTTGTTGCCACTTAATTAGTTACACATGTTTATGCAAATGATTTCCCTGAAGGCAGCTCATTGGACCAGAGTTTAGCTACAGGGCTAGAGGTCATTATTTACCCTCTCTGGGCTGATTAGCAAGAGTCCATGCTGTTGGTTATATAGTGCTAAAATGAAGCACAAAAAATACTAATCAAAACCTCTTCCACCTGTCTTATTTATAGCAATTAAAAATACGTAAAACTGGGCAGGTGGATGTCCCAGGATGGTAGCGCCCCTCTCTATGACATCATCACAAAGTGTGTAGGACAAGCGTTAGGTGATGTCACATACTGTGTAGGTCATTTGACACACTGGCAGGACTTTGTGACAGAGGAAAGCAGAGAAAAAGAAACAGAGGGACATGGTATTTAGTCCCCCGTGGAGCACCACTATGTGGTCCACCCATTACATGGAACATCCTGCGATTAATCATCAACAGTGGTAGATTAAAAATAAACTGTTACCACCATATGGTTATGTCAGTCCCTTACCCAGACTTTTGTAAAAAAACCAAAAAACCAAAAAAAAAGGTTATGTAACTGGACATTTAAAAAAAAAAAAACTTATACCTCTGGTATAGAAATTATGTCGAAGCACCCAGGAGTATCCCTTTAATGACCAACATAATAAAGTCCATACTAGATATATTATTTCACAGAGATTGCTTATACACATTTATTGCTTGTTTCATTTTTTTTTTTTTGTTTGTTTCAAAAAATGAATGTGAGAAATTTCCTCCCCAAGAGAACTCTGTGTGGATACCAACTCATAATGAGAATCCTTGTGTATTGCTACCACACATCAATGTGAGCATACAGTGAGTATGGCTGCCACTGGTGTGGATGTGATGTGCTAAAAGCAGACTGCACTTCAGCACTGGAGAGTCCAAAAGAACAAGATGGATGAATCACCACTTCTAACATGTTTGCTAGAAATACTACAGCCAGTTACATCACAACACTGTATGTTCATTGGGTTCATCGGGTTTATGCATCTGAATCCACACACTTCACCAGATTTATAATTGATCATAACTCAATTTTACATTCATTTATTTGTTTTCCGAACTGCTTCACCCTACTAGGGTCATGGGAAAGCTGGAGCCTATCATAGCTGTCTCTGGGCAAAGGGTGGTACACCATGAGCTTGCTGGTCCATCACAAGGCCAACGCACACACACACACACACACACACACACACACACACACACACACACACACACACACACACACACACA
>JBCNYH010000023.1:8099532-8128571 GCA_039654325.1 Tandanus tandanus | reverse complement strand
CACACACACACACACACACACACACACACACACACACACACACACACACACACACACACACAATCATTCACACTCAGGCCTTGGGACAATATGGAACCGCCAGTTAGCCTAATGTACAAGTCTTTGGACCGTGGGAGGAAACTGGAGTACACAGAGGAAACCCACGCAAGCATAGGGAAAACATGCAAACTCTACACTGAAATATCTGAGCCCAGGACTTGTACCAGGGACCTTCTTGCTGTAAGAAAAATTTTTTATCCACTATGCCACCCTGATCAAACATCAGTATAGTATATACAGCACAGGAATGGCACAATCTGATTGGTTTATGGTTTTGGGATAATAGATATTATTCCCCCTCACAAACTGTTTAATGCTTGAATCAAAATGGTGGACAAACACTCATGTATATGAAATTTCACTCATTCTGAAATTCCACAGATTTAACAAAATGCTGTCCCACACAAATACAAAGAAAGCTATGTGATGTGGCTTTAATGTTTTTCAAGTTAAATAAAAGCACTTATTTAAACTGTAAATAATTTTTTTTTTTAATGTTTTCGTCACCTTGTACATGGGTCAGATTTGGAAAACCAGTAAGGTCTTAACCAAAAACTCTTTCAAGTTGTGTAAAACCCCTGAGACTGGTTGAGAATATTTGGAATTTGAAAGAAATTAATCTGGGGCTGTTTGGATGAGAAAAAAATAACCATCGATGTTTGGACGGCACAGTTGATACCTTAAACAGCTCACCTCGATGCCTAAGTCTGATGTAAGGGAGTGCCTATGACCATTTACAGGCTTTAAAATTTCCTAAATAAACCATAATAACCTTGCTTTACATTTTTTTATGTTTCTGTGTAGTATATACTAACACTGAATAAGTTAGAAAAGATGCCATAATGGAGAGCGCATGACTATTATGATGAAGCACTCATGAACACTGCTGCCTTAAAAATGTAAAAATAAACCATAAAAATCTAATTTTAGTTTTAGTGTTTTGTTTTCATGTAGTATATACTATAACAATTATTTGCCTAAAGCTCGGTGGATATCACTGAATAGTTCGGCAGTATACGCCTCACCATCTGTGAATAACTGTTCCACTGCGCATTAACACAATGGTGATGTGACTGTATACTGGCATTGTGGTGTAATGTGAAGAAAAGATTACAACATTAGATTTGCTCTGTGGGTAATGATGTCACAGATTCATTACTTCTAGGTGGAATGTGCAAAGGTAGGTTTCTAAAGAGTAACACCATGGCAGACTGCTTTCTTTTTTTACACCATTGTATTCCCAACTTAGTCATAGGCAATTATCAAATACTTGCTGAGTCTCCCCTATTGCACAGCAATTACCAGTGGAGGAGGGTCAGGACTAACACATGCATCCTCTAAGTTATCTATCTAGCAGCTCATTTTTTCAAGCTGCTGTTAATGAAGTGTCATAGGGCAACGGAACATTCTTTGAAGAGGGAACTAACTACACTCTTCCATATTCATGAGACTAATTATTAGCTATTGTTCTGATGGACAGGCTATAGACAAAGGCTATCCTTCTCACTCAGAGGGCAGGTTTAGGTGTGCCTTCTAATCACTTGTCCATGACTGTGAAAAACATTTTTATCAATGTCTACCATTGGTTCATTTCGCAAGCTGTACAAAAGACAGAAAGTTTCTACAGCATTTCAGCACTAACCACACTTCTTAGCAACCCTTGAACCCATCCTTGTCAAGTAAATTTGGACACTTATGTTACATGCTCTCACAGCACACCTGTTCAGCATACGCATGATTACCAGCACTATATAAAAGCTTTCCTTTGTCATGTTTATTGCTCTGAGTCACTCATTCACAGTCATACCAAGCCTTATTATTTCGATTGAGTTTATTCTGTGTATGACCCTATTTGCCATACCATTACTAATTACTTGCCTAATCTGTGATATTCAGTTTACATGTGGGATAAAAACCTCTTTTTTTTCTACAGATTTTGGATTATCTCTACTGTGTGGCTTGTCTGATCGCTTAACATTTGCAAGTCCCATGTTTATGAACTTTGAGCTGTGTTTTGGAATTTTTTCCATCTGGTTTACATGATAAAACCCTTTAAATGCAAATGCTCTGTCTCCAGCCTCAGTCCTTCCTTGACATTTAAATAGAAGTTGTATTCAGTCGACTGCATACAACTAGGACATAGCTAGAGAACAGAAAGTGTCTTGAATGCTTTGCACATATACCATGTTTCTGCGGTAACTACCAGGGACCAGATCTATAATTGTAAAGTGTGCTCTGCTGTGAAACAGTGACCTGGACATCTGGAATAGCAGATCCCATCAGCTGGGTAACGGACACTGAGGGCTTATTAGCACTGCCATAACTGCCAGGTTGAAACATGAACAGTTTGTCCAAATGGGACAACCACCGTGGGAATCTGGAATAACAGGAAATAGAGCTGCTATTTAGTTCATTTAGCTTCTAGAAAGAAAAAAAAAAAAAAAAAAGTTCTTTTAAACAAAAAGCTTCCAGTTGCATTATAATTTTTGCCCGTGCTCAAATCATATTCACTTTCGGTGAAAGACATGCCTGCAATTAGGACGCCTACAACTTGGAACTTTGTTAGACATTTTCCATTGCTTTCGAAATTTACATATCAATATGCCTTTCATCATTGAAGCACATTATTCATTGCAATTCAGCCAGTCACATTTTCAATTAGCGCTCCTGTTATTGTCTATTTGATCCCTCTACTTTTTGTAGCTCTGCAAGTTATTTTCTGTATGTTATGTCAGCTTCTGAGTCAGAAAGACTTACACAATATTGTTATTGTCTCCTTGTGCATTGTGTAGGCAGTGATTTTGGACAGTGTTTGTGCTCTCAAGATATATTTGGTCCCATTTAGAAATTATCACAAGCACTTTTATTTATTTATTTATTTGTTTATTGGTTTTTTTTTTTAATTTTGGACAAAATTTGAAAGAGCTATAGAAAGAGAAGAAAAGTTCAAACAAAAAAACAGCAAATGAAAGTGTAGCTTTTTTGTTTTTTTAAGATGTGATGCTTAAGATGTGATTTTATTAGAAAAGGTACAGATAAATACCTCTAGTCATTACCATCATGCCAACCAAACAGCGTCACATAAGATGTCTCTAATAATAAAACATGGGATATGCCATGACTCACTACAGTCATGCCCTAAATGTGTCCATCTGTCAAGTCGAACTAATGTACTGTGTATGTGTAGCATGAGATTAAGTTTGTCTTGTTTGTAAGTTTGGCATGTTTTATTGTGTATATAAGGATTTTAAAATATATGACATATACATAATAGGTAAAGATTTTATATGGATTTTGCACCTCGTTACTAAGTGAATTTTTATGATGGACGATATTTAAAAAAAATACACCTTAATATGCAAAGCTTCTTAGGTACGGTCTTTAAAGCTTTTGATAGATGTACATACATTTTAGCTTTGGTACAGTTTATAGTTTCTGAGAGTTTTCTCATTGTACTTTTGCTGTCATTGGAATATTCATTAACCGACTGAAGCTTCTAATGTATTCACAGTGAAAATGATCTATTCTCAATTGAAAAAAAGAAAGTGCTTGTACAGTGCTCATTTCAGTGTTACTCCAATAATTCCTTCTTCAAGTTTTCTTGGAGTTGATAATAAGATTGGATTACTCGTTGTTTGTTAGAAATCTTCGCACCTTCGTGCACTGCTGAATGATGTGTAGCATCCTATCATCTAATCCTGTAAATACGCATTAAACATTTGATCGATTTTTTCCACTTCATCATTTAGCTAGGATTTATTGCTTATTATTATTATATTATTATTATTGTTATACCCACATTTTACTTTAGTACTATTAAGATGCTGAACCTGATAAATGGTATTTGTAATTCTTTGCAGACAGGCTAGTTTAAGTCTGTCATTGAATACAACCTTCATCGTTCATTTTCTGAACCACTTAATCCTAATTAGGGTCGCGGGGAGGCTGGCGCCCATCTCGGCCGACTCTGGGCGATGGCAAAGTACACCCTGGACAGCTCGCCAGGCCATCACATGGCAGAAACACGCTGACGGCTATGCAGCCTCCTCTTGACGAAAATCAGCAATGGTTCTTTTACATTCCTCTCACCATAGACAGTGAGAGACATGGCCGGCCTTTGATAACCCAGTTAGCTGCACTGGGGGGACAGCAGTGACAACCCATTGATAGTGGGGCTTGAACCCCCTACCTAGGGATCAGTAATCCAGCACCCTACCACTGGGCCACCTCTGCCCCTGAATACAACCTTATTTAATGTAATATTTCCTTTACATATATTAATCAAATTTATAATTCAACTTTATTTACATTTAAGCTTATGGCATTGGCAGACACCCTTATCCAGAGCAACGTACATTTTTATTTCCTCTGTACAACTAAAGTAAGCGAAGCAACAGATTGTTGGGACTAAGGCTTGAACTCCAGACCTTCTAAACAGTAACCCAGAGCCTTAACCACTGAGCCACCACTGGCCCCTTAGCATCTGAAACGCCAGCAGTTTGACACACTACCACTAACAATGCATGTTAATATCTACATTAATCTCTGATTTCACAAATAATTTCAATCATAGGAAGAATTAGAAATGGGTAAAAGAGGACATTAATCTTGACATCCTTCACCAGCATCTCATCATTTTATAACCCTTCCCCATTTACATTACACATGAGCAGCATTTTCACACATACTGTACATCTCTCATAATCTCCTCATCTCATTCGTTGAACCGTTTAATCCTATTAGGATGACGTGGATGCTGGAACCTGTCAGCCGGCACCAGCCGAAGGCGGGGTACACCCTAAACAGCTTGCCAGGCCACTGCAGGGCCTATTGTACATAGACTGCTGAAATCAAATCATGATATAATCGTTCCGATTAAGCTAAAATGTCATTAGTTTTAATTTAAACCATGGCACTATTAAGTAAAGATTGTCCTTACTGATTATCCATAAACCTTGCTCTGCAGTGTACCGTTGTAATGCAGTGATGCTTTTGATGTCATTCTGACTGTGCTGATCTCAGCCCTGCAGGTATTTGACCACTGATCTTATCGTAAGGACTGCAAGCTCAGAGGCGAAACTGATCTCAAATGTTTATGCAAGTGCAGTGAGCTTTAACAGCAGGGGAGATACTGCCGAGAATAAGCGACAATTCCTGCAACAGAAAGCTTAAATTTGTCTGAAAGATGAAGGGATGTGCTTTTGTCAGCAGCTGCCCTTAATGTCTCACTGAGTCTTTTATCATTGTCCTTTATTCTATTTACCACTCTGTCCACCATGGCATTAAATCACCCTGCTCTGATAATACTAATACACACTAGATAATTTCATTTGCATTTATCTATTTGGCAGATGCTTTATTTAGAACGACTTAGACGTGAGACAGAATCCAATTCAAACTTAAGCTGGCTTTAATCTATACAATTTTCTGCTTGATTTTGCTGCCGCAGACACAATGGCACATCATACAGAAAAATCTTCGCTCAGGAGTTACATGACATGTTCACTAGCAGCAAAAAACATATTTGAGAAAGAGGATACTAGATTCATGCAACTCAGGAATGTCCCTTGGAACCATTTCTAAACAACTTCCTTTCTAAACCATTTCTAAACAGATTCCAAGGTCAAGTTATTGGGAGGTGTAACCACTTTGCCAAGGTCTGGAAGAAGTCCCATGCTGTTACCCTCAGATAAGACGAAATTGGTCTAAATAGATGCCTTCAATGAGCTGGAAGCTGCTAGAGCATCAGTGTCACTGTCTACACTCAAGCATGTTTTATGTTTTATGTTGACCTTCAAGTTAGCAGCTGACCACATGGACAAAGAAGTGAGGCATTCAACTACTAGAACACTGTACCAACTGTGAAGCATGCTAGTGATAGCATCATGCTTTGTTGCTAGTGGAACTGGTAATTTTATCAAAGGGGATATAACGAAGACCATCAGACTCCTGGGCACAGTCGGGTATTCCTACAAGACAGTGAACTTTTGGGACGGCATTCCCAAAGTCCTGATTGAATATGTATGCATTGTTCTTAAAAATGATGTCAGTGCCAGGAAACCGACAAATTTATTTGACCTCTGGCAAGAGGAATGGTGAAATATTTAACCAGAATTCTGCCAGAAGCTTGCTAATGGCTGCCAAAAGTGCCTGGTAAAGGTGAAAAGCTAAGGGACATTTAGGCAGATCATTTTGCACTTGTATTTAAATCTCTTCTTCTTTTTTAAAATAAAGAACCTTATTTGTTCAGTCATTCTGAGAACAATTCAAAGAAATCATTGAAAGCCTGTTAAAGCCTTTCTATGACATTCATGCCCATGAAGACTGTATGTAAACCGGAGCCAGGTAAAAAATGTTCAGAAACCTCGGGTTGCTGTCCTGTGGCCAGTTTTATTAAATCCTTGGATGTTGTTTTACAGTATTTTAAAGTATTGTCCATGAAAACAGAACAAAATTAAACTATGACCCAGTACAAGTATGCATACTCATCAATATAAGATGGCATAAGAATGTTATTATGTTAACTATCCCAGTTTCAGTGCTTTGATGGGGTTTGGATTTTGAGCAAAACTCTACAAGAACTAAACTGTACAAGACATGACACTTCACTTTTTTAAAATTCGACTGACACCAATATTTTTTTCTTTCACATATTAAGAAATTGTTGGTTGGTAAGCTAAATTTTAATTTGTTTAATTAAAGTAGCATCTCTGCAGGGCTCCATATAAACCCTTCGCTGCCTTCGGAGACCCTTCCAAAGCTACGTCCCCTCCATACATGCTCTGACTGTGGGTTTGTGAATAGTAGGGTTACACACGAGCAGGGAGACATGGGGGCATTTGACTGGACATGAAGGCAGTGATTGGTCAGCATTTTTACTGGGTTACAGCATACGCAGATGACAGGGTTTGTGTTTTTTTTTTTTCAAACCTTTTTCAAATCACACATTTATTGATTGATGTTGGGGTGTAAAGACCATTTTAACTAATATAACAGTTTGTGTGTACAGCTAAAAATTTCCAACCCCAATTTTAAAGGTTTGAAAGTTTAAACGAATAAATGTTAAGTTACTGTGGACAAATTGTGACTCTGTAAGGTTCTGTTGTGGAATGTGTAATTGAGTAACTGTTTGATATTTTCAGTCCATGTGAGTTTTTAATCTTTTATAAGCTAAAGAAACCTGTCATCATTATTAGCACGAGCCAACTGTATGCTTGGGTGTTGTCTTGTGTTCTCGTTTATCGACTGGCAAATCCCTTGTGAATTTTCCACTGTATGCCAAAAATGTTGACACAGACTCCATATCGATCTTATGTACATTTGTACATATATGTGTGTAATGGGACTGGAGGGGACATGCAAACAGACTTGTAGATTAACACAGGCAGAGCAATGCGAGATTGCAGAGAGAAAAGCACCAAATATAGACTAACATGACAGGCAACATGAAACGCTTACTTTACACAATGTTAAATTAATTGTAAAATCATCATGTTTTAAGACCCCTAAAACCCACCCTACTCCTGTAGATGTGAGTTTACAGCAAAAAGCATTCATGATTCTTCCTCTACAACAGTCAGCGTTTATTTTTAAAACCAAAATGTACTTCTTTCTAAGAACTTGGCACATCTTCTGCACATCAGCTTTGTTCCCAATTCCATTATGTGCACTGATGTGTGACTAAAAGCATTCTGGCCAGGGCTGGCCTCTTTTGATTAAAACTTTGTGCGAAGTGATGCACCACTCGTTTAAATCTGTATTAATACAAGCTGCAGGTAAAAGCTGAATTTGTTTTTAAACTGTATTCCTGCAGATCCTATTAGTACAATATTTACTACAAACACTTTCCTAGCAAATTGTCTTTAAATCTGGGCTAGAAAAACATTCATTCATTTTCTGAACCGCTTAATCCAAATTAGGGTCACAGGAAGACTCTGGGCGAGGGCAGAGTACACCCTAGACAGCTCGCCAGGCCATCACACGGGCGGAAACACCCTCACGGCTATGCAGCCTGCTCTTGACGAAAATCAGCAATTGTTCTTTTACATGCCTCTCACCATAGACAGTGAGAGACATGGCCGGCATTTGATAACCCAGTTAGCTGCACTGGGTGGACAGCAGTCACATCCCGCTGACAGTGGGGCTTAAACCCCCTACCTTGGGATCAGTAATCCAGCACCCTACCACCAGGCCACCACTGCCCCGCTAAAAAATCAGTTCTCAGGTAATATCAATTCAATTCAGTTTATATTTGTATAGCACTTTGTACAATTGACATTGTCGCAAAGCAGCTTTACATAGTAAACATAATTTTAAAAGGAATTTAAACATTTTTCTACAACCCCCTACACATCCTAATGAGCAAGCCCGCAGCGACAGTGGCAAGGAAAAACCTTGAGAGGAACCAGGCTCAAAAGGGAAACCCATCCTCATTTGGGTAAAACCATAAAAAGACAAGCCATCTAAGAGAAACTTCATTACAGTCCAACATGTAGTCCGGTCGGTTATACCACAACTGTAAGTCCTAAATAAATGTAGCAAAAGAGTTTATATCACCAGCAGTGAAAAGTCGTCTTCGCAGTCTCTGAGTGCAGATCTAAGCCCATATGGATCTTCATCAGCAGGAGCGAGGGGCTTCCAAGATGAGAACTCCAGCCAGCATCAACACACCTATATCCTGCTTGTGTCTGAAAGTTACACTTTGGTTGGAGCTATTTTTTTAAAGGACCTCTTGTTCAATTGTTTGGTACAATAGATCTAATTAGGAAAGCTATGATTAGGTGATATATATTATTCACCAAAGACTGCTATTCAGTGATAACCACTGAGTCGGAGATGAAGAACTGTTAGTTATATAATAGGAAAAGCAAGATTTTTATGGTTTATTTTTACATTTTAAAAGCATGACAACCATCTGTTATGGCATCTTTAGAAATTTAATAAAGGTTTAAGTATATACTACACAGGAACAGAAGAAAAGCAAACTAAAAAGACCTTTTTTTTTTCATTTTATTTTGTCAAGCTTAAACTGATCTTTACCACTCACAGGGATTTTATACAGTTTGAAGTAGTTCCTGGTGAACTTTCTGCTGTTTTTTTGACCCCTCTAATCCATGGATAGGATGATTATAAAACAGGCTGTTTCTTGTAGTTTGGATGGATTTTATGAGTTTCACAGGCTTTGTATCAGCTTTCCACAATTTCAGGGGCTCCAGCCTCTCTGCAACCCTAAAGGATTAAGCCGTTGTTCTACAGCAACTTCACAGTTTAATGTAGCTAAGTAACTTTTGTAGATTTTATTTGGGCTTGTTAAGACTGCCTCCCCGCGACCCTGGTTGGGATTAAGCGGCTCAGAAAATGAAGGAATAAATGAATGAATAATTTTTTTGTTATCTTGCATCTTTTCCTATTAAAATAAACTGTGTTTATTACCATATGGGTTCTGGACTCTAGTTGGAATTAAGCGGTTCAGAAAAAGTTTTTCAGAAAAAAATATTAAAATGAATGGTAAAACAAATAACATGCTGTTGTACTGTTATGAGAGTAATACAATATTATTTACAAATCTGTGTTTTCAGTTTAAAGCTTAATTTTAACATACAATAGCCTTTTCTGGAATGGGGATTGTGTGTTGAACATGTACATCTACTCATATAGAAAGCTCAGATTCCACAGTGCACCCCTGGTTCAGTTTAATCACCTTGACTTTAAGAAATATATATCTCCTTACATCACATTTCCATTAGTGTAACTCAATTACAGGCATTCTTGAATATCCACTGACTGGTTATTGGTTTCAAACCTTTTCAGTCTCTTCTAATTAGCATCAAGCTAACATCGTATTCATATTTATACCGTACAGAATGCATAGGCTTCAGGTTGGTAGGATTTACTAAATAGAAGAGTTAGAATTTACACAAAGCCTAGGTTGGAAATAAATTTAAATATATTCTTCAGAACACAATATCCTTTGTAATTTTGGTTTTATTTATTTATTTATTTTTTCTGGTTTGCGTCAATGCGTATGAAAGCAAGTGGAATTTATTAAATAGGTATTTATGGTTGAAAAGTAGTACATCTTAAGGGAAACTAAGTGGAGTCCTTTTATAAGTTTTTTTTTTTTTTTTTTACAATCCTCATAATAGTTGTATTAATCATTGCAGTAGAAATAGTTTTCTGAATATTGTTTTCATTTGGATGCAGCTCATGATGCTAAGCATGCAATAATGATAAGCATCTTGTTTTCTGTTTTTCTTCTGTTCCTCTTGTATCCTGAAATGTGAGACTGAGTAACATTTCCTGGTGGTTTTAGTTCCACTGCAGGGATCCTTGACTATTTTAGAGAGCAAGACATTTTCTCAGTTATCATCAGATAAAGTGTGTTTGTGTCGCTCTGTATGGAAATAAAACCCATATTGTAATAAAGACAGTTTATTTTAATAGGAAAAGATGCAAGATAACAAAAAATTAATCCTAATTAAGGTCTCGGGGAGGCTGGTGCCCATCTCAGCCGACTCTGGGTGAGGGCGGAGTACACCCTGAACAGCTCGCCAGGCCATCGCAGGACAGAAACACGCTGACGGCAATCCAATGGCCTACTCTTTACGAAAGACATCAAAGGTTCTTTTACGTGCCTCTCACCACAGACAGTGAGAGACATGGCTGGCCTTTGATAACCCAGTTAGCTGCACTGGGGGGACAACAGTGACAACTTGGTGATAGTGGGGATTGAACCCCCGACCTTCAGATCAGTAAGCCAGCACCCTACCACCAGGCCACCACTGCCACCAAAAAATAATTTTAAAGCAAATTCTAAAACTTTTTAAACTTTCAATTACTGTGCTGTGTTTCATCAAGCCTATGCTGTGTCATAGCGTCTGCAAATTTCTGTTCTCAGGACTCTCACTACACCATCATACACTGCACAGTCATCTGACTTCTGACTTATGCACCATATGACCACCAAATCACCTGTTAACAAACACACCTAATCACCTGCACATTATACAAGTTCTTTACACTATATAAGTTCAATCCACTGCTTCCAGTTTCAAAAAGCCTTGTTTTTTAAGATTAGCTAGCTGGATAGCTAGACGTATTTTATTTTAGTCATGTATTTTTTGTATTTTTTGGGGGGGTTGCGGGGGTGGGGAGTAAATATAATCACTGAGTCCTATGCTTTTTTAGTAACTATGAGTGATAAGCAAATAAAACTTTGTATGATTAATACTTCTGTTAAAAAAACAACTTGCTAGCTCTCTTTCCCTTTAAATTCCGTAAAAAAAGAACACTAAACATGGACTATCTATCCACTGATATTTGCACCACATGGACCCAAAGAGCCATGTGGAAAGTTGAGCTGATTCAAGCCTTGCTGACTTGAGAAAGGGGCTGGGACACCTGCCTACTACATAACAAATATCTAAAGTCCTAATAATTGATCACTTTATTTTACCTTTGATGTTATATGTGTGTTTTACAAGGGTATAAGTGTTTGGTGCTATAGCTGTTCTACCATGTCATGATTATTTGCGTGTGGTAAGGTTCATCCCACCATGCACCCTAGCCATGAAGTAATATGTCCTGTCATTTTGACAGAACTGGGATTTTGTTTCTTCTGATCCTCAGAGGTCTGGGTGGCAGTGGAAGCCTCGATAGAATTCTATATTTTCCGCATTGCTGTCATTGTTATAGCATGTCACTACTGCTTTTTGCCTATTTGGATGCTCTGCTGCCTCTTGTCGACATTTGCAGCCAATGTGAAATGTCTTTGTAACAGTTTGATTCTTGAGACAGTTCAGCAGCTGTGGGGAGCAAATGTGTCCTGTCTCCACTATTATAAAAAGAGAGAGAGAGAAAAAAAGCTACCATGCAGCTGCGGTAGATGTCTAATCTTATTACAAATTGGATTTGTTGCAAATACACATTCTTCGTGTCCATTTGTTTCTTCCGGGCTCTCCAGTTTTGTCCCATATTCCAAAAGAAAATAGTGGTGAAGTGGCTACTATAAATTGCTCATATGTGAATGTGTATGCGGAGAGCGCCCTGAGTTGTACTGCCATACCATTTACATTACATTACCTTTTCACTTACATAATTCCCAATATCCACAACCACCCTGAGCAGTTAGAAATGAATTAATTAGAAATAATTAATTAACAAAAGCCTTTTGTAAAGACTTTTCTCGAATACAGTTTTTTCAGATAAAATACATATTTCATGCATTTTCACCCATGATTTCCCCATGTCCTTCTTCTTTACACTACAGAAGCATAAGGTGGACCTCTTTTATAAGCTGCGGCACGTGATGAACGAGCTGATCGACCTGCGGCGGCAGATGCTATCTGGTCACCTGACTCAGGATCAGATTCGTGAGGTCAAGCGCCACATCACCATACGCCTCGATTGGGGCAATGAGTAAGTTTACAAACATTTAAAACTAACACAGGTTTCTGAGAAAGTAGAAGTCCATAAAGCTCTGCATGTGGGAATGTTGTAGGGTGGTTAAAAAGAAAAATCAGTAGATGATGTCGCAGAGTGTGCAGGTCATGTGACACAGCTTAGGAGTCTGCTCATTGCGTGAGACATCCCACAATATGTTTCATTCAATATCAACTTTCCATGTACAAATCCTTACATACAATTAAAATAAAGCAGCTGAGCTTGCAGTTTCACATTGCAGTTTCATGATCCACCTCCTCTCTTATGAAGGTTGATTTACATTTTTCCAAGACCATTTCTTCTTTTGGATTGGCAGAGATCTTAATTAAGTATTGGAGCTTTTTGTGCATTAGTCATTGCGATATGTTGTACATAGCTAATGAAAGACAAAACAATTTGCTCTGTAGCGAGGAACGGCAATTCGCAGCTGCACCCAGCAGAGTTATTGCCTCATATAACCCGAGCAAACAGTGTAGCCTATCTGCTTTATTTAGAGGCCAACTGTTGTTGTACATTTGGTTTTACTTGTCTTTCAATCGCTAACACTAACATGTTAATTCATCAGCTTTACCATCACAGACCTGAGAACAAAGGCTAGTTATAATTGAAATACATTAAATTAAACATAATTTCATGGGACATTTTACAGAACTCCACTGTGCCATTAAAACCTCAAGGAATCTTCAGTGTCGTTTACAGCTTAATTTCGGGAATGTATATGAATTCTAATGAAAATAATTTCCGCATGGCTTTTCCATATAAAAACATGAGTAGAAACAGAAAACTTTTTAAATAATACTTTTTTAAGTAATAAAAATTAAAGAATCATTAGTATTAATATTAACTATTACACTAGTTTAATATTAACTATTAAATTAAACTAGTACATTTACAGCATTTGGAAGACGCTCCTATCCGGAGCGACTTACAATTATAATTTTTTATACAACTGAGCAATTTAGGGTTAAGGGCCTTGCTCAAGGGCCCAACAGTGGTGATAGTGGGGATTGAACTGCTGACCTTTGGATCAGTAACCCATCGCCTTAATCATTAAGCCACCACTGCCCTTTTTAGTAAAAGTATTAACTATTACTATTAGCATATATATATTACTATATAGTGGGCAGCATGGTGGCGTAATGTTTAGCACTTCCACTTATCAGCTAGAAGGTCCAGGACTCAATCCGCGTGCCCAGCAAAGTGTGAGGTTTGCATATTCTTCCCGTGCTTTCTCTGGATGCTATAGATTCCTTTCACAGCTCAAAGACATGAACATTAGGCTAATTTCTCGATTACCCCAGGTGTGAATGATTGTGTGTGTGTGTGTGTGTGTTTGTGTGTGTGTTGGCCTTGCAATGGTCTGGTGAGCTGTTCAGGGTGTACCCTACCTTTGCGCGGAGTTGATACCAAACAACTAGCAAAAGACAAAGTTATGCAATATTAGGAAAAAAGGCTTAACCAAGCCAGCAGAGCAGGCTTGTCGATGTCAGACCAACCGGACTTTATAACAATGCCTCTCACTGAGGGTTATTAAGGTCGCTTTATAGTTTCCAGCATGAGGGAATACAAGATGCAAGTGTGTTATTAGGGGGAGAATGGTGGAAGGGAGCAAAAGGCTTGCAGTGGTTGCCGAGGGTTAGAGTTCTTGGTGTCAATCATGCTGTAATAAGCACTGGAAAACTGAGGTGGAACCCTGAAGTATCGCTGGGAGTGCTATGGAACCTAGAACTGGCCATGGCGTGAGGAACACCGGGAAATTTTAAGCACTGCGGAACTCAGAAACATCATGCATCATGCCAGAGAGGACTTATGACACTCAGATTCAAGATAATTCTTTCTATAGTGACAACATAGACAGAGAGTTATATGTTTGGCACTCTATATAAACAGATTTTTAAAAATGTAATTATAATTTAACTCACCAGAGATGTGGTGAGATGTTGGTGTGCATTTCAGGTCACTACACTAATTTGTTTTAAATTTGGTGAAGATGAGTCTGCAGACAGAAGCCCAATTTGACTTTTAGAGTAATAATGTTAACATGCATGATTAAAAAAACCTCAGATTAGAAGGATACATTCAGAAAGGTGACACCTGCTTGTACTACTATTCAAAGGACACCTTATGTACAGTGAAGAGAAGGAGGTGAAAAGGGAATCGGGAGGTAAGAGTGAAGCAGATCAAAATAGACAGTATTGTCACTACGGAGCATCGTGTGAGAGCCATCGTACTGAATACACAGCAAATACGAACTATAGCATATTCATCTTATTTCACAAAACCTTGAAAACTATTGTTAGACCAGAGGAAAAAATACATAAGCAAATAATCAAAGACAAAAAAAAATGTATAATAAAAAGAATGCAATATAATAAAGTTTTCTGTAAGGAGCCTAGTCTCCAATGTTAGCCCTTTGTAATGGTCAGAGATAAAACTGTACATTTGACTTTAGAATGCAGGAGTGTGGTTTATCGAAAACATGGTTTCTAGCTGTTACATAGTTTTATTCCTTATATATCATTTAATCATACCAAGTACAGATGGGTTTTTCTGGTTTCTGATAACAAACAACAATGCAGATGTATGTACAGCTACTGTATACACAATTCCAGAGAAAAATTGGTACAATGCATCGAAAAAGTTTATTCTTTCAACGTATTTGAACAAGCAAACAGTTCACCTTCTTTGATACGGTGCTTACTGATATACTGAAACGAATGGGACATAAAATCTTCATAATTTAAATAAACACAAAACATATTAGTCACATTGAAAAATAAGACATCCAGGAACTGGTGTTCTCTTTGCTATTGAAATCTGTGAGCTCATCATGTTGCTGTCTAGGGCCTTTAGTAAAAAAAAAAAATGGATGTCTATGATTCTAGTAAGAGATTATACAATTTTTCTGAATTGTTGGAATAAATGATTCCACTTAAAAGAAAATAATCTGCGAGTGGTATAGATTACAGATGACTGCCAATTTGTCCAGGACTGGCTACCCCAGTAAATTCAGCCTGAGAAAAGACTGTTTGATGCACAAGTCTCCAAGAACCTCAAAATTTCATCACAGGAACTTCAGGTAACTCAGCCCACTGTTAGTGTGAAAGAGTAATCAGAAACATTGGACAAGGAACATTAGAGCAAAACTACAGTTTGCCAATGAAGATTTAGTCAAAAACAAACCCAGGCCTTTTGGAATAATGTGCTGTTTACAGATGAATCAAACATAGAGCTGTTTGGCCACATTCTCAGTACACATGTAAACAAGAGAAGAACCTCATACCAACTGTGAAGCATAGTGGTGGACATGTTTTTGTTTGGGGTTGCTTTGCTACATCAGGGAAGTTTGCATTTAACAATTGGACTCTTAACACTCCGTCATATCAAAGAGTGCTTGAAGATAATGTTCAAGTTGAACTGAAGGTGAACTGAAGGGGAAATGTTAGCTTCTGAGGCCAAGGGTGCACTTACTTTCTCACCGAAGAATATTGCACCTATTGATATTTTTGTGGGATTAATTATTTAAAAAGCTAATCTTCTTCTTGTGGTTTTGTTCAAGTATATAACCTCTATCTGGAGGCACTGTATTACATTTTTTATTGAACATTTTGTGTGTTCAAATACTGCATGATGAAAAAATGAATTTCCTTGGGCTGTACTTACATTTTCACGACACTGTATCCTGAAATAACTAATAAACAGTATAGCCGTTTCCTTGTAAACACTGACTATAAACCCTATTGTGGCATTGATTGCTTTTTTGTGCTAACAGCATTTATATGAATATAACATTTATATAACTGGCTGTCCTTCCTTGGACCCCTTTTGCTAGGTACTTCCCCCTACATACCAGGAACACCTCCACAAGACCTGCTATTTTGGAGATGAAAAGACAAAGTAAAAGTCACTCAGATCTTTATGCTTTGCTCATTTTCATTTGCTCACTTTGAGAACTGACTGTTCGTTTTCTGCCGAATACATCCCACTCCTTGGCAGGTGTCATTGTAACAAGATTCATTCATTTTCTGAACCACTTATTCCTAATTAGGGTAGCAGGGAGGCTGGCGCCCATATCAGCCGACTCTGGGCGAAGGCAGAGTACACCCTGGACAGCTCGAGGGCAGAAACGAAGCTTATTCTTGACGAAAGTCAGCAATGGTTCTTTTATGTCTCTCACCACAGACAGTGAGAGACATGGCTGGCCTTTGATAACCCAGTTAGCTGCAATGACAACCCGCTGATAGTGGGGCTTGAACCCCCGACATTCAGATCAGAAATCCAGCACCCTACCACCGGGCCACCCATTTGTAACAAGATAATCAAGGTTATTCACTTCATTGATCATATTTTGGAGTAGTATTTAAAAGCTAAATATTTTCTTATATTTCTGAAAATTATGACACCATATTTTTCATTGCTCTGCAGATGTAATGATCCAGATGGTTGCAAATCGTAATGCATTAGGCAAATCTAATTTTACTTTTGGTGGAAGTATGAACAATAGACATAGATGACATTCATATATGTTATGGTTAACAGCCATGTTATTCGATCATTCATTTATTTGCCAAACCACTTAATCCTAGTAGGGTCATGGGGAGGTTGGCGCCTATTTCAGCCAATCAGTTTATCAGTCCGTTCCAGGGCCAACACATACAACCATTCACACTCACACCTTCGGGCAATTTAAAACAGACTGTTAGCCTAGTGTGCATGTCTTTGGACTATGGAAGGAAACCAGAGTGCCCAGAGGAAACCTACGCAAGCACAGGCAGAACTCCACAAAGAAATGGCCTCACCAAGCCCAGGACTCAGGATCTTCTTGCTGTAAGGGGGACATGCTAACCACTACGTCACTGTGCTGCCTGTTATGTGATTACACTTTACACAGTAAAGTTTTCACACAGTTTTACACAGTTATTTTCTGTGAATCGGGGCTTATTTATCCATGTCAACTTTCCTGATTTGAGGAAGTTTAGACAAAATACAGTACAATAGTATGTTGTAATCTGCATAATCAAGGTGGATTATATTCTTGATCACTTTGTGGTTTTCTTGATCAGTAAACTTTTACACTAGCTCGAATAAAAGTCAATAAAGTGCAATGAGTGATTGACATTCTTAGCAATGCTCTGGATCTGTTTGATGGGAATATGTGTTCTTCTGTCTGGGTCGTGGAGTATAATTGCAGCTTGATTTGGTATATTAATTACCAGGTCTCATTCAGGCATGCACAGATACACTGACACTCTGACCCTAGACGTTCACCCTGCTGCTGATCTGCATGTGTAAAAGGAATATTAATATTTTTCTCTGATAGCAAGTAGTTAAATGGAGGGTTAATTTCCCGCATTATAAGGTACCTAATTAGAGCTAATAGGAAATTAAAAAGAGAGTTAGCCTTGACATAAGTAGTTGACTAAACTATGTGAGGAATGCATAGAAATAGAAATGGCCATCATTACAATTTTCATAATTAATCTAAAAAATAAAAAAATAAAATAAAATGATGCCCATACCCAATGTAACTCCAGGAATAGTTTAATGAATCACCAAGTGAATGATTACATGAAGTTAAATTCTTGCTTGAAATGGAATTACCACAGTCAGGATATCTGCATGATGTATTTCTTTAAATATTCTGATATAAGACCAGTACGGTACACTTTTTAATATTTTTTTAACATAGAGTAGCTTATGGGATGTTAAAAGTTAAAAATATGACTATTTTACTACATCCTGGATTAAAAGTGTCAAACCATTAGCAGCCATTTGGGTTGCAGGTTAGCAAAACACCTGTGTTTCATAAAATATTAAAAAACATGACAAAGTATTGTGATGTGATACACTTCCCAGTCAAAAACAAACAAACAAACAAACAAATAAAAACCACTCTAATATGCGGACGATCTAAAATGTACTGAATGACCAGGTTTTCCCATCAATAGACTTTGTCTTCCCTGATGGCACAGATATAAAATTACGGCTGAGATAGTGAGAGAGTGGTTCAGGGAGCATGAGAAATTGTTTTCACACATGAACTGGTACCAGAGTCCTAACCTTAACCCTGCTGAAAATCTGGATAAGACTTTATGGAGTGGTTCAATTTTCTCATCATCAATTCAAGATCAAGGCCTAAATAAAAATAAATGTGATGATTAATTTTGTTAAAATAATGCCATGGAGATAACATGCTGTAATCAAGGCTAAAGGCAGTCCAACAAAATATTAGAGTATGCAAATTATAATTTTTTTTGGCTAGGCAGTGTATATATGCCATACCACCCAACCCTTCGATGTGACAACCCAGAGATAACAAATGTGCAGATTAACATATTTTCTTAGCATGCAGACATACATTTCTTTCTCTTTTATCCATTCACTTCAGTACAAATCCAGAATATAATTTAGACGATGCACCATATCTAGTGTTGAAATGAACACTATGGCCAAGTGCCAGTGTGAGAGATTGGACACAGCCTGGTCCAGCTCACAGTCAGCTTGAGACTGGGAGATTGATTACTTTTCTCATGGAAATTAGGAAAATACTAATATCCCTCATTCCCTGTCAAGTTAGGGAAGTTTGTTGTGCGCTCAGGTCTTTCACCCACTGTCATTTCAGTTTCTGTCAGTCTGATAATGAATTCTCTCTCATTCATCACTGATAGTCTTTCCTGCAATGTATTATTAACCCCCTAAAGTCTAAAGATTAGCATTCCTCACATCCATAATGACATACACTTTCTTTTAGTTTTAGGTCTTACTGAATAATTCATAGCAGTTACTGAATAATATGTATTAAAATGAATAAATTAATAGGCCAAGGGTATGAGAAATTAAATAGTAATATGCTAGTTTTTAGTCCAGACAAATTTAATGGTTTCTAAATGGATTAAAGTTGTGAGTTTAATTTCCAAGACTGTCAGTGCCACTTTTGGCTGAGCTATATGCTTATATATACTTATACATACATTTCGTCCTATACAAGAAGCAAATAATCCTTTAGTAATATGTTTTGTTTTGTTTTTTCTTTTTACTGCAGAAATAAGTTTTTAATGGTCCTAATAACTACTCATTGTGTGGGTGTTCAGAGTTTTCTAAAATGCCTTTTGGTTTGTTTTACTTATTTATTTATATATTTAAAAAAAATTTGTCATTATTTGGTAATCCGCCACACCTGATACCGATGCTTCTAAATAGAACCAGGAATGAAAGGCATTTACAGGTAGAGATTTACAATATGAATTCTTGTGAATTCCAAGGTAAACAAGTGAGAAATTCTGCTCCAAAAATGATAATTTTAGGCCCAATATTTTGGCCACGATATGTATACACATTAGTGCGACCATGTTAACATAGAACTGCTGTTTGCCTTGCAGCCGGCTCTGCTGTCAGAACTGCTGTAGATATTTCATAGAATTTATTTTTAATTTCACAGGCAATTAATCAGCACCTACTGACCCGTGAGAAATGAAAACACGACTGTGGTGATATTGGATAAATATGTGGAAATGCTTTGAGTTAACACAGTTTAAAACCTGACATTACTTGAAGAATCTAATCTTTTTTTTTGTAATTGGTATGTTATTAATATGATGTCACACACCCTTGAGTCGGAGCTGAATTCAGTGTTTTTCACACTTTAAAAGAATTTATTTATTACCACTTATGGGGTTTTTTTCAGCTTTTTCATCTGTACTGCAGTGCTAGCATAGATGAAAATATACATAGTATAATGATGAACAATGTTAACAATTATTTGCTGAAGGTAAGGTGGATATTGCTAAATAATTCTGGTGGCAAAATGTCTACAGAACCTGAGGCTGATAATTGTTTTGATATATACTTCTTTGGAACATAAAAAAAACTAAATCAAGATTTTTCATGTTTATTTTTACATGTTTAACCTTTGCTGAGGCAGTTTAGGTAAGTTCCTGTAAGTTGCCATGTGCTGTGTAGCTCACAGCATTTTTTAAAACTTATTCAGAGTTTAAGTAAATCCAACATGGAGACAGAAATAAAAGCAAACTAAAACTAAATTTTTTTAAAGTTTATTTTTAGTTACTTTAACCGTGGCAGAGGCAGGTCAGGTGAGCTTCATGAGCATAAGAGCTGTGTAGCTACCAAGGTCTTTTGACCCAATTTGGAGTTTTAGGTGATACTACACATAAACATGTGTAAAAACCTTGATCCAACAGCATGGTTTTATACTCATTAATGGAAACACACACACACACACACACACACACACACAAAATCACACTAAAATTACATTTTTATGTTTGTTTTTTGTTTTTTTGTTTTTTTGGGTGTATGTGTGTGTGACAATGATGATTCCGTTTGCAACAAGTGTCTGTAACAAAGCATGAGTGTCCTTCCTTTTGTAATTTTTTTAGTACACATCAGATTATGCAATTCCCATGTATTGTATACATATTAAAATTATCTCTTCCCATAGAGAACTGAAGTGATCAACATCAAGCCCCCACTCTTTCATGTTGACCTTTTTCTTGTAATATTACGACATTGTTCTTGAAATATTGTGATTATATTTTTCCCTCTGCATATTATGATTTTAATTCAAAATAGTTCTGGTTTTGGTTTGTTTTTATCTTGCTTTTATAGCAGTGGCCTTAAATCAGTGGTGTGACAATTATTATTATTATTATTATTTTTATTAAATAACAAAGTTTTATTTGCAATCTAGGTACCCATACACTATACAAAACAAAATCAGTTGGTCCAAACTATATGATGCACTGTAGTTACTGAGTAATTCAATAAATAATACAGTTTATTATTGGGAACTGAGTAATAAGCTCCAGGTCTGTAGGGTGAAAAATGTTCTCGTAGTCGGTCACCAAAACCAATACTTGGGTTGTGGAAGTCGACATGTGTCAACAACTGAGTCAGCAATTATGAAGGCCATTTTGTACTTCAAGGTTGTTTTCAGTAATTTACTTTCAGCCACTACACTGTCAGCAGAATATTACTGGGAGATCCACTGCTGGCTATGCTAACAGATAATTGAGTAAATGGGATAAAATGGAAAGGAGTCAATGGCATTTACTGAGCTGACATTTATTCAGATGCCTGAAAGACAAAAGTGGAAGCTCTACAAGAACAAGTTACAATAATATAGTTGAAAATGAGCAGCTGTGTATGGGCTTGCAATTATGCATCGCAATATTCACTGGCATTTTCTCTGCCATAGGTCATTTCTTTTTGAAATTACTGTTTGAAAGAAATATAAAAGTGTTTCATTCTAACTGCACAAATATATCATATGAATAGTAATTGTGTGTGTGCATAATATATATGTCAATAGGTTATAATGCAGACATTTATGAATGCTTATGTATATTGTTACAGGCTATATTATGTAAGAGTACATGTAAAGTACAGTTTGCATTTAGTATGTATATAACTACATTTCTACCACATGACCATTTTCTATCATTATCTTTCATTTTTTGCTATAACATCAGTTCAGTCTGCATTTTTGGCTGAAAAAATTATTATTTTTTTTTATCAATGCACTTATGATTCATTATTGTAAAATTGAAGCTGATGAGGTAATTGAAGGATCTAGTGTAGAATGAAGTCTAGTTTCTTGTCTTTCTGTAACAGTGCAGTGTACTAGAATTAATAGCACTGAGTTAAGCCCCTTTCACAAACAACTAGCGTTTCGTGGAACTACGTCAGAAGGGACTGATGTGTGTTTGGCTGAGGTGGATTTGAAAGTTTTGTAAATGCGTTCAGATTTAAAATATGTGTTAGATCTTACAGTATGCCTGTAAGGAATGAATATAAGGAAATGTAGCATTTAGTGTAGAATGTAGTGCCGTTTCTTGGCTTTCTGTTACAGTGCATTATGTAAAAACTAACAGCATTAAAACCCCTAACACAAATATCATGCAATATTTTTGTTTGTTTATTTATTTAGCAGGTTTACAACAGAATGGACTGACGTGCAATTGGTTGAGATGGATTTTAAAGCTGCATAGTTGAATCCATAATATGTACTGTACGTCTGTTGTGGGGGAAATAAGTCACGTGGGTTTAATGTAGGGCAGTCATAGAACTATTATAAGAAAACCATACGATTCTGAACTCATCAGATGACCCAAAAAGTGTATGAAATTCTAGCATAGCAAGTCAATCATAACATATCCAAAGGATGTCGCAGCGCATCACACAACAGATCTAGGATATTGTATGGACCAGACATACATGTTCAAAACCTTATGACAGGGTGTACGACAGGATTTTCCATTGCACAACAGGTGAGTTTTGTAGGAAACACCCAAAACTCGCCTAGAAATCTGCCTTTTTTTTTGTCATGGACCTGTTGTATATCTGTTGTTCAATATAAGTGACAGGGACTTAACTAAGGTTGCTCAGCGAATTATGATAGGAGGATATGGTAATGTTCACGGGTGCTATAAGAAGATTCATAGGCATGTGTTTTACATTCTTTAACATGGTTGAAAAATCTGCTGGTTAATCACACAGCTCAATGATTTATGTACACTGTCACCCTGAAAAGGCTCATCTACTGCACTATAAGTGTTATGTCAACACCCACTTGTACATAAGTACTAATACAAGCCTTATTTTTGGGAGGGACTCAGATTTGGTAAATATTGTCTCTACTTTGACATGGTGTGCTGTCTAATGTCAATGTGCCCTCATTTCCCTGCAATCATAATCATGTACTTTTGACAACCTAGAAGTGGTAAATGAGAAGCTTTCATCTGGCTCATTACTCTGTTTAGTAATTACATTTAGTTAATCAGGCTTTTCACACAGAACAAATTTAAATTTTTAATTATTTTCCTACTATTAATGACTGTTTATTCAGAATATATTTGTTTGTTAAGATTTGACAGATTTGAAGGGGCAAGAGTACTTAAGCCTGAATATTATTATTATTATTATTATTATTATTATTATTATTATTATAGGCTCAAGCAGTGATCTGTGGGGTCCAAGCACTGCCCGCAGCCCTAGTTGGAAGTTCTTGCCAAGATACATAAATACACTTGTCAAGTTTTGTGACAATAGTTTAAAGCTAGTTGTGTGAAATATTATTAATAGTATGAATTATTTTTCTCAGTAATTTAGTGATTATTAGAAATTCAATTGCATGCAGAATACCCAATTTCAACTCTGGTAGACTTTTGGTTTCTGACAAACCACTTTTTGAACTCAATGCCAAATAGCTGCTTCTCAGGAAACAAAAGCCCAGTTTGACACCAGTGATGTGAAAATTGGCCATGAATTCTAGGTCATGTTCACAAATGAAGTCTTGCATATTATGTAAATTATCACAAAAAAAAAAAAAAATAAAAAATAGAAAATAAAAATTCTCAAGGCTTCTTGGCTTAAACCAAGGAATGACAGTAAAAAGACTTAAAGTGTACCGGTATTGGTTTTCCTTACAGCATAATTTGTGTATAATGTAATACGTTTAAAGCAACACAGAGCTTATTTTACCATAAATGAACATTAAAAGCACTATACTGGGAAATTTTATCCCGTGGATTACTAGCAGGTGCTGAAGCAATGCGAAACAACATTTTTTTTCCTGGAAGTGATGTGAACTCGTTGGGACGGGTTGTCCAGCACAAGTAAACAAGCAGCGAGTGACATTCTCGGTGATAAAACTCCTCGCGTACTAAAGGCTCTTACCTTTCAGTGGCTCCTTCTGGCGAGGCAGTGCTCCTGTCCATTGTCATCCTTTGAACTTTCATGAAGGAATTTCCCAAGTATTCCTTCCTGGTGGTCACGCCAATAGCAGGTTGGCTTGAAGCGGTCTTTGCAGACTACTAGATTGCGTCCGAAAGGAAAGGTTTTCAGAGTATGGCCTGTCCAGATGTTATGTTATGTTTTCTGCTATTTCTACGCTTGTTGCTTGTGCCTCCGCCATTTAACTGGCAGCACAGCTCAGCACTGGCCGATAACCTGTTACCTTAGACTGGTGTCTGCTGCATGCAGCCCAGCTTTCCCTCCTTGTGGAGGGGGTCAGTGATGGTTTTCTGCACAACTGTCAGGTCAGCAGTATTTCCCCATGATTGTGAATTCTACTGAACCAGACTGAGAGACCTTTTAAAGGCTCAGGAACCCTTTGCAGGTGTTTTGGATTAATTAGCTGATTAGCGTGTGACACTTTGAGCCCACAATATTTTCTGAGATTTTGGATTTGGGGTTTTCATAAGCTGTAAGCCATAATCATCAAAATTATAACAAATAAAGGCTTGAAATATTTCACTTTGCATTTAATGAGTCTATATATTATATTAGTTTCACCTTTTATGTTGAATTAATGAAATAAGTGAACTTTTGCACGATATTCAAATTTTTCGACTTTCACTTGTATGCTCCAAATTTTTATCAAGTTTGATGCATTGTGTTTTTTTATGTACTCTGAGCTGTCACAGTGACTATTATACAGTGTGTGACAGATGGTTGGTGGGTATAAGACCAACATTACTTGGCACGCGTTAAAGCCACCAGAACAGGTGTCAAAAGTAACGTGTCAGATTTTAGTCATTCACGGTGGCTATTTTTAACTTGACTCTTTGATCTAAATACTATTTCTTTATTCCTCTCCATATTCCCTTACCCCTATATCTCATGTTTTTTTTTTTATCTGCATTCATTAACAGACACTTAGGTCTGGATCTTGTGCCGAGGAAGGACTTTGAAATGGTGGATGCAGACCAGATTAGTGTGTCTGACCTCTACAAAATGGTAAGTGTTTCCTTTTAGAACACCTCTAATGTTTGTCAGTGATCATGATTGGTGGTAAAGACATATGAGCATGTTAACATGTATGGCGATTAAGGGGCTAAGGGTTTCATGCCACTGAATTGTGTTCAGTTTACAGGACTCAATAGGTTTGTGTGTAATTTTTGGTCAGGATTGACATTGCTTAACTCTAAGAACATGTGTTATGGTCTGGTTAATTTATTAGTCTCTTGCTTATTTGAACTAGTGGCTGCATGGATATTCTAGAAGTGATTGGCGTGAAATGTCAATTTCCAAACTCAGAATGTTTTTGAGAATAATAATTGAGGATCAAATCAATATTTAAACAGCAATGTTGTGGAAATACACAAACGATCTTTGAACTACTTTAGTAGGGTAGCTCGGAGGCTGGTGCCTATCTCAGCCCACACTGGGCGAAGGCGGGGAACACGATGAACAGTTTGCCAAACCATGGCAGGGCAGCACACTCACAAGCATTCACACTCATGCTTAGAGTCAATTTGGAACAGCCAATAAGCCTAATGTGCATGTCTTTGGGGAGTGGGAGGAAACCGGATTACCCAAGCAACCACGGGGAGAACATGCAAACTCCACACAGAAACACCCAAGCCCGAAAATCAAACCCAGGACCTTCTTGCTGTGAATCAGATGTGCAATCTTGTACGCCACAGTACCGTGCAACATGGACTTTTTGAAATCTTGTTAGGCTGAACAGTTTTTAAAGTTTGAAAGAGATTCTGTTGCAAACCCCTAACAAACTAAAGTATGAACCCAATTCATGCCCTGTATACTTTGTAAACCAAATTGCCATCTAAATGACAATGTCTTGTTTGAAAGCACCATTCATGACACAACTGTGACACTGCTCCTTTAATTAATAAAGATTAAAAAAAAAACAATATGATGGGGTCAGCCTCTTTCGTACATTGATATCAATAAACACTATCCTGGGCATCCTAATCTCTTCGGTTTAGAATCATCAGATACCTTTCAACGATGTCTCTTCATCCCAATCTTTGTCTCTCGAATGCTATGTTGGGATGTTTCCATGCTTTCTAGACTGGATTGTTCTTCTTCCTTCCCATGATGTGTCTCACTAGGATTCTCACTTCCTTTATCTTCTCTAATATTGCAACTATGACTGCTTCAGCTGTTATGTCATCATTTCACGCCTCAGCATTCGCATTTCTATCCTATTCAGCTACTGCTCTTCATGTCCAGTCGTGTCTCTGTACTGTACATTATAATTAATCTCACTACCAGTTTGTTCTAACTACCAGTGAGTTTGAGCCTCAAAGTTAGTATCATTCATTTACCCTTAACTGAGGGACATTGTGGTCAACTATAATGTTTGGTAAAACTTTCACTAGCCTCCAAGAATTATGGGTTTGTGTGTCTGGATGTGAGTGACAGGGAGATGGAATTTTTGAATTTGCCATTTCAATTTTAATAATTTAATGTATTTCTTATACAGTCAGCCTCTCTTTTGGGTTGCTAATCTATCTAGTATCTAAATATACTGCCAGACTAAAAAAAAGAAACAAAAAATCCCTCACTCTAATATTCTGTTGAACCGCCTTTATCCTTGATTACACTGTGAAATCGTCCTGGCATTGTTTCGACACACTTAAGCAACATCACAACATATATTTTCATCCCATTCAATTAATTTATTTTATAGCGCTTTTTACAGCTGACATTGTCGCAAAGCAGCTTTACTTAGTAAAAACCAATTTGATATAGAATTTAAACATTTGTTTAAATTCTATATCAAATTGAATTTAAACATTTGTTTTACAAACTCTACACATCCCCACTGGGCAAGCCAGCAGCGACGGGGGCCAGGAAAAACTCCCTCAGTCGACACAAGGAAGAAACCTTGAGAGGAACCAGACTCGAAGGGGAAACCCATGCTCATTTGGGTGAAATATAAACCATGTAGCAGAAACTTCACTATAGTTTAACATGAAGTCTAGTTGGTCTTTTCACTGTAATGATAGTTGTAGTTTTAAATCATTTTGGTAAAAGAGTTTATATATCACCAGCAGTGAAAAGTCATCTTCACAGTTTCTGCGTGTATATTTAGGACCATTCGGATAATCATCAGCAGGAGTGAGAGGCCTCTAAGATGAGAAATCCAACAAATAGTAGCACATTGCAGGATTCAGAGAGCAGAAGGATCAGGGTCACAGAAGTAGCATGTGTACCTCAGCAAAACATACACGCGCACACACACACACAGAGAGAGAGAGAGAGAGAGAGAGAGAGAGAGAGAGAGAGAGGTTGTTAGGTATGCTCATAACAGTGTAATGATTAAAGAAGAGAGTTTATCAGTTCTGAGTGCAAGCAGGGACTCTGGAATGACTGACTATGACAGCATAACTAAAAAGAGAGAACCAGAAGGAAGACAGACATGAGGGCACCCTGTAACATAAGGCAATCAGCCACTTCAGAGTTGGGTTGATTTTCCACCAACATCTTAAACTGAATACAGTAAAATGGAACCACTCTATAAAGTATTCTCCAGCACATCCCAAAGTCTTTTAATAAAGCTCAGGTCAGGACTCTGTGGTGCCAGTTCATGTGTGAAAATGATTCCTCATGCTCCCTGAACCACTCTCCCTATTTGAGCCCCGATTTTATCTCTGTGCCATCAGGGAAGAAAAAGTAGATTAATGGGATAACCTGGTCATTCAGTGCATTAGGTCATCCACTGACTTCATTTTACTGCCACATAATGTTGCTTGGCCTCGACCTGACCAACTGAAGCATTTCCATGGCGATTACACACTAAAGGCAGTACAGGGAGTTGTATATATGTTATTAAAACCGTTTATGTTACACTTTTTAGCATTGTACAATTTGGCACCACATACCCTAGCAAAGGATAACAAATGATACATTAAAACAAAGAAAGCATTTAAACGGCAGATTTAACTGTCTGAATCATAAATGCCCATTAGTTCTCCAAACCAACAGGCATTAATTAAGTGTTTGCATGTTTACAAATCAACCGGCTTATTAATTTGCACGCCATCATTCTAGAACGAGGCAAGCATATGCTTTTATTATTTCTGACATAAATATCACATCATCTTTCAGCTGCACTAACACATATGGCAGATTAATGGTGTAATTTCTGCCTCACAAATACCCAGTGTAGAAATGACACCATGAGAAAAGGGTGAAACACTGCCAAGATGATCATTATGGTGATGCCCAAGGTTGGCATGGACCGAGCAGTGCTGCCCTGGCCTTGGCACTGAGGTCTGGCATTCCTGCAGGGCCTGTTGGCAGTGATGAGGAAGAGTTGGCAGGGAGGTGTGCTTCTCACCTTCTCCTCATACTGCACTCGCTTTTCATCCACCTTTTTTGTAGAGAAGTTAATTGAGAGTGGATTCGAACCATATTTAACAATTATGTGCATTATGTTAGTATATACTACACAGGAATATAAAAAAGAAAACTAAATCAAGATTGGGGCAGTGGTGGCCCGGTGGTAGGGTGCTGGCTTACTGATCTGAAGGTCGGGGGTTCAAGCCCCATTATCACCGAGTTGTCACTGCTGTCTCCTAAGTGCAGCTAACTGGGTTATCAAAAGCCAGCCATGTCTCTCACTGTCTGTGGTGAGAGGCACGTAAAAGAACCATTACTTACTTTCGAAAAGAGTAGGCCATCGAGTTGCTGTCAGCTTGTTTCTGCCCTGCGATGGCCTGGCGAGCTGTCCAGGGTGTACTCTGCCCTCACCCAGAGTCGGCTGAGAT
>JBCNYH010000023.1:8070345-8087038 GCA_039654325.1 Tandanus tandanus | reverse complement strand
GTGTGTGTGTGTGTGTGTGTGTGTGTGTGTGTGTGTGTGTGAGTGTGTGTGTGTGTGTGTGTGTGTGTGTGTGTGTTTCTTTCCCATATGTCACTGTGTTTTATTCAATATGGTTTGGCGCCATTGCCTGAGGTCCCCCTCACCCCCACCCCAACACACATACACATCCGATTGAGACACATCTGACAAGGCAGCGCTGCTCTCCTGCAAGGCTCTAAACACAGCAGACACACATCACATAGGATGTTTCTTCTCAATACAGTTACAAGAAATGAATATCTGCTCTCACATCTTTCTCACATCTTTCTCTTTCTTTGTTTCCTTCTTTCTATTCTTCTCTTTGTCCCACCCTCCTTTTCTCCCCTTACAGCATCTTTCCAGCAGACACAGTGTCCAGCAAAGCACATCCCAGGTACACAAATCTCTTCCTTCCTGCGTGCATAAAGTCGCCACCTTTCACAACAGGTTTCCTTCACACTACACAGTCTGACCATTTTATAGGTTGTTCTTGACTTGGAGCTAAAACCTGACACTAAACCTGGCTTTACAGCTTGTTAGCAGTTTGTTAGAGCATGAATCTGAACCTGTTCAAGTTCATCTCAAGGTCGGGAAATGGTTAATCTTGTTAATGCATATTGATTAATGTATATTCTTGTACAGGTGCTATCATTCTTCACTCAGAAAATACAACACATATGCAACCAAGTGATAAAATCAGTATCATGTATTAGTCATTTAGGCAAGACACAATCAATCAGCAGTGGATTGCTGATATTTGTATATTTATTTATGCTCATGATTCTCCGTCTTATCAAGTATGCATATATTTGCATACTTTATAAACCGTGATTTAGCATTTGATTGCTGACACACTTTTAAAACAAGACAGAAATGGACCTGTAAACTTTCAGTAGTATTTATTAATAATAAATAAAGAAAAAAACTAAATATTGAAAATGTGTTTAAAAAATAAATACGATTTGGGCTCCTGAGTGGCACATCAAAAAGGTGTGTGACTATCGACCTGGAGATCGTAAGTTCAATTTCAGGTTGATGCATGCAGCCATGCATGGGAGCTAATTAGCTGAGCTCTGACAGAAGGGAGGCGTGGCATGCTCTCATCTCCCTTTCACTCAAAACGATCACCATTAAATCATGGGTGTCTGTGAATGCATACATACAAGGGTTAGATAGCGTCTTCTCTCCGAGAGTGTTATGCCTCCCCTAAATATGCATGCGTGCCAGAAGGAAGGTGGCATGTGCTTACTTACTCCCCTCCATGGTTTGTGGTGGTCAAGTGATGAGAAGTGATATTTGACAGGTGGAAATTGGCTACGACTAAATACAGAGAAAAAAATTAGAGAGAAAAGTTAAATAATAATTTTTGAAAAAAGATACAGGTTCATGAATGAGCAAGAAACAATCATGTGGGTGGAGCTTAAGCCTTCTTTATAATGGTTCAGTTTCAGATAATGGTCACAAGTGGACAAAACAGTGAAATAAACATATTGTTGCTGTGTTTTGACATTTATTACTCCACTTTAAGAGTGTTGTAGATGCGATTTAACCAAGCATCTGTATTGTCTTGCTTTAAGTGATGACACTGCTTGTAAATATAAATATATTAAATATAAAGGTTTAAGCAAACTGCTCATTTAATTAACATATCATAATACTTGCAGAAAGATACCGAAGTATACCATTAAATAAAAAAAAAATGAATTTCAAGACACTTCAAAAGGACTAAAACTAGGAATTTTAGAGGACGGTCTCAGAAGGACAAACACTATCCAAAAATGCTGCCTACTTAAGCATCCTACGCCTGAAAGAAACACAGGGGAGAAATACACATTCAATCCCCTTGAAAATATTTCACATGTTGAAGATCACACTACCATCTTTAACAAATTATAGAGACAAAAAAAATTATGAAGTAGCTGGAACAATTTTTCTCATGTGGATCAACTGTGCGATGTGTTAGTACATATATATGAGGATACTTCAAAAAGTTCTTGATCTCACCCAGAAACAGGGGCCAGAATTCCTATTTTGATGCGTAACTGTGTACTATAAATCTTTATAACACTGTTCTCAAAAACTCAACTGATTAAAGTACTTTGAGAGGTCGTACCGTTGCATTAGGACAGTGCAGTAGCATAAACAGCCAAATATGACTGTTGCCCCATGCACTTTACTTACCCAACCTGCTACCATCTGATTTCTGTCTATTTCCCAAACTGAAATCCCACATGTGTGGTTGACAGTTTTAGAGTAATGATGTAGTTATCCATGTTGTTACGATGTATCTGGAGAGTATCTTTTTTCCTTGCCCTCCAGCACAAGATCAAAACATCAACTTCTAATAAAGACAATGTCTCTCGCTTTATATTCAGAAAAAAAAAATCCATCTAACTTCACTCATGGTGAAATAAATTCCAAAAGTTGAGAGGGTGAAAAAGGCTCAGTGAGCTCAGCCTCATTTTAAATTCAAATTTAAATGAAGATTGCCGGTGGGTTTCTTGTTTTGTTTTTGGTTTTTTGTTTGTTTGTTTGTTTTAATTTTAGATTTTTCCTTTTTTAGAAAATGTTTACAAGAATTAAATATAATATAATAAATTACTCATTAATCTCATTTTTGTTAGTACAGGAAAATTCCAGACATCAACCTTGATACGTTTGCCTTGCTATCTCTCACTATATTAAAGCTTTGGTCTGGAATTTCCTTATACTGACCTCCTAACCTCATGCTCGGGTAAATAAGTTGTGCAAATGTACTACTCACTATGCCAACTTTATATTATTTTTCTTTAAATGCAAATTGAAATGCAAAATTAGAAACTTGTTAAATTTTGACTTTTCAATATTTAAATTGTTAGTTTTAGCCCTTCATGTTGTATTCCTAAATTCTAAGCAAGAACTGAATGTAATGTTTCATTTAAGTAACCTTCACACTGTAACGAATTGGAGAAATAAACATGAACGGATTACAAAAGTCTGAATACACACAAATACGCACAAAATTCCTGACAAATCAATTCCAGTGGGCTGGACAGAACTAATTAACAACAAATTAAATGAAATCAAAATAAAATCAAAACAAAATCAAAATGGTTTGATAACTTATAATTAACAAATCAGAGCAAATGCTGAACAAATATTAACACGTTTTAACGGATGGATAACGAGCTGTGCACAATCCGTATGATCTGTGAATATAAACTTATCACGTCACATCTGTATGCAGGTAAAAAACATTCGCACACAATAAATTAGTTAATTAATAAACAAACTTTGAACATCTTATGGAATGCCATTAAAGCTTTTGTTAAAAAAAAAAAACTCAGTTTACTGCTGTAGGTGGGATGTTATTTAATGCACTTGCCATTGTTAAACTTTCAGAACTAATCTTATTAAATGTAACATTATACTCTTGTCTCTTTTTAAGGGGGACAGCATGCGGCAGCGTCATGGAGATGCGTGTCGAGTTCCTATCCCTCACCATCTGTTTGTCAATCTCAAGAGCTTTACCTACAACACCATAGGAGAAGACACAGACATTTTCTTTTCCCTCTATGACCTTCGGGAAGGCAAACACATAAGGTGAGGAACATAGTGAAAAGTTATTTTGCCAATAAAGATAAAATAATACAGAGATTACTATTATTTTTTGTTTGTTTTTTGGAACACACTGTGTATACGCATTCATTGTTTGGGGCTGACGGGGTCTAACTTATTTAATTGGATTATAGATTAAAGGATTCCAAGACATTCAGTTTATGATCCCATTGTCAGCCCTTAGGGCACATTAGTAAATAGAATTTTTTTTTTTTTTTTTTAATTAAGCAAACTATTAAATGTTATGCAGAGAAAAGAACAATAAATAAAGAATAATGTGAAGAGATAAAATGCTAATAATAGTAATATATCATATTGGTTGCAATAACAAATCAAATAAATAAACAAATAAATAGGAAAGTGATAGTGATTACTCCAAATTATTTCCTTTGGGAAAAGCCTTGCATGCTGGTGTACTTCTGAGTGTAATTTCATGTGCCGCATTTTGCTTTTATCCTCTCTTTAGGAGGGAATAGCAAGTGCAAGGGCTCCAAACTTAAATGAGCTTTGTGATCTCATTGTGCTCGTTCCCCTTTTTGTCTTATTGCCTACTCAGCTACTGTCTGGCAGTTGAGTACTCCAAATTAGCCATATATTGTACATTCATTAGCCAGTTCTTTTTTTTTTTTTTGCATTTAATTCCTAATTAGCCCTTGAGAACTCCAGTTAGGACTCGAGAACCGACCCATTCTAAAAAGTTTGTAGGGCGTGGCCTTAAGATTTCATTGAATTTGGGCTTCTCTCACACCTCATATAAAATGTATTTATTAATGTGTCAATGTATTTATTATGTATCTTAATTTTTCTTAGTGACTGATTATGTCTCTAAAAATCCGTCTTAAGGGAAGTATGGTGGCCTGGTAGTTAGCACGTCCGCCTCACAGCAAGAAGGTCCTGGGTTCAAGTCCCTTCCCCGGTTCTTGTGTGGGTTTCCTCCAGGGACCTTCCTCCCACAGTTCAAAGGCATGCACATTAAGCAAATTGGCTGTTTCAGATTGTCCCTAAGTGGGATTGTGTGAATGCTTATGAGTGTCTGCCCTGAAATGGTCTGGAGAGCTGTTCATGGTGTACCCAGCGCCCCCATGACCCCCGTGAAAGCAGTTTGGCAAATTAATCAAATGAGCATTTGCTGTCCTCAAGCCGTCTCAAAAATCTGCAGAATAGGGAAGTCTAGAGCTCACTTGTGAATGGAGATAACATGGCTAAAAATCAAAACAAAAATCTACACCTTTAATCATCACATAGAACTCAAACGGATATAAGAATCTAAATTGCAGTGGTTGTCAGAACACAGTTTAAGCCTCTTTCCATATTTTCTTCTACTGGTATCATCTTTTTTGTTTGTTTGTTTCTATATTTATTTGAGTTTCTGCTGTTTCTACATTGTTTTTGGACAATTCCCACAGTCCTTGGACCATGGCTGAATGCTGTGTTATCTGTTGTGAGGTTTGAGACCTCTATTACACAACCAAAGACAAGATTTGAAAAGCACTAACCAAGTGTAGATTGTCTGCCAAAAAAGGGCACCACTATTCAGACTTGGGCTAACAGTTTGGGAATATATTCTTTTTTTTTTTGCCATCAACGTCCTTTCCTCTAGAGGCTTGGCAGAATCAGGAAGAAGAAATGAGTATCAGCTGGGAAGGCAATCATTATTTTCCTTCATGCTGTCACAGCTAGAAACACCCTACCATGAATTCTGGCACCCATAGTGTCCACAAGCTCCATACGAGTCATTATGGATTACTCTGTATAATTTCTATCAGGAATTTGATAGATGTTTTGTTTCAGGCTGACTGCTATTTAACTATGGATTGATGAGTGTACCGTTGATTGTGACAACAATATAAGGCTATGCCATTCCCATTTGATGATAAGAATTCTCTGCACAACCTCAGTACCCCTGCTTAAGCATGATTTTTTTATTTATTTATTTATTTATTTTTTGTGATGGATAAATACTCACACAGTGAAATATAGATGTTTGCCGACAGCTTCCATAACCTTGCAGTGAGTCTCCAGTGAGAATCTGTTACTCCAGAGGCATCACACTACCATTTCTCTCTTTATGTCTTCCTCTCTTGGTCTATCTTAATCTATTCGCTTAGTGAGCCTCAGGTGACATTACGGCAATCTTTCCCATTGTTTGTTTAGATTTGCTCATCTTTCCTGCTACTGAAACCCAAATATCGCATTGAATCTGCCTATCAAGCTATCAAAAGAAGTATGATATTTTCACAAGAAATATACTTAATGTTTAAAAAATTACATACTAGGTATTTTTTTTTTTTTTTAAACCTTACAGTTAATCACATTTCAGAAATGTTATACCGTACTTTATACATTAAACCTGTTTTGGATTGTGATCTGAAATGGTTCCACATTTAGTGTAACATTATATAAGCCTCACCAGTCTAATGCTAGCCAAATAATTATTCACAACATCTTGGCCCCTCTCTCTCCTCACACACTCTCTCTCTCTCTTTCTGTCCACCCACTCATCTGAGTCTTGACGGTCCATTAATGGTCCTGCAGCCTCCCACTTGAAAGCTGTCCACGGCTCCCTTTTAGGGTCAGCCCCAAATTGTATTACACCTCATCACAATTAGGCAAAGATAAGCCTGATGCTTTATTGGAGTGTCATGAACAGTGTAACCTTTTGCACCAGTACCTTTTCAATAAACATCTGGAAGCAGTATTTGAGTAATTATCTCACAATAGCTCTAGTAAAATGTGGGAATTAGTAGCTGCTGTTTGTATCTACCAAAAGCTCTTCTCGTGTAGGTATTATGATAAATGTCAGAAACAGTATGCTTTTTTTTATCTCCTCTTTTCCTTCTCCACACATTAACCATAACATCTGGCCCAGCATAGTCCCCTGCGGCTCTCTGAATGATCCTGTTGTGTCTTGCTCGTTAGATCGTCCTGATTTCCTACAAAATAATACATCTGTTGTACCAATAAGTAACAAGGATTGAGATAAGGATTTGATGGAACCCTCAAACAACATTTGAAATCCTCTCGATTTGTTGGTATGCTTTTGTCTGTTTGTCTGGCACCATGGATAGCATAACAGATAGCGTTGATGCCTATGAGCTCCAGTGCTCTAGGATCCCTTATTGCAAGCCTGTGTTACTGCATATGCGGAGGTTTAAATCTACTTCTCATGTCTCCACTCTCCGAGTTGCCTCCCACCCTCTCACCTTAAATTTAGTTTGCCAAAGTGTATGAAAGTGGTCCAGAGTGTATACCTGCTTATATCCAGTTTTCCCAGGTATGAACCCACCATATTCCTGACTTGAGTGAATGTACTCAATGTGTGTGATTGTGAAATGTCTAAGGGTTTAGGATGACGGGCTTGGATAACATGGTATGATTCATGCTTTGACTATTTTTAGACTATTACACTCTCACTCACTCATTTGCCGAACCGCTCGATCCTACTAGGGTTGCAGGAAGGCTGTACTCATCTCAGCCGACAATGGGCGAAGGTGAGGCACACCCTGAACAGCTCACCAGACCATCACAGGGCAACACACTCAGCCTTTCACACTCACACTCACACCAAGGGTTTATGTGCATGTCTTAGCCTAATGAGCATGTCTTTGGACTGAGGGAGGAGACCGGAGTATCTGGAGGAAGCTCACACAAGCATGGGGAGAACATGCAAACTAACTCCTCACAGAAACTCCCGAGCTTGGGAATCAAACCCCGGACCATGCCGTCCTAGACTGTTACAGTCATGTGAAAATATATGAAAAATCCCATGAAAATATACGAACAAGCAAACATTTCACCCTTTTAATACACTGCCTACATGTAAAGGTGACATACTTGAACATAGCCACGAGTAAAAATAGTTTTTAAATAATTTATTTAAGAAAAATATCGAACATTTCTACCTCTATGCCTCAGACTTGGTATGTGGTCGAAGCTGTCTTTGGTGTGACACACATTTATACTGTTATTGTGGCCAAATATTCATCTTATTCTTCCAAGAGGTCTGGTCTTTGCCTAAAATTGTCAGTAGCAGACTCTAGTATTGTTCTAAATAACATTTTTAACAGCAGTGACCATAGAACGCCTTGCATACAAGTCAAATTTGTCCAGTATCTTTCTGGTTGTAGATGCAATTCAATTCCATTTGTATAGCGCTTTTCTACAATTGACATTGTCGCAAATCAACTTTACATAGTAAAAGTAATTTAAAAAGAAATTTAAACATTTTTCTACAACCCCTACACATCCCTAATGAGCAATCCCTCAGTGGACACGAGGAATAAATCTTGAGAGGAACCAGGCTCAAAAGGGAAACCCATCCTCATTTGGGTGAAACCATAAAAATACAAACCATATAAGATGTAAGCACTTTCTCACCAATAGTTGCAGGGGACACCTGCAGATCCTGTGGATTTTCTGGAATATAATTTTTATCTGTTGGCATTTTATCAAAGCGGGTAAAATGTTTGCTTGTTTAAATATGTTGGGGGGAAAAAATCAACAATTTCAATGGGATGTTTTGAATTTTTTACATGACATGATATTGTTCTTCCATATTTTTCTTCTTCCATTATACTTCCAGCTCCATTCGCCTGCGGCATCATTCTGCAGCCTGAAGCAGTTTGGACAGCATAACAAATGGACAGCCTTTTCAATAAACTTTTTTGTCATCTTTCAGTTGCCAAGTACTTTATGTACATTGTCTCTCACTCTCTTTTAGTTGATGTGATTACATAATTGACCACTGAAAAGCTCACTTCATCCCGCAGTACTTGATTGATTTCTTATTCTATAAATCCATGCTTGGTCCTTTCCTTTTGTTGGCAATATCCAGTCAGTAAACTACCTGAACATGTTTCTTATCGCTATAAAGAACCTTATAGCCTTTTGATATTTGTGTAACTATCCTAACACATGCCGACATTTTTAGAATGCACTAACAATAGTCAGTTGACTTGAATTGAACAAAGCCAGGGCAACCCTTCTCTGTTAATGATGAAAGGGTTTAATGACTGCCTGTCAATGTTAGCAAAGGACAATGTTGTGTTCACCAGTGAAAGCTGTTGTTGCTTTTGTGTGAACTGATTGGGCAGCAGGGGAGCTTGTCAAATCAGCAAGTAATCTAGTGTGCAATGATGTGTATCTCCATGCTGGTGAGCAAACAAACATGTGCACAACCATCCAGACAACTGAACAGACATGTTCTAGGAATCTAGTTGCCTTCCGTTCACATGCAGAAACACACAGAAAGACCCTCGATGGGTACAGGTCTCAAACCCAGAACCTTCTTGCTGTGAGATGGACATGCTAACCACTATGCCAGTATACCGCCCCACATAGTTTAGGTAAATAAAAAAAAATTAAAGGTTATACCAGGCAAGTATACAATGTTGTCTATACAAATATACAATGATGACTAATCAGAAATCAAGAATCAGGAACTATAATTAAGACAAATTAAAAAGTAAAAGAAAAACAAGGTATAGAAGACATAAGGTGAACAGGAGACTTAATCACATAGACTTAAAGGCCCTCCAGTGGCTCTCTGAAAATTCCAGGATTTGAATTGGACGTTTTCCAAACACAAGCTCGGAATCTTAACTAGTAAGCTACCGCTGACCTCTGCAAGTGTCTAGGAGTCCTTCTTGAGTGTCTGAAATCCTTTCTGCACACATATTTTCAAGGAAGAGAGATATACTACTGAACATGAAAGCACTTGAGAATGTAGGTTATAATTCTACGCATGCCAGAGAGCTGCAAATTGAAAATAATTTGAAGTATTCATCAGTTTTTCCTCATCTCTGATGAATGCATCATTGGGCATTGCATCAGTGTTTGCTGGGGTAAATTTCTGGGACAAAACAAAAAAAAATAGACAACAGGGGTCCAGATGCTCCCACCTGCAGGACCATTTGACAAGTTCCATATGTAAAACATGGTCAAGATTACCTATTTTCAAGCCCACCATATTTCTTTCCAAAGTTATTGCACTAACAAATCAGACCCATTTCTACAGTGTCTGTTCCACCCACCTTTGGTGGTGGTGGGAGCTAAGAAGGACATAATAATAAGCTATATGTAGAATCTTCAAGTGTTAAGGGTAATTTTAAGTAGAACTCCATTTGTAAGATAGAATAATGAACATCATGCAGCAATGGTCAGGGATGTACATACATGGCCACCACTGGATTTGTAATGTAAAGGTCAATATGTTCTGGGGTGGCCTAGAAGTAAGGGCCAGTCTTTTGTGGATTCTCACTAAATCAAGTTAGTTTTCAGCCATGAAACATGTTGGGTAAATGGGATACTTTCTAGAGGAACAACATTTTGTAAAAATTATGTAGGGTTATATATGTGTAAATCAAACTCCAACACTGTATTTTCCATGGCTGGAATGAAAGATCTTTTGTGTCCTGCATGGAGCTTTGACCTCAGCCCCACTGGTGTGATTTGGATTGCTAACTGGGCACCAAGCTTTCTCACCTAAAGGGGTTGTGTCATGATTTTTACCCAAATTCAGCCAAAACGTCATGAATGTTCAAAATACTTGTCTTTATTTGTTAAATAGCCTTTCAGCTTGAAAATCAAAAGCAAAAATATGGAGCGGACAGAAATGGAATGCAATGTGGACTTTTTGAAATCTTGATGGGTTGAACAGTTTTCAAAGACAGAGATCGTGTTGCAACCACTAACAAAAGTAATGTAAGCACCTGATTCATCTTTAGTATCCTTTGTAAACCAAATTTCTATCTATTTTAATGATTGTCTTGTTTGACAGCACCGTTGATGATATTTTAGCTATTTTCTTCATGCAGCCATGACCCTTTAACATCAGTGCCTGACCTCATTAGAATATTGTGATTGATTAAGCATGAATCCACATATCCATGCTCCAACATCTAATGGAAAACCACAGAACCGTGGGGTACTAAAATAGCAAACGAGGGACCATTTCTATAAGTAATGGTTTTATAATGGGATTGATTTTAACAAGCACATAGAGATGCACTGGTTCACATTCTTGTGTATAGTGCATATAGGATTTATTATTATATTTCGTAATCAAGATCAATTCAGGTGCAAGGATAAAACACAACAAAAAAGAGAACAATGTGGCAACAGGAAACCAAAGTTTAGAGCTTTAAAAGTACAGAAATACATGATACAGTTATCAAGATTACTGATGCAGAGGATTTTGTAAAGCAGATTAATCACAACCAGCGTATAGGAACTTAAGTACTTAACAGTACATTGATAGGACAAAGTGCAGACAGTACAAAAACCAAAAGAACGGTAAAAAAAAAAAAAGTCTCAAAGACAACTAAGAAAGCACAACCAATGCCCCCAATTCTGGGAACTGTAAAGTGCTGATAGGAAGAATTTGTGACAGGAGTTCTAAAGAAACGATGATTAAGCAAAATGGCATGCTTGTACATCGCTCTATTAAATGTAGTCTCACTCAATACCAATGTTAGGTTGATGTGTCCAGCCGATGTTTACCAACCTTTACCGATGTTGCAAATATTTTAAGCATGCTGAAAAATTCTCAAAGATCAGGAACATCGGTAAAGATCAGGACCAACATCGGCAAAAAACAGGCATGATTCTGTCATCGAAATCACTGCATGGGCTCAGGAACACTTCCAGTGATGACTCAAATTCAAAATGAGCTAATAATCAGTTTAAACATTTCATATGTTTACTTAGTTCTACTGTGAATAAAATAGGGTTTATGAGATTTGTCAATCATTGCATCCTGTTTTATTTACATTTGACACAGCATCCTAATCTTCTTTGGAATTGGGGTTGTAGGGATTGGATAATATTACTTATCAAAGCTGTCAAGTGCCCTAATTATATAGACATGCGTAGAATCACAGAATACTCACAAGCTAGAGTACAGGGATTAGTATATATGGATCAGTAGTATAAAGTGCAGCAGTTTATATGAAATATGATACTGTCCAAATACAGCAGTTTAAAAAAAATTACATAATGAAGCCAGTTAAAAATACAAGAACCTTGGTAACTTTATTGTCCTTTGCACTGTGGACAGATTCATTAGAGATAAATCTGTACAGGAGCTGATGTGAACAGGGTCAGAGAGACAAATGGAAGGTGCTACTCTAAATGACTTTTGAGTCATGAATGAATGAAGGAAATATGTCTTCATCTGATGTAGCATCTGATTGGTCATTCAATTTTTTTTTTTGTCATCCATGGTTCAGGTAGACCACATTCCTCTTGTCTGTCTTCTTCCCACAATCTCTCATATCCCTGACACCCTGTTCCATTAAACTGGGCTGTGGAAGAGAAGAGGTGTTCTCCTCTCCTTCCTCAGTTCTGATTAGAGCTCCCACTCCCACTCTCATTCCCCCTGTCATCGCCTCTGTCTCTCCATCCTGACTTACCCAGACCCCCTGTGGAAAACGAGAAGAGAACGAGGCACATTATTAACCACCCGCCTCCTCTCTAGCCTCAGATCCTTGTGTGAGAAAGCCGCTAAGGTGTCAGATCGTCTGCAGGTGGCCGCCTTTAATTGACATTATGTGGACCACTTTGTATTAGGGAACAGCGGGACTTATTGAGTTGTTAAGACTTGAGCCGCTTGACGTCTTATGCAAATGATTTCAAGGTGAATTTAAGCATGGGCTTTTCTGTTTCAGTGAGAAGTTCATGGTGAGGCTCAACAAAAACGGAGGCCCGAAGAACCCAGAGAAAATCGACCGGCTCTGCGCACTGTTTACGGTAACGAACAAAGAAACTAATTTATAAAGAGTGATGGTTTCTGTTTTTCATCCAAATGTAGTTAGTTGCATTTAAAATGTAATTAAATTTTTTTTTAAATAAAGCACAAAACTATTGTGGATTTTTACTTTTTTTTTTTTTTTTTGCAAATAGATGTCAATAAAATTTCTAGCATTTTTAAATATAACCATTCCTGATATTTTGTGGACATGAGAAATAAGCTTGAAACTATGAATTCAATGATAAAAGTACTACTTCATAAAAAAAGTAATTACATTATGGGTTTGGTGCAGATGCCCAAAATGGCACAAAAATATAAAACAAAAACATAATACATAAAAATATAAAACAAAATTAAACTAAAAACAAAAAATATATTTAAAAAATTGTAAAACCCCTGCTAGAACAGTGTATTATATTATTGCTTATACATGTGTAACACCATTCATTTATTCATTCATTTGATGAGCAGCTTAATCCTACTATTTAGGGCCGTGGGGAGGCTGGATCCTATCTCAGCAGATTCTGGGGAAGGACGGCAGAGCAAACACACATACAATCATTCACACTCACCCGCATACAAATTTGAAACAGCCAGTTAGGATAATGTACATGTCTTTGGACTGTGGGAAGAAACCGGAATACCTGGAGTAAACCCACACAAGCATAGGGAGGAAGTGCAAACTCCACACAGAAATGCCCTTGCCGAGCCTGGGACTTGAACCCAGCACCTTGCTTTGAGGCAGACGTGCTAATCACTACACCGCCATGCCGCCTTGTAGCAACATCTTACTGGATAATAGTTTTGAGCTGAATAATATACAAATGGTTTTCATATTAATAATGCAATGCAGCGAAGTAAGATTATTGAGTTGGGGGCATTGTTGATATTCCATTTGCATTTTCTATTTCTAGAAAGGTCATATTACAAGGTCACACCTTGTTGCTCCTTATTTTAGAATAATTAGCATAATGTTCATTGGAATGAACATCTGGATGACAACAAGCCTTCTAATTATCAATATGGCTGTGCTCCAGAACATTAAGCATACATAATACTCAGTAGTCTTTAGTAAATTAACACTTTCATTTACATCAGGCTTAATACACAAGGAGTACATTGATCATATTAAAGAACACTTTAATTCGGCTGTTAATTGAACAGCATTGATTATGCTGGGCAGGTTCACAGTAATACATCTACTATAACATTGATATCCGTTGCTTTAAAATATGCCTCATTACTCTCTCTTTGTTTCTTTGCAGGACCTGAGCAATAAGGATATGAAACGAGACCTGTACATTGTTGCTCAGGTCATCAGGACTGGTAAGTGGACCTACAATGTTCCTAGTTGAATTTAACTCTATAATGCAGAGTGTAAATTTCTGCCCTATCCCTCATGTTGTTCTTCTACTCAGAACTGAATGTGCTCTATTTTTATTTATTTGTTTGTTTATTGGAATTTTATCCCAAGTGCTGTTATATAACTGAGAATGTGAATTGTGTATTTGGGCTCAATAAGGGGCAAAGAGAACAGTGCAATCAGTGAAATCCAGCCATGTGCACAGTATGTGCATGGTCATGTTTTACCTTATCAGGAAATTTCAACTATTATGTTACTTTGTCTGATTAGCTGTTTTCTATGAATCAGTAAAAATAAAAATGATTCATGTTGCTTTTTATTTTCTGAGTGATGGTAAAGTAACTCTTCCCACACCCAGATGCTGTGAGGATAATGTGCTAGGAGGAATTATCCTAATATGCTAATATGCCATGCAAATATTTTACAGGATTATTTTTTTTTAGCATCGAGTCCTTTCCAAAATCTTTTTATAGAATTTCTGAATTGTGCCTATTATATAATTTCATATATGTTTCATTATTTATGTAAGTCCCATTGCTAAGTGTTTTATTATTATCATAATAATAATAATAATAATAATAATAATAATTATTATTATTATTATTATTATTATTATTATTATTATTATTATTATTATAAAAGAAGATGGACATTCTTTTTTTATTCTTTGTTTGCTGGATTTCTATTATGTAAACCTAAGTTAGGAGAATTTTTCATTTAGAGAACAGTTATTTTATGTTTTCTTTAATAATACAACAGAACAAGAAAACAAGAAAGAGTAATATTAAAAATAGCCCAAACTAGTGATTTGATTTAAAAATGTAACAATTCAATATCTTAGATTATTTGCTTCTAAGAAAAGGACTAATGTGGATAATTTCTTCACTTTTGAGGAACTGAGGACAAAAGTACCAACAATGGCAGAATTCTATGAAGAAGTGAGACTGGGACTGATTTCATTCCAGTACACCGTGGATATAATCTATAAAATGTTTTCCACAAATTGACTTCATTTAAATTTTAGGTTTTTTTCATAAATCAACCCTATCGGGGGTGGTTAGATATATTATTTCATGAACATAATGAATTTTATCTTTCATATTTTCTGATCCACTGGAGTTAATGATAAATACCACAAGAACAAAATGTATAATAGTCGGCAAGGTTAGAAAGGGCCCCAGCGTAACTTTTAAACCACTGAAGGGCTTGTTACTGTTCATGAATCCACCAACAGGAAAACACTGTATAAAAATGGTGTGCATGGCAGGCTTACAAGGAGAAAGCAAAAAAGAACATTGCTGCTCGTCTGCAGTTTGCTAAAGATCACATGGACAAACAAGAAGGCTATTGAAAAAATGTATTGTGGTTGGACGAGACCAAAATAGAACTTTTTGGTTTGAATGAGAATATTTAGAAAAAGGAAATTATATATTTGGAGAAAGGAAAAGACTGAATTCCTCAAATCTGTGAAACATGGTGGTGGTACTATCATGGTTTGGGCCTGTTTTGCTGCATCTGGGCCAGGACGGCTTACCATCATTGATGGAACATTGAATTCTGAATTCTACCAGCAAATACTAAAGGAAAATGCTTACCATCATTACATTCATTTTCAGAGTGAAATCAGATTCAGATCCACTCCCACTGAAACGAGCTGGAAAACCCAACTGTACCTGATTCGCAAGTTTAATCAAGAGTTTAGGAGCTTCTACAGGTTTCTGCTGATACCAGTGTAAATAGTGGCCATAGGAGCTGTGATAATACACTGCCGGATTAGTTCTACAGTTGATGGTGACTGTTTCTCCTGGAAGAACAGATTTCACTGCAGGAGTGTGAGTTACTGTGATTTGACCTCTGCATTCTGTAAAAAAAGAAGGCTGTAATAAGCATGAACTATAAGTATCTGAAATATTTTAAATAATATAATATAATATAATATAATATAAATAGTAATATTATTTAAAAGTGTCCTCTAATTAGGGAAACGCCTTTACCACATTCCCCCAATCTTACTGTCATTCTCACACTACTACAGAGGTGACAAATAGCAACAAAAAAAACCCCCAAAAACAAAATTAACTCTTGGAGAAATCTTTAATCAGACAGTTAGTTTTCTGTAAAATATAAGCACAGTTACAGTTGTGTGTGTGTGTGTGTGTGTCTGTGTGTGTGTGCATGTGTGTGTGTGTGTGTGTGTGTGTGTGTGGGTGTGGGTGTTTACTGTAGTGTGACAGAGGTTTTTGTACGACGGCTTCATAGGAATGTATCACTGTGGTGGACTTTTGGTGGCGGAACCAAACTCATTATAAAAAGTAAGTGCCTTCTTCTTCCAAAAGCTCATAAATTAATTTTATTCACACAATTCAATAAAATTTATACTTTTAATGCAAAAACATTTATGTGATATTTATAAAAATAAATAGGTATTTTGTATAAAATAAAGAAATGTGATGTGAAGCGGAGAGAGCTGCTTCTATAAAACCTGCTTTTGGGTCATTTTTGTAAAGTTCTGTACAAGTCCCTTCATCTCTTTTTAAGATTTGTGTGAATCATCATCACAATTAACTATTTTGCAATAGTGAACATGAGCATTTACAGTTTATTGTTGAGTTACCCTTCACAATGTCATAAATAATTATCATTATAATCCAAAAAAACCCAAAAACATGATTTTACTGCGTGTTCTGTTCAGAAGATGGAGAAAGTTTTGTTTATATTTTTATCAGATTGGTTTGTTCGGCTGCAGGTTGGTTGGATGATGTTATCAGAATTGTGTCCTGTTGTACGATGTGCAGATAAACTACTGCATCTCTTCTACAGCCATTACACTGAATTACCAAATATCACCAAGTTCAGTCTGATAGATCTCATATTCACATTAATTGTGTATGTGTGTGTGTGTGTGTGTGTGTGTGTGTGTGTGTTCTCCAGCTGGTCCGACAGTGAAGCCCTTCGTGTCTCTGCTC
>JBCNYH010000023.1:8033198-8045990 GCA_039654325.1 Tandanus tandanus | reverse complement strand
TATATATATATTTTATTTTATTTTATAATTTTTTTTTTTACTAAATTTAATTTTGAGTTCACTTGTTACTATGTCGCTGGACCAACACAAAACAAAATGCAAATTTCTCAGGGTACTCTGTCAGCAGGAGAACACAGTAGTGAAGAGAATGTGGGCTGTTGGGTCAACATTTTACAAGAGACTAGCATGAGGTGAGCACAGCGCTCCTACACACTGAGAAAGGGAGAAGCGGAGGAGTAGTGTTGTGCTCTGAGAGAATAATTGGCCTGAGTTTTTGAAAGTAATTTGTATGCTCTGTGGCAGACTGGCATCAGAAATATTACATAATAGTTAGCCCTGACATTTTGTTTCAGGCTAATGAAATATTTGGTAGAATTATGGATCTTATGAATCAGGAACAAAGGCCTGGGTTTCTGAAAAATTGAAAGATGTTTGTCAGTTTGTTTTTGAACAAAATCCTGAACACACCTTGAGACACTACCCAACCAGGGAGCACTGATAGAAAACTTTATGTAAACTTTGAGACAATCAAAATGAGGCAATCACCTCTGACTTTGAGTGACCTTGACAGGAGAAAATAACAGTTGCCTTTGATCTTGAATGACCTTGAAACAACAAACAACTGCCATCTCATAAATCCTTTAAACGAGAATTATTTTTTTTCCCCCTAATTTATTTATTTATTTTTTTGATAATTTGGTCATCTCTATGTACTATGGAACATATCATTAGTCGAGCATATGAGAAATTGGGCCTACACATTATTGACACATTACCCATGCTGGGTGGTGGAGGTACCTTTTTTTACCCTTTTAGTTTTTTTTATAGACTATGGGCAAGATTTTATAGTGATTATCTCCTTCAGTATAAAAAAAAAACTTGGGCTTTAGACTTCCAATGCATTTGGACATAATTTTTTATTATTATTATTATTTTTTTTTTTGGTTTGGGGGAGGCATATAATAAATATTTTGTAAGCTTATACAGTAAGCACAGTTTAATTTATTAGGTAAAGAGAATATACCAGTCAGTTTCTTACTAGACATACATTGGCTACATTCTCCAGCTTAAGTTCAAAAGTGAACAGCCAAAATCAATTAATTGCTGTCTCTTTGTAACAAGCCATGTTCTTCACCATTGTTGATCAATCTGCTGAAGTGATTGTTTTTAAATTCAAGAAGTTTTAATACAGCAAAATAATGTGTTCCACACTTGAAATCCTTTAGAAAGTCTACCATGAAGATATATTTTGGTTGATGTTTTAGGTGATGTCCGTAATGATTTGTACCTCACCTTGGAAAGAGGCGACTTTGAGAGAGGAGGAAAAAGCGTCCAGAAGAACATAGAAGTCACCGTGTATGTGTTGTATGCTGACGGAGAGATTCTTAAGGTATATATATTTTTGGAAATCAAGTTAAATTTAAAATTAAATTCTTGCCTTAAAGTGAAATGAAAGGCAAGCCTTCCAAACTCTCTTGTTATGCATGAACATATGTATATTTTCAGTATCAGCTGGTTTTTACTTTTTGAAGTGCCACGCTGCTAAAATCTAATTGATTGTTTGCATTAGCCTGTTCGAAAAGGCTGCTGTTTGACTCTGAAAATCAGGAGAAATAGGATGTGAATCCCCAGTTAATTTAGGACAAGGTAATGGCAATAATAACAGTGCGCAGGTATCATTCTAACAAATCAGATATAAACTAGTGAACTTCTGAATAAAATAAAACTAGACATGTCTACAATTCATACACAATTTCCTTTACATACATTAAAATAAGCGTGCTCTTGTACATGTCAAAGAAACTGTACTGCACCATCAGTGAGATCGCGTGACTTTTGCTACTTTTCGCATTACAATGGCGCCCCCTGTGTGCGGAATTATTGCTCAGTTTTAGTCTCTATACGAAAAAAGGTACACGAAAGCACGTTTTAATAGAACCAGATATAAACTATGCAAGGTTTTATTTGGGTTTAATCCCCTTTTAACCAAGATTTATTTATTTATTCATTTATTTATTGTATTCGATGTCTGTTATTTTTTTCCTGCAATGAAGCCACTTTTCTAATAGTGTATCCTAACCCTAATTGAGGTGTTTGAGTTTGAAGAAATCTAATATAGTCTGTAATTTTTTTTCTACTTAGGACTGTATTAGCCTGGGCTCAGGGGAGCCGAATATCAGTGAACACCGTTCACTCGTCCTCTACCATAACAACAGCCCTCGCTGGAGTGAAGTGATCAAGCTGCCCATCCCTATCGACCGCTTCAGAGGCTCCCATCTCCGCTTCGAGTTCAGGCACTGCTCGAGTATGTTCCTTAAAGATTTACAAAAATTCAACATGTTCACCCAGAAACTTGGTGATTAAGCTTACATATCAGTGAGCGAGACGTTATGAGTCACTATAAGGCTCTTTTTTTTTTTCAGGAGAGTCATGATATCAATATGCTTTAGTATGTTGAAGCAATTCTGTCTTGAATGTATCAGCAAGGAATAAAACTGATTTCCTATTTTTGCAGCAAAAGACAAAGGTGAGAAGAAGCTCTTTGGGTTTGCTTTCACACCTTTAATGAGAGAAGATGGTACGACGCTATCCGATGACTGTCACGAACTCTATGTGTACAAGGTCAGTACATTTTCTGCCACACTGTTAGAAATACTACTTACAGAAGTAAACAGAACTATAATGGCCATTATATTTATGGGGTTTTTAAATTTATATTTATGATATATCAAAAAACTCATCCTCCAGTTGGGTGTTTTACATAACTACAGGGTTTCCCAATGCCAAGCAGCCAGCAATTTTTATGTGACATCTAAGGAGGACCCATGTTTTCCAAGCACTTCTGTTTTTGTCCTGAGTTTGACTTCAAGTTGATGTCTAAAGTAGTTTTGTTTTACATTTTTTCTTAGGTATTTGTAACCCGATCTATCAAAACCTGAGCTTGTTGACAAATGACATTATGGAGAAAATTGCTCTGAAAGTGCAAACGCTGACTTGCTATAGTAAACTTTTTAGCTGGTTGTGGACAGAAAAGAGAAATCTAATGTTTGGCCAGGTCACCAAGTCATTGGCTTTTGAGAAGAGGGACAGTCTGTTCTAAATTGCCCCTAGGTGTGGATTTGAGTGCGATGGTCTTCAGGGTTTTCAAGGTGTGCTCCACCTTCGCCCAGTGTTGATTGAGATTTCCTGCGACCCTAATACCATAGTAGGGTTAAGCGGTTTGGCAAGTGAATGATGATGACAATGATGATGATGTTGATGATAATAATAATAACATCAACGGCAATAATAATAATTATGATGATGATGATGCTGATGATTATTATTATGGTTCATCTTCTCCCACTTTATTTTTATAAGGGTCACAGGGAGGTGACATGAGTATACAGTCGATATAGTTATACGGTTGGCACTGTTGCTCTGTAGTTTGTAGAGGTATGCTGAATGAGACAAAGACAAAAATGTTAGTCAACTATAAAAACCCAAAAACTATAAAAAAAAATCATAACTCTGATAAACATCATCCAATCTCTATGAAATATGAATTAAATTATACCTTATAAACAGATCTTTCCTAATTCTGATTTTTGCCACCAAATACCGGGTTTTGCTAAATCTGGGCATGTTTGGTTTCGTCATCTCTCACTCACTTTGCTGAATCCTACCACTAGGGTTGCAGAGACGCTGAAACCCATCTCAGAAAAAACTGGGCGATTGCGGGATACACCCCAAACAGGGAAACACACACACAACCATTCACACTCACATCCACACCTTGTGGCAATTTGGAACAGACAATTAGCCTAATGTGCATGTTTTTGGACTGTGGGAGGAAACTTGAATACATGGAGGAAACCCACGCAAGCACATGAGAACATGCAAACTCCACACAGGAATGCCTGAACCCGGGACTCAAACCCAGGACCTGATTGCTGTGAGAAATACCATACCGCCCATACACTGCTTCCTTCAGATCAAATTATGGGACTGAGAGTCTGAGAAATCTTTCCAAATGATTTTTCTGTTGATTTTGCAGTACAAGTGATATGCTACGTTTTCGGTGTTATCATTAAAAACAATGCATAGTTCCAATTTTTCTCTCCAATATATTTTTAGTGTGATGAGAACACAACCTTCAGCAACCATGCCCTGTACCTGGGCCTACCCTGCTGTAAGGATGACTTTAACGGCTGCCCCAACATTCCCTCCAGCCTCATCTTCCAGCGTAGCACCAAGGAAACCCTGTGGATCTCTACTCAGCTCTCCTCCACCAAGCTCACGCAGAATGGTAGCTTCAACACACTTCATAATAATACACACATTCTTAGATATCGATAATGACTGACTGCATTGATTTTATTGTGTTTTAATAATTATTTTTCTCTTCGGTACTCAGTGGACTTGCTGGCCCTGCTGAAGTGGAAAGCTCAGCCTGATCGTGTGATGGACATTTTGGGTCGATTGAGACATGTTAGTGGGGAAGAAATAGTCAAAGTAAGCATTTAATGCACCGAAAATACATTTGGTAATGCAGTGATGTGAAATATTAACACAATTTCTTTCTTTAACAATTTGTTTAGTTTCTTCAGGACATCCTGGACACACTATTCGCCATTTTAGATGACAACACAGACAAATATGGTCCTTTGGTGTTCCAGTCACTGGTAGGAAGCATTTCCTGTTCCATAATGCATCTTTTATAATATGTATAATCAAGCAGCCTGAGAATTGAGCGAGCTTCACATCTGTATTCAGTGTGTGTGTGTGTGTGTGTGTGTGTGTGTGTGTGTGTGTGTGTGTATTCCAGGCTCTTGTATCACTGATCTCTTTCTCTAGTACCCATGCTGCTGCTGGTGGTGTGTGTGAGTGTGTGATGAATAGTAGGTCTCAGCTGGCAGGAAGCCAGCTGTTATTAGATCACAGCTGCCTGTATTGCCATCCCATAGGGAGTCTTTAGCTTTTCAGGCCTCAGCATAAAGAGTCAAGGAGTTTTGGCTATTACCTTCCTAATCACATCTATCATATCTTTATAAAAGGAAAATCTCTCCACCAGTCTTCCCATAGAAATTTGTTCTGGTGATTTCAGCTGAATTGTTAAGTGTGTAAATATACTTAATATATCTATGTAAAGTGGATGATCGAGGCTGGATGACTTTTTAAAAAAATGGTACCTCAGCTCCCAAAACAGTGCAGTTAGCTCCAAATCTAACCTTTTAAACTTAAATTCCTTCGATGATGTCATAGCTGAAATTCGTCCTGCTCTCTAGATGGAAATGATGATCTCCCTCTGTGAATCAGAGACACAACAGACAACTGTTAAGAATAAATTAATAAATAAATTAACAATAATAATATTAATAATTAGAAGGCACAGTGGTGCAGTGGTAAGCACATCTGCCTTACAGCAATAAGGTCCTGGGTTCCAGTCCCAGACTTTTCTGTGTGGAGTTTGCATGTGCTCCCTGTGCTTGCCTGGGCTTCCCCCCAGGCACTCAGGCTTCCTCCCACAGTCCAAAGATGTGTGCATGCACAGGATAGTTGGTTGTTCCACATTGCCCCTAGGTGTGGACGAGAGTGTGATTGGTTGTGTGTGTGTTGGCCCTGTGATGGTCTGGCGAGTTTTTCAGGGTGCACCTTGCCTTCACCTAGTGTCTGCTGAGATAGGCTCTAGCCTCCCGGCGACCCTAATAGTAAGATTAAGCGGTTCAGCAAATGAGTGAGAATGAGTAATAATAATAATAATAATAATAATAATTATTATTATTATTATTATTGTTGTTGTTGTTGTTGTTATTTTATTATTATTATTATTGTTGTTATTACTGTTATTATTATTATTATAGCTTGCAGTAATGCTGACTTCAGTATGTTATCAGTGTAGATAAGTACCTTTAAAAGAACTGTATGTATTTTTCCTCATCTTGTTCTGTAATTCTGCACCTTTCTCAAAACCTATTTTATTTTATTTTTTTAATATATTTTTTTATAATGTACATAGCTTTAAATTTATTTGCAATATGTTCCCATTATGTACTTTTGAAGTGTTTTATAATTACATAGATTCCAGGCATGAATGTAAATACTCAGTATGAAATATGATGGATTCATAAAATATATCATATACTTCATTAAACAATATTATGTCAATATTAACTGTCAGATTCAGGATTTCATTTTATTTTTTATTTTTTTAATAATATAATAATAAACTGAACTTCTGAAGGTTTGGAATGCTTGTCACGTTGTAAATTCGATGTACTTTTCAAACTGACAGCCAGCACTTTACACTGGTCTGAAACGAGGTCAGAAGAGATCACAGTGGCACTGATGCATGACGCCCCTTTCAGACTGAATCAGAGCTCTGTGCCTGATCCTCACTACATCTTTAACCTCCTGAGTTGTGTTTGCTTTGGCTGTCTGTCTCTTACCAGGTATTTATCATCAATCTGCTCCGGGACAGCAAATACTACCACTTCCGCCCAGTGATGGACACTTACATCCAGAAACACTTTGCTGGAGCCTTGGCCTATAAGTAAGCGTTTATAGATTTAGGTTCACTAAGGAGGCACTTTCACCTCACTGCAAGAAGGTCCAGGGTTCGAGTCCCATGCCCGGTGAGGGTGGTTCTGGTGTTTGCATGTTCTCCCTGTGCATGCAGGGGTTTCTTCTGGGTGCTCCAGTTTCCTCCCACAGTCCAAAGACATGCAATTAGGCTAATTGGATATTGTGAGTTGCCTCTACTGAGTGGAAATGGTTGTGTGTGTGTGTGTGCGTGTGTGTGTGTTCTCGCTGCAATGGTGCGGCAAGCTGTTTAGGGTTTACCCCACCTTAAAACAGCTGGGATGGGCTCCATCCTTCCTGTGACTCTAATAAAGGATAAAGTGGGAGAAGATGAACCATAATAATAATAATTATCATCATCATCATCATCGTCATCATCATCATCATTCACTTACTCACTTACTCATTTGCCAAACTGCTTAATCCTACTATTGGTGTCACGTGGAGGCTGGATCCTATCTCAACACTAGGCGAATGCAGAGTGCACTCTGACAATTCACACTCACATCAAAACCTAGGGGCAATTTGAACCAATTAGCCTGATTCACATGTCTTTGGACTGTTGGAGAAAACCGGAGTATCCAGAGGATACCTATGCAAGCACAGGTAGAAGATGCAACTACACACAGAAACACCCGTGCCTGGGACTTGACCCCACTATCTTCTTGCTGTGAGGCGGATCCGCTAAGCACTACGCCACCATGACACCCATAATAATAATAATAATAATAATAATAATAATAATGTGATCCATTTTTAAACTAATTTTGACATTATAACTTGTTTTATTAGGCCTGGATAGGTTGAAATCCATTATTTCATAGTTAACAGAACTAATACATGTGTTATTCTTCTAGGGAGCTTATACGCTGCCTGAAATGGTATATGGACCGCTCAGCAGAGGTTGTCCGGCAGGACCACATTCAAGAAGCAATGAGGGTATGCTCTTGTGTCGAGTCTAGCTCCAAAAACTGTAGCAATTAGTCTTTCAAACAATTTGTCATTTTTGGCACAGGATTGCTTGAGTCATTTTAATTGCGATCTTGTAATTGCAACCAGTCTGATCGGGTAATGGCGCTGTTGAACATGTTTTACTCATCAAATACAATGCATTGTGATGCAAATAGAACTAGCATGGCAAACACCCTTCTGGGCACTCATGAGACTGAAAATGCCTAAGAGATGAATTGTATGTAATATTAATGATGCCTGGTCAAGCTGTGATTCGGTTTCAAGGGGATCTGTATGAATATTCCATGGGTCACTCACATTTTTACCCTAGTCTATCTTCACAGCCACCATTTCCCCTTGAGGCTCCATACAGGATATATCAATCCAATATATGATGTAGAGCAGCCTGCGTGGATGCCACCTGGCTTTTTCTTTTTATTATACTAAATAAAATGTAACCGGGAGGATTTCAGATAACTATGGCACTTGTAGTTTCTTTTAAAAACCTCAGGACATTTTTACAACATGGAGAATATTGGTGCTTAGCATGTTAAATCTAAAAAATATTCTCTATGACTGTCATAAGATGATTGTGATGAAAGTGCCTCTACTTCCAGGCACTGGAGTATTTGTTCAAGTTTATAGTCCAGTCACGGATCCTGTACTCTCGGGCCACCTGTGGTATGGAGGAGGAACAGTTTCGCACTAGCATCCAGGAGCTGTTCCAGTCCATCCGCTTTGTGCTGAGTTTGGACAGCCGCAGCTCAGAGACTCTCATTTTCACCCAGGTCAGTTGAGCTTCAAAACAATCGAAACATGATGTAGAATTAGAAAAGGAACACCAGTGTTTTTGCTGCTCTCACTTCTCAGTTCTGATTTAGGTTCTACAATTCTGCCTCACAGCAAGAAGGTCCTGGATTTAAGGCCCTGTGCCTGGCGTGGGCTTTTCTGTGTAGAGTTTGCATACTCTTCCTGCTTGCATGGGTTTTCTCCAGGCGCTCCGGTTTCCTTTAAGAGTCCAAAGACATGCACACTGAGCAAATTGGGTATTCCAAATTTCCCCTAGCTGTGAGTGTGAATGTAAATGGTTGTGTAAGTGTGTTGGCCCTGCGATGGTAGACCCTGCCTTCGCCCAGAGCGAGCTGAAATGAGCTCCAGCCTCCTTGTTAGCCTAATAAAAGATAAAGCAGTTCAGAAACTGGCATAACATGACAATTCCGCTGTGACTAGAACAAAAGAAAGGTTGTCTGTGGTCAGAAACACGTAGAATTTCCATTTATAGACAGACAGGAAAATGAATACATCTCTCTTTCTTTAATGGAAGATTTCTTTAGGCATTTATTTTAAAGGTAACAATGCTAACTTTGTAAAAAGTGTTCTGCTTTCCCTTTGAAAGCAGTTCTCCATTGCTCTCCAAAACAAAAAGTTTTTTTTAACATCAGGACCTTATTTGGGGGTTAACTGATTTTCACCATTTTTTTAGGTCTTCATCATGAAATTTAAAGGTTTTATGTAGAATCCTATGAAATATACACATTTATTGAAGACCATTAAGATTAGTCTTATAATTTTTTATTATAGGGCAAAGTGTGCCTCTGTCCACTCAGCAGTATGGATAGATACCAATAAAAATACTGGGAAGGTAACCTGCGATGGACTAGCATCCCATCCAGGAGGAGTTGAACTCCTAGTCCCTTCACGCTACAGAAACCGGGATAAGCTTCGACTGTGACGAGCCACTAGATTCGAGTGTAAAAAGCCCAACAGACCTATCTTACTTTACTGATATGTGTCTGTAAACTTCCACTTTAAATGACAGTGACAGTTCATTTCACTTCAATTTTGCATGCTTGGATCTGCTGATTTGTACATTGATTGCACAAGAAAATATATAGGTTAGACTATGCATTCATCTTGATCAGTGTTGTCAAATTTCAGGCCTGTTCAAGCATTACTTAGAATTGTAGAAAGGATGGTGTTAGGCCTGAGATAAATCCGGACCCATTTTTGGGCTGCAAATAACATCCCTGTGATGGAGCAGTTCTAGATATTGGAACTTGTAGAGCTTTTTCACTAAATGTGAATTGGTCTTCTTTGTTTGTTAGAACTGAAATGTACACGAAATTACTGTTTATAGAACCTATGTATGTGAATGTAAATAAAAATAGTATCATTCACTCATCTTTCAAATCGCTTAATCCTAATAGGGTCTCGGTGAGGCTGGAGTCCATCTCAGCCGGCACTGAGCAAAGGCGGGACACATCCTGAACAGCTCTCCAGACTATCGCAGGGCCAGTGCACACACAACCATTCACACTCACATTCATACCCTACAGGCAAATCGGAACAGCCAATTAGCATGTCTTTGGATTGTAGGAGGGAACCGAAGTACACAGAGGCAACCCACGCATGCACGGTTAAAAGAAGCAAGTTCCACACAGAAACACCCGAGCCCGAACCCAGGGCCTTCTTGCTGTGAGACGGATGTGCTCACCACTACGCCACTGGGCTCTGGCATTTCTGAGTAGAGTTTGTATGTTCTCCCCGTGCTTGTGTGGTTTCTTCTGGGTACTCCAGTTTCCACCCACAATCTAAAAACATGCACATTAGGCTAAGTGGCTGTTTCAAATTGACACCAGGTGTGAGTGTGTGTTGCTCTGTGATGGTATGGTTCAAGGTGTACCCCGGCTTTGCCCAGTTTCGGCTGAGTAAATGTTTCCCAAATTGATAGAGAGGCCGGCACAGTCCTTTACCATAGGTGGAAAGGGGCCTGAACTCATTGCATGATTTCTGTGGGACATAGGGAAGTCCGTACAGCTATTTCACTATGCCAAGTGTATGCTGCGGTTGACTGAGGCGTGGTTAGATGTGTTCAGTGCTCATGCAAGATTTCCCTTAATGTTGTATGTGATTTGCCTTGCATCCAAAAATAAGTCTAACCTGTAGTTATAAAAATACAATACCTTGTTACAGTGCTACTGAATAGGATCCTTGAATTCACCCAATAGCTTGGTTTGTTTTATTATAGGCTATATAGATATCATAGAATAGGCTATACGGGCAAAGAGGAGCCTAGCCTCAGACTAATGCTACCTGACTTTCAGCATACAATTAAGTAATCGTTTCATGTTTCAGTGGGTCTCCAGCTACTTTCCAGGCCTAGTTAACATTCTCTCTTTCTCTCTCTGACTTTGTCTGAATTTTCTGGTCACATCATTTGAAATAATATGCTAGTGTACTGCATATCATTTCTTTCTCAGCAGGATAACTGTAACAATTATCTGTCACATGTATAATAACAAGATTTCATTTCCATCTAACAGACTTCATAATGATTTATGTGAGAAAATGTCTTTGTTAAAAATGTAGAATATTCTTTCATTAACTTGTAACCTCTACACAATTGTTTTCTTTTCTTTGGCCCTTTGACTGTGACCTCCTATTCCTCCCTTGGCTCCTTTACCCCCTTGTTTAACAATTCAGGGCCCTCAGATTCCTCTCGGACAAACCATCCTAAATCAGGCCAGCTGTATGCAGCTGTTGAGCTGTAATGCTTCACGGCCAGGTCCTCTATCAGTAAGTACCTGTGTCTCAATGTTTTGGCCCAGTTAAGCGAGACACACTATCTCTAAACCAGATTCGCACTACAGCCAAGATGCCACCACTCATCCAGTATGTCCTAAATCATCTCCCCACCTCCCTCACCAACCTGGAAAAAGAAAAAAAAACCTGATTTACCAACCCCAACATCTTTCTTGCCCTTTGAACCCTGTCAGAAATAGTTAGTTAAAATTGATTGCTATGTGTTTTGGTTTCGAGTTCCTGTTTCGGTTGCTGTCTGTATAAAAACCTCACCAGTGAAATGAGGCACTCTTTCTTAAATCCTCATCCAACCGACAGATGCTAAGATCCATTCAGCATCCCATGAATCATCACCTCAAGCCCCTCACAACTTTTTTCACCCCGATATTAACCAAATTGCTTTGGTTTGATTGTTGATGTGTGTTTTTGAGTTGCTGTTTGTGCTCTGTGTATTAAAACCCTCACAATCATCTCACACCATGTGTGGTTCATTAACAAAGCTGTGCGGTTTCCTTCACGTCACTCTACTGCCAGGGATGGATCATTCAGCAATTCTGTCAGCCATGTTTGGAAGGAGAATTTTGAAATATAGGAAATGCAGCAATAGCATTTTAAATATTATGTAGTTTGATAGAACCCTATGGTTTTCTGCTCGTCTAATGTTTTTTGTACTTTTAACAACTTGCGATTTGTGCCATGTACAAGAACCCATCAAAACTGTCTGATCCCATGGACTGAAAACTACAAACTCCAGCATATGTTAGAATCCAATAAATGTAAAAGCTTAATCTGCTGCTGCTTCCTGTGTAGTGGATTAAGCAAGCCTGGCAATTTTTTCACAATTTGATCAATCCAGAGAAGAATTTGTTTCTCAAGAAGGACCAAAACCGGCTCCTGAGTGGCGCATCGACAAGGTGCGAGGCGGGGAGTATATGGTAGCTAATTGGCCGAGCTCTCATGGGAGGGAGGGATGGCATACCTTCACCTTCCTTTCACTCACAGCGTTCATAGCGTTCCTCAGCCAATCATGGGTGTCTATAAGGTAATTCGTACAAAGGGGTGGATAGTGCTTTCCTTCCATGTGTGTTAGGCTAAACTCAAATACGCACGAGCAGGAGTTCATAAAAGGATGTAAGTGGCAGCATCGTGTGTCAGAGAGGGGGCATAAGCATGCTTCCTTGGTTAGTGGTAGTCGTATGTAATAGGGAGGCAACACTCGATGGGTGAAAATTGGATTTGTTGGGGAAAAAATGGGGGGAAATCTTTCCTCCCAAAAAAAGGAACAAAACCAAAAAACATTACTAAACATCTTTTTTGTTGTTTGCTTTTTTTCCCCTCCAGGCAGCCCTGCTTAATTCCTTCCCAGCCATCTTTGATGAGTTGCTGCAGATGTTCACAGTGCAAGAGGTGGCTGAGTTTGTGAGAGGAACCTTGGGGAGCATGCCCAGTACTGTACACATAGGCCAGTCGATGGACGTGGTGAAGCTGCAGTCCATTGCTCGGACAGTAGATAGCAGGTTGTTCTCTTTTCCAGGTAGGACCATGCTTGAGATCATTTTGGTGCTGGATTTTCATTTTAAACCTACATATACACTGCGTGCACAATTATTAAGCAAGTTGGATTTTTGACGATTCATTTGATATTTTAACAACTACAGCTCTCTCACTCAATCCAAATGTTAATAAAGCTCAAACCTG
>JBCNYH010000023.1:7988801-8021786 GCA_039654325.1 Tandanus tandanus | reverse complement strand
GAGTGAGAGAGCTGTAGTTGTTAAAATATCAAATGAATCGTCAAAAATACAACTTGCTTAATAATTGTGCACGCAGTTTAATTATAAAGCCGACTCCTTACTTTCATGTTAATATTTCATATTTTTGTATATTTCTATAATTTCTGTACGTTGTGGATTTGCTGTGGAGCGTGCGCGTTTGTGTACATGTGTGAGTACGGCGCTTGCCTTGAAGTTGCCGATGGCATCCTGCAGGCTGCCGTGGTGATACAGCATCATCCCTCTGAGCTGCAGAGACTGAAGATGATTCTGATTCAGCAGAAGAGCTTTCTGGAAACTCTCCATGGCGCTGTCGAAATCACCTAACTCCCTACACAGCAGATTATTCAAACACACACCTGCATACCAGGACACAATAGCATAGAAACACGGATATGTGTGCGCGTGTGTTACCTGTATGCTTGAGCCAGGCTTTTGTGTGCATCGATGAAGTCTGACTTCAACTTCAGTGCTTCTTTAAACGTCAAAATGGCTTCCTATGTGCAGAAAAACATCATGTTAAACTTTTCTCTTTTAAACAAAGGAGTGTTGGAGATTCCTGAAGTTCAGTGGACGAAGCTGGACCTGATCCGACTTCTCCTTGCAATCTGACTGTATACCTTAAGTAGGCCCCTATGGAAGAAGGTGAGGCCTTTATAGAGCATGGCGATCGGCTGGTTCTTCTTCAGTTCCAGAGATTGCTGAAAGTCCTCCATAGCAGCCACATAGTCCTGAAATCACCAGATGTTAGACTGAGAGCAGGCGGAGAGCCGGTTAGTCCAGTGGTAATTTTTTATTTGCTACTGTAGACAGTAGATTTTAATTGCTACTGTCCTCAATGTGTTATAAAGTGTTTTGATGGGGTCTTAGGAAAACTGTGGTGATAATAATATAAATATATTAAAAGTGTGTGTGTGTGTGTGTTTACCTCTGAAATAAAGAGAAGTGTTCCTCTGTGGCGGTAAAGTCGTGCTGAAGGCTGCAGCTGGATGGCTTTAGTGAGATCACTTAGAGCTTCACTAATCCGTCCAAGAGGAGAGAGAATCTACAATTACACACACACACACACACACACACACACACACACACACACACACACACACACACACACACACACACACACACAAAACCCTCAGTAATATAAAAAGATATCAACACTGCAGAATATGTGAAGGTGAGGCCTGTATGTGTTTGTGTATGTCAGACTCCATGAGGGAAGCATGGCCTGTGTGTGTGTGTCAGTCTCAATGATGGAGATGTGGCCTCTGTGTATCAATCTCAGGGATGGAGTCATGGCCTGTGTGTATCAAGATCAGGGATGGAAGCGTGGCCTGTGTGTATCAATCTCAGGGATGGAGGCGTGGCATTTGTATATCAATCTCTGGGATGGAGGCATGGCCTGTGTTTATCGATCTCAGGGATGGAGGGGTGGCCTGTGTGTATCAATCTCAGGGATGGAGGCGTGGCCTTTGTTTAATAATCTCAGGGATGGAGGTGTGGTCTGTGTGTATCAATCTCGGGGATGGATGCGTGGCCTGTGTGTATCAATCCCAAGAATGGAGGCATGGCCTGTGTTTATCAATCTATCTCAGTGACGGAGGCATGGCTTGTGTGTATCAATCTCAGGGATGTAGGTGCGGCTCCTATGTGTCAGTCTCAGCGAAAGAGGTGTGACCTGTGTGCATCAATCTCATGGAAGAAGGTGTGGCCTGAGTGTGTGTCAGTCTCAGCGATGGAGCCGTGGTCTGTGAGTGTCAATCTGGGCGATGGAGGTGTGGTCTGCATGTTTGTCAGTCTCAGTGATTGGGTGATTGAACTCAGGGGTTTTGTGTGTGTGTGTGTGTGTGTGTGTGTGTGTGTGAGAGACCCATCACAGCAAAGTGGGTACTTAGTCAGAAATTAATAATTTGGAGTTATTGGTACCATTTTGTGGCTGATATCCTAAGCTTTAAAATGATACATTGATTCCTAATTGAAAAATATCCACAGTTCAGAAAGCTGCTTCCTCAACTCCCCCTGAAATGCTGATATTGAGTGCATTTTGTGGACGGCTTGCTTGACCTCCTCCTCCCATTTATGGTCTTTCCTCTGCTCTGATTGGTTGCCTTTTGACAACTGAAAGCTCCACGATCAGTGCGCTAACCTCGGTGCTATATTCTAACATGTTTTCTGTAGCATTAAATTAAATTAACAACCTCACTGTGTTTGCTTTGTGCTGCGGGACTGTAGTACTCAGCTTTTTGGGCCCTACCCCAGGTAAGATCTCACTAACCACTTTAGTTCTATCCCAGGTAATACCAATCGTTTTATGTCTAATATTACACTGCCCTTACAGAAAAGCCTCCATTCTTTTCACTTCCACACTGAAAAGTCTGACTTTGCTTCTTTTTACTGTTGATGTCTAGTCTTTTGGAAAAGATCGAACAGGAGACATGGCGTGAGACAGGCATCTCTTTCGTCACCTCAGTCACTCGCCTTATGGAGAGGCTGCTGGATTACAGGTGAGATTTAAAAAGCCAATGCCAAAAACCTTACTATTGTAGATACCATGAATATGAGTTGTCTACATCGGAGTGGATTTTGACACCTGTTCTATATTAATTTATATTAGATCTGTGTATTCATATATGAAAACCTACTATAAAGTAGGTTTTCATAAAGTTACGATACTATTGGTTGATTCTCAATATTTTTTCTGTCCTGTCCGAGTTACATGATGAATACTGAAATTGACTCCTATCCCACAATAATCCCATAAAGAAAAAGATTCCTTAAAAAAAAAGAGTTAGCTGCTAATCTGTACTAGCTAACAAAATTATTTATTTCAATCATTAGCTAGTTTGTGGGTGTTGTTGATAATATCGTGTTACTTAGCAACAAATTCACGAATATCCACTTGAATTGACGTTGCATCCTGTTCTCCACATTTGCAGCATAAAATTCAGAGTTGTACTTTAATGTCCTAGCAGCTAAATAAAGTTGATGAATAAGATTAGCAGATTTAATACCACCTTGAAACATCCACATATCAGTAAATAATATGATTTGAAACAAACTTGTAGTTCAGGGTGTACAGTGTACTGTTAGTGTTTAACAGAGATAAGCTCCATCCTTCCCGTGACCCTAATAGGATTAAGCGGCCCGGCAAATGAGATGAGTCAGCATTCTTGGTGCCATCTCCAATATTTTTTGCGAAAATGGAATGTTGTAGTCTTTTCTTTTTTTTGAATGACAGCAAGCTTTAAAGGGGCTCATTCACTTCCCAGGTATATTAAATAAACTTGAAATACAATGTTATCTCTTAGAAATAAAATGGAATTGGCCACAGTGTATTTTCAGAAACCATTTGTTTACTCCTGTATGCAAGTATTAATGACCCCTGCACTGGAAATGATGATATTAGTAAACATCGCCATCTTTTTCCTCTTTCTTATAACCGTGTGTCAGTTTCTCAACACTTGACCTTTAACTTTTCCACTTTCTATTAATCGGTTTTGCAGTGCCGAGTTATCGAGCATGTGCATAACTGTTCCTCCGGATTTGCGGTCTTGTTATTATTGTAAACAGATAAAGAACCAAAACAAGATGTAAAACAGGTGAATAACAGATACTAAGCCTGTGAGCTGGGGTGGTTTCACCAGGAAACATTTGTATTCAGCAAAAATGAACTGATAATGAATGAAATTATCTTTGAAGTTATATATACACTTTAAATGTCATAAAAAGTAAAAATATTTATTAATCTAGTCCTGGTTTCTGTGGTCAGGGATTGCATGAAGGGAGACGAGACGGAGAACAAGAAGATTGGCTGCACCGTCAACTTGCTAGTGAGTTTATTATTCTGCTTAAAACAGTACTAGCAACTAACTAGCTAGTACAAGTAATAATTTAAGCTTGCAGTAACAAGCTAACATTATCTCACTGACTCATTTTAAATGCTTTACTGTTTATTGTTTATTAGTAAGGTTAGCGTTTTCAGGTTGTTTTTCTGCCATTCCTGTGTGGCAATGCTCTGTTTTCTGCAGAACTTCTATAAATCTGAGATCAATAAGGAAGAAATGTACATCCGCTACATTCACAAGCTGTGTGACATGCACCTGCAGGCTGAGAACTACACAGGTATGTAATACACACCGTCAGAAAATGTACCAATCAGATGATTTGTGAGCTTTGCGTCATGATTACTAGAAGCGGTGTCTGAAGCTCTGCAGGTGGGATGTCCCAGGGTGGTAGTGTCCCTCTGTGTGACATCTCACAGAGTGTTTAGGTCAGACAGTAGGTGATGTGAGATGTTGAGACCGAAGGAGAGGGTGACATGAATTCTGGTCCCCGGTGGAGAATCGATAAGTGTTCTGCCCTTTATATGGGAAATCCCACAATAAGACCTGATTTTAGAGAAAACCTGATTTATTTGTTGATTACCTAAGATACTTATGAAAAGAATGATATCGTAGATGGTTCTACCACTCAGGGAAAATTTGAAATTCTATTCAGGTTCATCTGCACCCAGAGTGAAATATCCATGTGAAAGAAAAATCGTGGTGAATCCTAAGTCTTCATATCATGATGAATCTTTCGTATTGGTCCACAGAGGCGGCGTTCACTCTGCTCCTGTACTGGGAGCTGCTGCAGTGGGAGGATCGACCCCTGCGGGAATTTCTGCATTATCCAGCTCAAAGCGAGTGGCATCGCAAAGAGGATCTCTGCCGCAAGGTCATCCACTACTTCAACAAGGGCAAGGTAGGACACACACACACAAACATGTGTGCCCTAAAAAATTCCTTAACATTTGGCATTTCCAAGACATATTGAGGTTTACAGTATTTGTTGCATGCATATGATTTGCTGTTATTTGAGTGATAGTAATAGGGTCCTCAAACCAATCATTTGCTCTGGGTTAGAGGTATAAAAAAATGCATATATGGCAACCTTTAAAAAGAGAACCCAGAATCTTACCATCATACAACACTACATCGAGTTTTATTCCTTATCACACTAGAGGTGCAATAGAAAAGCAACTGACGCGAATGTCATTTCGTGGCTGTCTCTTTTCATTCTCAAAATGTTCTCAAATTTGTTTTGTGACATCTACGGCATCGCATTTTGATCTCCCGGTCCGTGAACTCATCGCAAAAATTTTCAAACATATTTGAAATTTCCACGAATTTCTCAAAATGGGGCTCTGACATGGAGTAGTCTCAAAATCTTATCAAACAGTCCGCAAATGTCATGAGAAGGTCGCAAATTTGTTGCTTTGTTCGCAAATTATTGGTTTTTCATTCGCAAGGAAAAGCGACAAGTTGGAGACTTTCACGTGGAAAGTTTGAGACTTGCTGTCAACTGCCATATTCTGTATGTTTTGTCATCATTTGTATTTTATTCGCATTTCGTTCTCGCTAATAACGTGCGAATAAATATTCGCTTGCATGTGGAGTCGCACAACATCTTGACATGAATTTCAAAATTCGCAAAAAAAAAAACCACACACACACACAAAAAAAAAATCACTTCGCCTCAGTCACTTTTATATCGCACCTCTAGTGTGATCACCCCCTAAGAAAAAAAGCAGGTTGATATATGAATTTGGATTGAATTTGGATTACCCGTCACACTTCAGTAATCTTTCATCCGGGGCTCTCATTTTCACTCTCATTTCACCACCTAATAAGATAATCTGATGCTGTCTTTCTCAATAATACAATAATGTTTTTTCAGTTCATTAATGTAAAATGGGCATTCAGTACAGTACTTAGTTCATGGGTCATAAAAAAAAAATTCAACTATGAACAAAAATTAGGTTCAGTAGAGATAATAGATATATTAAAGTGCCTGAATCGATATTGTTTCGATATTATATCAAATTCTATTCCAGTAATTTATTTATTAGTTTTTGCAGGTAAGCTAGAGTTGTTGCTATCACTTCTGGAAAAGGTTGTTTGTAATAATGTTTAAAGATTAATATGTTAGATTTTTTTTTTTTCTCTTTTGACTGAATTTAAAATTAGGAAAACATGATTGATGAAAGTGTTGAATTGCAACTAAAAATGTAATGGAATAGTTCTATAATCTTCAAATATTATCGGAAAACAGTATGTGAAACGGTAAACGTTTAAATAAAGTTTATGATCTCATAACTTGGTGAAATTAAAAGTTATTTCATTATAATGACACATTTTTAGTTATTGAAAAAGTTGTCCTGTCTGTGCCGCAACATATTGCTAGATTCTTCAAACAGATCGTGCTTAAAAATTATTTCACAATTTGAAACAGCCAATTAGTCTAATGTGCATATTTTTGGATGGTGGGAGGAAACCAGAGTACCCAGAAGAAATGTACACGAGGAGAAGATGCAAACTCCACACCTTTTGGCCAGACCGGGCAGTGGATAATGTTTTATAATGCACTTAATAATACATTTGATAAATTTAATCATATCTCCAAAATTTATTTTTTAAAATTGTATTATAGATTGAAATTAAAAAAAATATATAAAAAATTTTTTTGGGTCATAATCTAAAGAAGTACTATACTATATTTGTGATGCGCCCATATGATTTCTTTTTTTTCCCCCACACGTCACAAATGCTGTGCATTATTTTTTCACTTTGTTGCAAATTTGGTCATAAAATCCCTTTTGCACTAAAAAAGTCTTAATAAGTAATGATCAGTCAGTCAGTCATCAATATAACCATATATTATATTAATATTCTTATGTTTTTCAATTTAAAATTGCCTGAATAGTGAATAGGCACTAATACAGAGTAGTAGTGTAGGAATTTATTATTCTGGCACGTATTTCATGACTCTGCCCTTCGCTAGACTCGGTTGTCATGACTACAGGTGTAGGGAGACTATGAGAAACGGCTTTGTTTACATCTGGGAGCCTTCGGAGTGAGAAAACATGGAGTTCTCTGTTTATGGGCTAGAAGGAGAGTTGGGACTGTGGTGTATTACATTAAGATTATACATGTCGAGAGAGAGAGAGAGAGAGAGAGAGAGAGAGAGAGAGAGAGAGAGAGAGAGAGAGAGAGAGAGATATCTTGGGGTAAAATCTATATGTTTTGTGAAGCTTTAATAACAGACCAGCTTTCTTTAACTGCTTGAATCTCATTCTTGTATTGAGGATGAAAGGAAAAAGCATTCTAATACATAGATGCATAGGTGTGGCTAAAAATTATTTATAACAGAAACTCTATAGCAAGGGCGGCACGGTGGCATAATGGTTAGCACATCCATCTCTCACTGCAAGAAGGTCATGGGTTTGAGTCCCAGACTCTGGTTTTCTCCCACAGCCCAAAGACATGTACAATAGGTTAATTGGCTCTTCCACATTGCCCCGAGATGTGAGTATGAGTGTGAATGGTTGTGTGTGTGTTGGTTCTGTGATGGTCTGACGAGCTATTCAGGGTGTACTTTGCCTTTGACCAATGTCGACTGAGATAGCCTCCAGCCTCCTTATGACCCTAATGGGATTAAGATGAGCGAGTAAGTGACTGTATTGCAAAAAGATGCACTCAAATGATGGTCAGGTCTTTTTGAACATCCCATAACAAATTTAAACCCTCTTTGCAGTTATAATAACCTCCACAAGCACTTTCACTCTTTGGCAAATTATGACTTCATGGAGCTCACTTTGTGCACAGGGGCATCAACATGCTGAAGCAGGTTTGGGTGTTTGGTTTGTTTGATGTTGGTGCATGTTAAGGGGGTGATCACACTAGAGGTTCAATAGAAAAGCCACTGACGTGAATGCCAATTTGCGATGTCTCTTTTCATTCTCAAAATGTTCTTAAGTTTTTCGCGCAACATTCGTGGCATCACATTTTGGTCGCCTGTTTCGTGAACTTATCGCAAAAAATTTGTAACGTTTGAAATTTCTGCGAATTTCACAAAATGAGGCTCTGACAAGGAGTAGTCTCAAACTCTTCTCAAACAGTCTGCACATGTCCTGAGAAGGTCACAAAGTTGTCGTTTTGCTTGCAAATTATTCCTTTTTTTCGCAGGGAATAAGTGATAAGCTACAGACTTCCACACGGAAAGTTTGAGAAAGGTTTGAGACTTGCTGCCATCCGCCATATAAAGTGTATTTGGTGATCATTTGTGTTTTATTTGCATTTTGTTCACGCTAATAACGTGCAAATAAAAAGCGAATGGTTTGAGAACAAAAGCGAACAAAACGTGACTGATTCACGACCGATTTGCTTTTTTTACCAAACATCCGAAAACCAATGGCAAATTACTCGCAAATCAGTGTCAACTTTCGTGCGATGTATGTATTTAAACCACAAAATATTCGCTTCTATGTGGATTTGCAAAACATCTTGACGCAAATTTTAAAATTCGCAAAAAATCACAAAAAATCTATTTGCGTCAGTCACTTTTCTATCGCACCTCTAGTGTGATCACCACCTAAGTTACTTATTATAGAAGAGTAACCAACTAAATTTATTAGAAACAATCACGAAAAAAGAAAGAAAGAAACAAGAGCAAGCAACTGATATGTTCTAATGCTAATTCCTTTAGCATTCAAGATGGAAGCATTTTCTCTCCCTTCTACAACATGCACTCTTTTTTTGTGCCTCATTTCTGAGCATGCAGTGGGACTTTTTATTTTGAAGAGAAAATATTATCATTCAAGCAAACCAAGAATTGATTGAGTGCACACTATCTCTTCCTACACATGATAGACACTTGCTCATCATGTCTCTCTCTCTCTCTCTCTCTCTCTCTCTCTCTCTCAACAGCTTAAAGAGCAAAATTAAGTCATGTTTTTCTCTGCATTAATTATTGGCACAATTAGCAGCAAATTAACTACAGCAGACCTTCATAAATTGTGTTGCATGATTTAATTAAAGACTCTCCTTTACCAAATTTTGCAATGTAAAAGGGAGACTCTTACAGAATACTTTGTATATTTCTTTCCGTCTCTAACCTTTCTCTGCATGGCTTTAGTAAATCCACACAGTATTTTTTATTGTTAAAAGAGGGTTCACACTGCCACAAACTGCTAATAGATCTCACCCATTATGTCCTCTTGTTATTAATTACATTATATCCTTTTTAACATAACCTTGATTCAGAGCTAGTGTTGGGTTTTCCAGAAAAGTCGCAGCACTGATAAAATATCTTTGACACCCCTTCATAGTGTGCCTTAGGGAATTTGGGGCTTGTTTGAGTAGATGTACTAGATAGAGATAATAATGTATGAATTCAAACTTCCTGACTGTCAAAAGAATATCTTCAAAGTACATCCTGAATAATTGCACGAGTTCGTACTGTGCCTATAAATGATACATGTAAGACACAAACCATTTTGCCGTCTGCTCTGTCCTCAGTGCTGGGAGTATGGGATTCCTTTTTGCCGAGAGCTAGCATTACAGTATGAATCCTTATACGACTACCAAAGCCTCAGCTGGATACGGGTGAGTCCAAACTGAATACTATACAAAGCAAGTTAATATAATATAGTGTAATGTGTGCTGTATAAAATTATATTTACATTTATGGCATTTGGCAGACACTCTTCTTCAGAGCAACGTATACTTTTTATACCATTTTTACAACTGAGCAGTTCAGGGTTAAGGGCCTTGCTCAAGGGCTCAACACTTGCAGCTTGGTGGTACCGGGGCTTGAACCCCCAACCTTATGATCAGTATCCCATATATATAAAACTAAGTCTAAGTCAGATTTGTGAGTGTAAGAATTAAAAAGTATGAACTAAAATTGATGGTAGAATTTAAAGAGGTACATATGATGAGAAGTTGAGACTTCTGTTAAGAAGATATCCTTTATGTTTTTATAGAAAATGGAAGCGGCCTACTATGACAACATTATGGAGCAGCAGAGACTGGAGCCCGAGTTCTTCAGGGTGGGCTTTTATGGTCGAAAATTTCCTTTCTTCCTCAGGGTAAGCTCGTGTAATCTTTTTCTCTCATTCTGTTAATGTTTATGTCCATGACTGATGAGCCAGAGCAAGCACTGTTATTTTCAACCAATGGCCCAGGTTATTTTAACAGGGAAACACGTTTGATTTAAGTCCAATTTTAATATCAGGAAAGTCTTTTAATTAGCAAAGAAAACATGCTTTATTGTTGAATATAGATTTTTATTTTACTGTATTTTTTTATTTCTTTTTGCATGGCAAAGAATAAGGAGTTTGTTTGCCGTGGGCATGACTACGAGAGGCTTGAAGCCTTCCAGCAGAGGATGCTGGGAGAATTCCCTCAAGCAATTGCCATGCAACACCCCAACCAACCAGATGAGGCCATTTTGCAGTGTGATGCCCAGTGTATCCTTCTGCAGTGAAGAGAAAATGGGATATCTATTGTGATATGGGGGACTTTTGAACTTCAACCAGTGCAATATTTGCTGTTTCCTGTTTATTATTAGAATTTCAATAATTTTCTACCACAGCTCCACTATATAATGTGTAGTACTTTTCCTGTAAATTTTATTTGCTTCATTCAAAAAAAAGTTGGAAAGTAGAACACTTCCTTGACACTAAGTTTGCCAGACTTGCAGATCTATGCTGTATGTCCAGTTCCAGAAAATCTGGAGGTACTTCAGATGGATCGTGTGCCTGACCGAATTAAAAGCTTCTACCGAGTGAACAATGTGCGCCGCTTTCGCTACGACCGGCCCTTCCACAAAGGCCCCAAAGATAAGGACAATGAATTCAAGGTATTTACCTATTACCAAGACAACAAGGGAGCGGCCATCTTTGTTTACCCTTGTTGGAATTTTTGGTGCGACAACAGATCTGTTGATTAAGATGAAGACTCTAGTGATAATAAACAATATCAGTATTATACCATGCACACTTATAAGGTGTCACAATAATTTAAAGAAATCATTATTTTGCTTGAGCAACAATGTTATTCATACAAGCCAAAATGATCGGGACTGTTGTGGGGCACCATACATACTTGATTATATGACTTTGATGAAGCGAGCATGTTGGGTGCTTGTGAGGCTGTTAGGTTAGGATAATACTGTAGATGATTAACTAGCTAGTGCTAAATTATTTTATGGAATGTTTGTTAAAATAAGGTTAGCACAGCTACTTTATTATCAGTGTCCATAGCAGTAGCCTACTTCTGTCTTTATTCATTATCTTTTAAGTTAGTAGTCATACCTGCCAGTCTTACCAGCACCCGATACGTCCGTTTTACTGGAGCCGAATTTCTCTGGATGAGGATGTACTGGTTTTGGTTTTCCCTCCGCAAAATGATCATCTTTGGAAGGTGTTGGCTGGAAGCCGTATGGTACCCCAGAACCCTCATTTTGTGTTATGTGCTTAGTGTTTATTTTGCCTCCAATGTACACTCTAGATTTATAATAAAATTTGTTTGAACCATAAAATCCATAATTTTGAGTTATTATGTGTTAGCATGTCTTTATAATGTTTGTAGCTTTGTAGGGGGGTTTGAAACCATTTATTTACAGGACATTTTCTTGATACCGAGACACGCCCAATGAAGACATTGCTTTATGAGACAGTGTAGGTGGCAAGGCCTCCTGTTATATGTATTAACCAGAAAAAAGCTTACCGATAATTTTTTTTTAATGGAGGAAATTAGGAAAGATCACATTTAGGACGGTTAATGAGATATAAGATATACAAAAAAAAAAATCTTTCTTCAAGGTAAAGGGTGTAGCATTTAGTGGTGAGATTCCAGATTACAACCAACTGAAGATTGTTTGGTTCTGGACTATTGTAGAAACATGGTGGTGCAAGATGGCGGCCTCCATGAGAGGGGATCCGCTCCGGTGTAAATATAAACAGCTTATTTATTCTAAGGTTATGAAAACTCAACAACTTTTATTTTTGAATGATCATCAGATTAATGAAAACTTATTCATCGATGATATACTTGATTTCTGCAATAAAACATTACACACTGTACCTTTAACACATACTTTATTTGACCTCCGCTACCATCAAGTTTGTTGTTTTCAAAATCATTTGATTCTGTACTGCCCTCTAGAGGATGTATTGCTTAAGATCCATGCTGACATGAAGGACGCATGAAAGTATGTGGGCAGTGATGGTGACATCATTCAAAACGGACATATTTACTGTTATAAGTAAAAGGAGCTTAAGTGAGGCTTTCAGTTATTTTTTAATTTCCATGTCATCTTGCTGGCTTCAGAAATTTCTAGCTCTTTGGTTTCCACTCCTATTTCTCTAGTTAATATCTTCTGGTGTGCACTCTTGCCTTCATTTTACAATCACAAATTATGGATTTATCTGATCATCAGATGTGCTTCTATGTCTTATGTGTATTCTTATCATGCTAATGGGAAACAGGAAGGTCACTTACCTTTAAGTTGCAGAAGGCTGAAGCTGTGTTTTTACGTGGTCTTTGCAGAGTCTGTGGATTGAGAGGACCACACTTATCCTCACACACCCCCTACCGGGTATCTCTTGCTGGTTTGAGGTGGAGAAAAGAGAGCTGGTCAGTGGTTCTTTGCTTTTATGCTTTAGCCTTTTAGAAGAGAATCACAAGAATTTTGATGGAAATATTTTCCAGTGCTGTGAATCAGCTTTATTGAATGAACTAAAACCAAAAGAACTGAATAATGCAGCATCAAATCAACTCAAATCAAATCTGTGAGGTAGAAGTAATGGTATTTATTGTTTGCTGTTTTTATTAGAGTTTCTGTTGAAATAGAAACTTAACAGTTTGCCTTGATGAAAATATTTTCCACTGTTGAATTGAACTGTATCATTCAATCATTCATTTTCTGAACCGCTTAATCCTAATTAGGATCGCGGGGAGGCTGGCGCCCATCTCAGCCGACTCTGGGCGAGGGCAGAGTACAGTGTCTCTCACTGTCTGTGGTGAGAGGCATGTAAAAGAACCATTGCTGATGTTCATCAAGAGTAGGCTGCATAGCCATCAGCGTGTTTCTGCCCTGCGATGGCCTGACGAGCTGTCCAGGATGTACTGTGCCCTCGCCCAGAGTCGGCTTTAAAAAGCCTTAAAATCTCCTTTAGCTGTGTTTGAAAGTGCTTTTGTATGTAAACTTTTTAATTCTCCACTAGGTTGAAGTGAGTCCGCTGGAGAACGCCATTTCGGTGGTGGAGAACAAGAACCAGGAGCTGCGCACTTTAATCAGCCAGTACCAGCACAAGCAGCTGCACGGCAACATTAACCTGCTTAGCATGTGTCTGAACGGAGTGATTGATGCAGCTGTCAACGGAGGTATTGCTCGCTACCAGGAGGTGAGAAATCCAGCAAAACAAGCTCTGCTCACGCCTGCCGTTATCAAACATCCCACGTTGTGTCTCATCGCCAAGCATTATAATTAACTTTGAAATACAGATTAGCTACAAATAAGCTTTAGCTGGGGTTTAATTAAAGTTTGTGATTATGCAAAATGCTGAGAAAGTAGATCTGATGCTTAATGCAGGAAAATCTGAAGGTTTGAGCTGATATACAATATACTGCACCAAAATATGGAGCAGTTCAGTTGCTCTCTTAAAATCGCTTTTTATTTGGTAGCAGTATGAGATCAATGTTTAATTTAAAAAAGAAAGCATTCACAATGTGTGTTTGAGCATGCATCAGGTTTCAAAAGTCGGTAAAGGGCTTTTTTTATCAGCTACATATATTTTTTGCTGTAGACTACATTGGGGCAACACGGTAGCGTAATGGTTAGCAATTCCACCTCACAACAAGAAGATCCTGGGTTCGAGTCCTGTGCTTGGTGAGGGATCAAATTCCACACGTTTCTGTGTGGAATTTGCATGTTCTCCCCATGTTTGTGTGGGTTTCCTCCAGGTACTCACAGTCCAAAGATATGCACATTAGGCTAACTGGGTATTCTCGAAGGCCCCTAGTGGTGTCTGTGTTGCCCTGCAATGGTCTGGTGAACTGCTCAGGATATATACTCTGTCATCACCCAAAGTCAACTGGGACCCTAATAAAGGATAAAGCAGTTCGGAAAATGAAATGAAAAATATATTACACAGGAACTACTCAATCTGATTGATTTGCTATTTTAAGAAATGGCTTATTATCCACTTTCCAAAATTCAGGATAATGATTGAATCAAAATGGCAGACAAAAACTCATGCCATGGTCACTGATTCTGAAATGCGATTCCTCATGGAGTATGCGTGATCATTGTGATGGAGCATGGGGGCCATTTTCACACTTTAAAAATGTCAAATTAGGCCAAAGATGTTTTCTCTAATCAACCAGGTAAATATTATGTAAGGTAAATATAAAATTGTAAAACAATTCAAAGGAAAATAATCAACCTTATGGATTTTAAAGTGTTTTACTGCATTTATATCAGTTAACTATATCTCAGCATTTACAACGTTTTGTTCATGAACAACACATCATACTTTTTATCCGTTTATAGTTACATTGATGCTATAGAACAACCACGGAACAACTTCCTATTATCTCTTACGTTATAGCAGCAATAAACAGTCGACTTCTCTTAACCTCTCTTTTTTGTTTGTCTTGAAGTTAAACAGACAAATAACACCGATGGATATATAACTGAGAAACCACAAAGGCTTGGGTGTCAAAGAGTTTTAGTTTTATTTTCTTACTTTTACAAAACCCACATGTGACACTCTTTACATAAATTAAAGATAAATGTGTTCTTCCAGAAAACTCTTGACCTTGAACTTGTTTATCAGTTCGTATTCAGCATACAAGTGTATGTGAGTTAGCTGTTACTATAGTAGGTAAGGTCTGTTGGGACCGAGCTTATCCCAGTTTCTGTAGCGTGAAGCGACTAATCCATTGCAGGTTACCTTCCCAATGTTTTTACTGGTATTTATTTATACTACTATGTGGACAGAGTCACACTTGTGGTTAAGGCCTTGCACAGGGGTCATAGCATGGTGGGGTCTAAGAAGGATTTGAATCCATGACCTCTTAATCATGAGCCCAGGACCCTAACCACTAGAACATCTGTAACCACTGTTACTGTAGTGTCAATAAAATCTTAAAATGAGTGCATTAAATTAAACCTCGCAGGCAAACTATTGTCTTATTGATTTGTTGCTACAGGAAATGAATCAAAACCATCTAATTAATTAAAATTAAAAGATCTGTGGTGTAAATTAATTCAAGGCTATAAATAATAACCTTAAACTCTTATATTTATCTTTTAGGCATTTTTTGATAAAGAATACATCTCCACTCACCCAGAGGACACAGAAAAAATCACTCAGCTCAAGGATCTCATGCAAGAACAGGTGAACTGGAAAATCTCTGCCAGTCGTCATCTGAAGCAAAGCAGCACAAAAAGGTTATAGTCAATATAATATGTTGGGTCATGTTTTAGGTCCACGTCCTGGGTGTAGGACTGGCAGTCCATGAGAAACTGGTGCACCCGGAAATGCGTCCCTTGCACAAGAAGCTGATAGATCAGTTCCAGATGATGCGGAGCAGTCTGTGCTATGTGAGAACTCATCTTTCATTCATTACTGTGTCTCTGCTACCCTTCAGCTTATGACTATGGGTGTTTGTACACTAAATACACTCTGGGTGTATTCAGTACATTGTGTTTGTGTGTGCTCTTCAGGGTCTGCCTGGCTTGGACAGACTAACTGCCGCTTGCTCAGGGCCCAGCAACCCACGAGCCATCCTTCCGTCTCATAATCCTATGAGTCCAGAGAGTATGAAACTCATGCACAGACACAGGTGAGACACACACAGGTCTTAATGTCACTGTGAGGACCTTCTTTTGGTATAATGGTACACTGTACAGAACTGCTTGAACTTTGGTTGGTGATTTTCCTCACATTAACTGCTCACACAACATTTCTTTTGAATTAAGGTAAGGACATTGACTTGGCCATTCCAAAACATTACATTTATCCTTCTTTAACCATTCTTTGGTAAAACAACCTATGTCTTTTGGTTTGTTGTCTTGCTGCATGACCCAATCTTTCTTGAGATTCAGTTCACAGACAGATGTTCTGACATTTTTCCTTCAGAATTCGCTGGTATGATTCAAAATTAATTTTTCTATCAATAAAGACAAACTGTCCTGGTCCAGTATGAATAAAATGTTCCAAAAGAACATATGGGTGTCATGAGGTGTCCAGATACTTTATGTATTCGACATGTTGGAATATGGGTAATTTATTGATTTGAGATGTGCCATACTGTCCAGTGAAAAAAAAGTTAAATATAATTACAAAGGTTTCAGGTTCAATGATGTGGGTTTTGAACAGAGCAATAAGCCAATCCATCATATTCTCATAAGCACATCATACCCAATGTGTTGCTCATGACTCATACACTGTCACTGACATCAATTTCCATTGTTCACTCATTACATATTTCTATTCTTCTTTCCACTCTGTTTTTTCCTCTCCTTCCATTATAATTTACCTTGCCCCTTCTACTACATTTATTTATTTATTTATTTATTTATTTATTTATTTTTTATTTTTTTTTATTTTGCCACTTTTTTATCTTAAATCCCATTTCTTTGGTCTCTGCTTTGTTCCATCTTTTTTTTTTTTTTTGGTTTCCCACACACTCACATCCTGCCATACCTACTTCCCCACAATTCCACTGCATCTCACTCTTTGCAGCCCATCTCTGTCTCGTACTGTGCGTCACTCCTCATCTTCCCTCTCCTCCAGCGAGACGGGGAACCTCCTCATTCTTACTGATGGAGTGTTGATGGAGCATCCTGAAGAGCTCTATCGTGTGCAGGTCAGTCCACATGTGCTTTAAAGTGAATCAGAATGTGTTTAAAGACCAGCTGTTTTTTTATTTAATGATAAATGTTGATTCCCCAGCCTAGTCCCTCGACGTCCAGCCTGAGCTCTACTCACTCCGCTCCTCCTCAGATGATCAACTCAGGCCAAGGTAGCATCCGAGGTGAGCTTTACACCAAGAAAGAAAAGAGCATATTATAATATTAGATCGTGACAAGTATATTAAAACAGATCTTGCTACACTGAAGGCACAGTGCATGAAATACATTCAAATCAATGCAGACATGCAGAGCTGACGTTTGAATAAAGGGTAAGTAGTGATCAGGTGGAACATATCATCCTCTTTCTCTCTACAGTAGGATCTCCATCACTGCCTGATCGATACAGGCACAACCGCGAGATGCTGATGCTGCTGCCAGCACATCGAGATCGGCCCAGCAGTGCCATGTACCCCAACCTCAGTGAGAATGGACAGGTAGATACTCAACAATGAAAAACATGAGGCGTGAACCCATGTTCTTAATACAGTACCAGAAATGACGGGTGTTCAGCTTAGGCTTGTGCCCTTGCCCTTTACACACCAGAATTCCTTCAAATTCCTTCAGTCATTTAATGATATGCACCATATTGGGTAAAATGTATAAATCCCTTTGTGTCTTTGTTTTAGGAACATTGTATTGAAATATTTCAAATATGTTTTTGTTTATTTGTTAACAAAGCGTTATCCCAGGTTTGATTATTTAATTGTTTTGCTTCATTACTAGCTCTAAATTGCTTCTGTCCCAAATTCAATTTAAAAACTCTTTAAATTTGCATTTTACATACCAGGGCGGCATGGTGGAGTAGTCATTAGCCCATTAGTCATTAGCACATCTGCCTCACAGCAAGAAGGTCCTTGGTTCAAGTCCTGGGCTTGGCAAGGGCATTTCTGTGTGGAGTTTTCATGTTCTCCCCATACTTGTGTGGGTTTCCTTTGGGTACCCTGGTTTCTTCCCACAGTCCAAAGACATGCACATTAGGCTAATTGGCTGTTCCAGATTTTCCCTAAGTGTGAGTGTGAATAACTGTGTATGTTAGGACTGGCGTGTTGTCCACCTTTTCCCAGATTCCGCTGAGTCAGGCTCCAGCCTCCCCGCGACCCTAGTAGGATTAAGCAGTTCGGCAAATGAATGAATAGATGGATGTCCCATACCATTCCAACTTTTGATTTGGGGTTGTAAGAAAACATCAGTAAATGTAATATGTTAACACTGCTTTAGAAATCCATATCATAAATAGGTTCATTTGGAAGACTGGTGGGTAATCAACAAATATAGATCTCTTTCTTTTATATCTCGTAGTCTAATTTTTTTATTTTTATTTTTTTTATTTATGTATTTTTTGCGATGTGTTGTTTATCCTAGAAAAAAGATTTATTTATAATATTCCTATTCATTCCACTGTAGAACAATAATTACAGTATAATTTATTCGTTTTGTCATGTGCCTTTGTTATAGTTTTGGTCCCGCCTGCGCCTTTATTACTCATTGCGATCCTGTTTTCTCTTAGCGCTCAATCAATTTGTCTATTTATATTTATATATTTGTATAATGTATATTTTTGTCAGTATAGTTAAAAACATATCTGAATGCATGGCATATTTTCAGTGATTGCTAGTTAACTTACCTTATTACATGATGATTAATAAATCATACAGTATATACATTTCATTCAAATGTGCTAGCATGTTTTTCAATATACTCTCCGTTCTTGTAGCAATGAATGTATAAATACAGTATTTGGTCTCTAGTCTGTATAAATTCAATTTTGTGCCACCAGCCTACCAACCTGCAAAGAGCCTTTTACCACCAGGTGATTGGTCCATGCAAGCCGTGCAGCGACCCTAATCTTTCTGTGGCTGAAAAAGGTAGCTGTCTAGTTCTCTTGTTTCCTCATGATTTTTAGCTGATTGATTGATATTTATGTTTATATATAATTAGGATATCACTGTACCTGCATTTTTTAGACTTGGTGGTAATTGCAGGTATACTATTCAACTTTATTGACTTTAATCAATCTTTGAAATTCTGTGATTCTGTTTATGGTCTCAGCATCACAGAAAATATAATGCATAACATAATTATAATACATCATGCAATATTTTTAAAGATGTCCTATATGACCTCTTACCTGATGACAGCCTTCTGAGCTATTAAAAGAACCTCATGTATTAAAGTTATCAGTGGCACATAGAAATTGAATCTGACATCTGACATTTTCTTTTAAAAAAAGGACAAATTAAGCAAAGTGGAAGATTTCTTTTCTTATCACGTTCTATTCTGACCTTTATATTTTATTAAGGCTTATGAATTTGCCTGGTGTTGTGCCTTATAATGGCACATTTCAAACATTTTCATCTTTTTCTCCCTTATATAGATTATGGCTTAACCATATTATATTATTTTATAGCTCGTATAAATATTCCGTACCCTTGATCCTTAATTAAATATAAATTTATCCCTCTTGTCACATCAACGCCTGCTTGTTCCAGTTCCCAGCAACCTTCAAACATGGCTGCTGAGGACTGCAATTCCCATCATGCACCTAACTCATTGCACCTGTTCCTAATCACTGGCGCATCATAAAAGAAGTTCAGTTTTCTTGGTGTATTAAAACATGTATGCTTTGTGGTTTTGTGCCACTTATTACCAAGCATTTTGTACTCTGATTCAGATTCATATAGACTTTATTGTCCTTGCATTGAAATTCTGTTTGGTGCACTAACTCATTCACTCACTCACTCCTTTGCTGACCCACTTAATCCTCCTAGGATCCTGGGGTGGCTGAAGCCTATCTCAGCCAACACTGGGCAAAGGCAGGGCCAACACACAACCATTCACACTCAAACCTGGGGCAATTTGGAGCAGCCCATTAGCCTAATGTGCATGTCTTTGGACTGTGGGAGGAAACCAGGGTAACTGGAGGAAACCCATGCAAACACAGGAAAAACATGCAGAACTCATCACAGAAACATAGAGGCCAGGACTCGAACCCAGGAACTTCTTGCTATGAGGTGGACGTGCTAACCACTACTCCACCGTGCCGTCCCTGTTTGGTGCACCTCAGTTAAAAACAAAACATTTGATTACTTTACTTACTTTTACTCTCTGCCTTGTCTAAACTGTTTTTGGATTTTGAATATGATCTTACCTACTGTTCTGCCTTGATGTCTGCAATAAAACTCTCATTTGCTTTTATGTCCATCTCTGCATGATAAATAGGGCTGATCAATTGGTTAAGTTGTGCGTCAAGCTCAACCAACTGCTACTGTGGTTCTCCTGGGAGATGTCCTTGAGCTGTGATGGCCTTGTGTATGTTTCTCTCTCCTGCTACATAGATAAAGAATAACAAAGTATTCTGTCCCAGATGCAGGCTGAGTTACATACAAAAGCAAAGGAAAGTTTTACTGAAGACGCCAAGGCAAACAAATCCAGAACAGTATGCAAAATCATAGTCAGAGTCAGGCAAGGCACTTTCAGAGTATTGGATGAAAGACTTAGTTAATATATCCCAGAAGGCAGGTGACTGTAACTGTGAAGTGCATGCTGGAAATTTCAGTCCTTGAAGGAAGGCTGCTTGGAACTAGTCATGTTATAATCATGTTTATGTGATAACTCTACTAAGTGACATTATTCACCCACTAACTCTTGGTAAAAAATGCAAAGGGTCGGAGTGAATACTCCTGTAAATATCTGAGAATCTGTCCCAGAAAAATTTCCCAGAATGCTTTCAGTTATAATCCCATCATAAGTTACTCATTTGTTCTTTAGTGCTGACGGCTCCTAGCAGTTGGAGCCTGGACAGTGGTACAAGAGAGGCACTTCCTTTCATATCAACCCACGTGGGGAGTGTGATGGCTCCACCGGTGCCCCCTCGCAACTTTCCTCCTGGTAAGAGAGCTCAGAGTTATGTCAGAAAAACAAGTAGGCCATGAAAGTCAAGTATGGTAGGAGTGTTACACAAAGCCGTGTAATTATGAGTGCATGTTGTGTTTCTTAGTTTCATTATATGCATCAAAACCTATTGTAAAAAAGATATTTGAAAGCTGTTGGGTTTCCGAGTGGCGCAATGGCAAAGCTGAGTGGCAAAATGGCTACTCTCATCATGAAGATCGCGAGTTCGATTCCGGGTTGATGTGCACAGCCATCCATGGGAGCTAATTGTCTGAGCTCTCAGGGAGCATACTTGGGAGGGATGGTCACTTAACACAGTCACTCGTCAATCATGGGCATCTGTAAGCCTATGCATACAATGGTAGTATTTTCCTCCAAATTCCCTGAATATGCATGTGCAGCATCTTGAAAAAAATGTGGGCAGAGGAAGCACGTGCTTGCTGTTTCCCACTCTGCGGTTGGTGGTGGTCGCGTGATAGGGAGGCAACAACTATTTTAGGGAAGAAAAATGTCTCTGTAAATGTCACTGGATTTTTTTGAGCGTTTATTTTGATCATATGTTTATTCAGGGTGGGATGAAAAGTTCATAGGCTGACCATGATGCAATGGTCAGATTTGACCAAATGTGGTTTATTTTTTAACATAGTCTTCTCTGCGATCTACATACTTCTTCCATCGGTGTTGTAGCACTTGGATCCTCTTGGTATTAAGGCTCTCATGTTTCATTGCTCTGGCACTACTTTGACAAACTATGAACTTTTCAGGCCACCCTCGTATTATGTGATCAACTTATGGAAAGAGGCTCCAAATGCGCTCAGTTTTCCTGAAGTGACTTTCAGGTGCAGTGAATCTGCATTGGTACCTCTATGATGTATTTTCCTCCGGTTAGTAGAAACATCACAAACTGCTCATTTCATGAAGTCCGACATGCAGGAACAGACAAATCTGTCTTCCTCTAGGTTATCTTCTGTTTTGAAAGATTGCTCATTCCTTCGCACATCCTGTTAGTAAATCAGCTTGCACGATGGCTGGAGCCATCACACTCACACATCAAGCATTCATCCTTGCAGATTTCTACGACATATGGGACACCATTTCTCTTGAATGTCTACCCTGAATGTGAAATATGCTAAGAAAGAAACTTCTGTGCTTGTCATGTATTGAGTGCATGCATCCTTCTCCAAACTTTTTCTATCCTGTGGTGTCCTTGCCTTTAGGGTACTTCTCGATGCACTTTGATGTTTTCCAGCAACAGATTGGTGAGCTTCCCCCAGCTCTCCCTGCACGCTCCTTAAGAAAGGTATATATTTGACTGAATTTCTTTCCTTATCATGCATGCAACCTGGGATTTAAAACATCCTACCTTTACCCCAGAATTACAACTTGCAACAATGACTTTCCATGCAATACTGCATCATAGTCGTCATTGCAAGTTGACCCATGTAACACCGGCGTAATTGTTTGTCTTCTTGCGTTGCGAGTTTGTCATCTCGCATCCCAAGTTTTTGAATCCAAATCAAAAACCCAGAAAATGTTGCCAAGCCTGAAGTTGCATGGAAAATCATTCCTAGCGGCATGGGAATCAATTTCTGTTGCACGAAAAATTGTTGTTGCAAGTTGACCCTGTAACACCAGCTTTACATCTTGTCCACATTCCCTTGACTCCTAACCTGCATGTAATTTACAGATTGGTAGAAGTACATGTAGGTTTGTGCATTTGGTTGATTGACATCCTGAAGGTCACTATTTACATTGGAATATCTGCTTATTTGTTGCAACGATATAGTGAATTATTTTTGCTATTACCTCTGCTGTGGGGTCGTTCCTCATTAGTGATGCAATCAATAAATATGGGCTTAATGAGAACTCAGACAGACTGGTTAAAAAGAGGTAGATGTAAATGAGATCTTTGGCATTTCTCTGAAATTTAATTAGAGCAGGCATAGGGCATGACATTTGAATGTTGCATCAGAGAAAGCTGTTTTAGATTTGGTGTACAGCTGATTCAGGACATGGAAATATTTGTAAAAGCAAAGGATGATAAAGATATCAGAAATGTGTTAAATATCTTGAGTGTCCTTAGGAGTATTTAATTTTTGTGCTGGGTCGACATGGTCTCATGTGGATACTAATGCCATTTTTCTTCCCCCTGATTCCAGTCACCTCTTCACCCCATACCTGCCTCACCCACAAGTCCTCAATCGGCTCTTGATGGCAGTAACTCTACGCTGTCGGGCAGTGCCAGCAGTGGTGTGTCATCCCTAAGTGAGAGCAACTTCTGCCCTTCATCATCTGATGCTCCAGCACTGGACTCAACGCCAAGCTGCCAGACATGGACCACAGACACAGACGAGGCGGAGACACCCAGCACCGTCCGCTATAGCGTGTCCGAGCCTGATGTCCTGGACAGCCTAAAGTCAGCCCCCTGCCGCAGCCACTCGGCACCCGTGGGCGTCATGTCTGTGCTGCCTCCAGACGGACACCATCATATCCATGCTGGGCATGTTGGCCATTACCACCTCTATCAGCATGAGCCACCTCCAGCACTTCCCCCAAAACCATACCTGAGAGAAGGTTGCATTCCAGAGGAGGACTTGAGACCTGTGCCAAGACCAATGCCACGCAAGATCTCCCAACCATTGCTCACCAACAAGGAGGAGCAGGCCAAAGTGGCATGGGAGCATGGAATCAGTGAGGAGTAAAGGCAAGGCCAGTAGGGGGGTAGCAGGTCAGTTACATGATGAGAAGGTTGAAACTGGGTTTGGAGAATCTGACCTGGTTCATGTTACCTCTAACATGACTTCTTCCCCCAAACGTCTATGGAGCCTCATGGGTCTTGATGGAAGAACTTTCATAATTTCAATGGTCTGGTTTATGCTTCATCAGAAGTGTTTCTGGGAACAGGCTCAAAAGGAACCTCTGAAAGCTATTATTTTCAAGCTGTCCATCAGATAATATGGGCATGGCAGTAAACAGGAATAAGTCTTCAGTGAAAGACATTTTTGTTGTCTGTCCAACCATAATGGCACTCAATCTGACATATAGTAAACATATGAGGATATAATAGTTTTTAATGTGAGCTTATTTTAGAAATAATATGACAATCTCATATACAATACAATAGCTCTGCCTTCACAAGCTACTTGAAAAATCTAAATAGACAAGCTAAAGGTAGTATAAACACTACACAACTGCCTTATATGATTGGCATGGTGGCACAGTGGTTAGCTCGTTCGCATCACAGCAAGAAGGTCACGATTTCGCGTCTGGGCTCGGGCGTTTCTGTGTGGAGATGCATGTTCTCCCCATGGTTGTGTGGGCTTCCTCCGAGCATTCTGGTTTCCTCCTACAGTCCAAAGACATGCACATTAGGCTAATTGGCTGTTTCAAATTTCCCCTAGGTGTAAGTATAAGTGTGAATGGTTGTGTGTGTTGGCCCTACTGGCGAGCTGTTTAGGGTGAACTGCGTCTTTTTCCAGTGTCGGCTGAGCCTCCCTGCGACCCTAGTAGGATTAATCAGTTCAGAAAATGAGTGATTGAGTGAGTGATATGTTTGGAATATGAAGCAATAGTTGTTTATTGATATAATAAGGACTTAATTGTTGTTATTCGACAGTAATCCATGCTGAAGTGACATGATACAGCCCACTGTGAAGCTGAGCTTTGATGACATTTTATAACCACCCGAGTGATAATATTTTAGTTATTTCCATTATCCGTTATGTGATGTCATGCTTTTTAACTATTGGTATTTTTTTATTTGATGGTGCATCCTCAAAACTAGTTCGTTTCTATTGCTACTATAAACAGTCGTCCCCTCACCAGCCTTCTTTTTCGAACTCAAAAACACAATACATTTCTTGACATAAAGCTTCATATTAGCAACTAGAAGCAGTGCATAAACCAGAGTATCGAGTTCAATCAGTAGGTGATGATATTATATAGCGTGTTGATCATGTGACACACTGGTAGGACTTTGTGACAAAGAGATAGAGAGACATGGAGTTTGGCCCCCAGTAGAGTACCGCCTAGTGGTCTGCCCATTACGTTTCTCAACAAATTAAAAAATTATTATTAAACTTCGATTATGTAACATTACAATTCATTGTGAATTAATTTGTTACTTCAGACATGATAACGTATTATCATTCTAAACCTACTGTTTACATTAGAGTTGAAACTACTGTCAGAGCTCCTGTTATAGAAAGTCCGTCCCAAGTTACAGAATTCAAGAGAATAAACATTGCAGCAGTGCATCTGGGACAACTTCCTTTTAAATGAAAAATCTTTGGACAGTAGCAAAATCGAACCTCCAATACAAGAGAGACTTTTCCGTACTGAGTTTGAGAAGTATATTCTAAAGGAAGCATAAACCAGCCGTGACTCCTACTAGATGTATGCTTGCCTTGTTTCTACCACAACCACTACTATAATCTTTTTTTCTTCTTCTTCTTTTGCTTACAAGTTTTCTAGAGAACATGTGAAGATTTTTGCATTTACTCTTTTGGCAGGCCATTTTACCTAAAGTGGCTTACAAGTGAAGTAGAATGTGATCCAAGTGTTAGGCTGCAGAGTTGACTCGCATCCTTCCAGACCTGGGATTTGAACTCACAAGCTTCTGGACTTTTGAGTAGAACCTTAAGCACTGAGCTCCCACGGTGTGATAGACACAACTGAAGATCTACAGTAGAGTATGAAAGCATGGCAAATGTTCTTGCTAAATGTTCTCGTAGATTTTAGCGGCAGACAGTCGCGTGGAACATTCGAAGATGTACAATTTTGTTAGGCCCGTCCCACATTCTTATACATCTATTAAGCACTTAGAAAGAAGAGTACTCTGTGTTTTGATGTCACTTATGTAAGTGGTTAACTGTGGTTATTTTTAGTTTGAAGAGTTTAAATCGACTGAAGGCGTACATGTTAAATTTTGCAAAACCTATTAATCTTAAAGAGTGAATTTAAGTTTGTTGTTGTTTTATTTTTATTTTTTTTATAAATTCTGAAAGAACCGCACTTTAGCACTTAGTCCTGGAGTACCAAAAAAAACCCTTTTAAAATAAGTAACATTTATTTAAAATCAGCATTTTTAGCATTCAAATGAGATAACCGGGCCTTGTTTTATTATATTGTTATAATTACAGAAGCCGTCATAATTCTGTCAAGTGAAATCTCAGATTTTAAACATTTAAATTTATCCTTCCCTAACATTAATGTGAAGTACAGTACTCCTCACCAATATGGCGCGCTCTCTGTTTCAGTATTTAAGAATTTAGTTCTGAAATAAGAAAGTCCCTGCCAGTTCACTCGGGAGTTGGCACACTGACATGGCACTAAAATAAGAGGCTTATGTACATTGCAAAGCTTCATTACACATACGCACACACTTTATTATCATGCTGCAAAAGCAAATCAGCCAACCACTCGCAGCTCAATTATCCACTTAGACAAATATGAAAGCCATTTCACAGATGTCTTTACAGTGAAAGAAGAGCGGATTTTGCTCGCAGCACGTTTCTCTTTGTTATTTCATTTTCCCCCCCCGATTAGTATTATAATTTTTTGTTTTTGCAAAGATGAATATATTTTTAGATAGCAATTGTAAACCTCCCTAACTTTATCTAATAAAAACCTGTATAGTAAAAATAAGGAAAACAAAATGATATATTAATATTAAATCCAGGGTGATGGATGTGAACATTTGAATAATGTACACTGTTATTATGCAAGTGAAGGGATTTTGACCCTTTTAGCTGCTGAAGGATGTGCAATCGCTTCCTGATGGATCCATGATGATGTGTGAGACTAGAAGATGTGATTTTATTTCATAACACTTTTTTTGTACAAGTGTGCATATTTTCTTTATTACAATAGGGACAACACAATGAAATAAATATCAGGCGTGATGACTTTAAATGAGGCAATGACTTTAGAAGAAGAAGAAATGCCTCTGGACATGCATCGTGGTAATGTTTTCCACTGTTAGTTTGCATCATTATAATTATTTTTTAAGAAGGATATAATATGAAAACTTTCTGTGACGAATACTAGAAATCATAATCTTCATATCCTTTCCTAACATTCTCTTTTCTTTTCTTTTTTTATGGGCAGTTTTACAAGCTGCTCATAAACATTTTAGATCAAATTTATCCACGCCAAATTTGCACAAACAGGCATCCTGATCAGTGTTGCATTTTAGAAGGACCAATTAGCTACATAAACCATTGTTAATATCAGATTTAAATTATGTACAACTATTTGTTTGGCAGACATTTGAGCAACTTAAAAATGAGGCAGAGAAAAAGCACACAGCGGAAGAGTTTAGGGTTACATTTTTTGTTTAAAGACCGCAAAGCTGACACACCGACAGTCGTAGGATTTGAGCTCATAACATTCTGGTCATTGGCACATTTAATTTGGGGGAAAGCTTCCCTTCAAAAATGTGTGTGTTGGGGGTGTTGGGGGCACTTTAAATGAAATATCTTTTTTGTATTTGTATACCATTTGGACACTTAAACAAGACAAGAATGTAGTTCTGTAATCCTTAAATCATTACAATATTAACTATTAAAACTATAGCATGCAAGGAAAAAATAAGTATAATAAATATAAGTACAATTCAAAATATCATAATTAAGTATGTATAATGAAAAAGTGGTTAATTAGGTTTTTGCAGTAGAAAACACCAGAGGCCAAAGCAACGTAACACATGAACAAACAAACAAATATAGACAAAACTGTTTTTAAAGTTTTTTTCCAGTGAATATAAGATGCCAAGGCAACTAACCAATAATATTTGTGTAAATAAACAAAATAAACATGCAAGCGCACTCAGAGAGCACAAACCTCTGCCAAACCCAGAAGTCCCCCATACGAACCAAAATGTCAAAAATCGTCCTATCTCACAATGTTAAAGAATACTTAAAAACAATTCCTGGATCCAGAATTTGAACCGGATCATCTCCGAAATCTAATGGAGTCTTCCTTGTCCAAAGCCCAACCTCCAGTAAAAAAAATTCATGAAACTCCAAACATTTCTGCAATCCAGCTAACAAACACACAAACTGAAGGAGAAACATTACCTTTTTGGTGGAGATTACAAATAAATAAAGGGATTGAATATTTTGCTAGCAGTAAGCAGCTATCTAAAAGGAAGATTAGGCCCAAAATTATTTCATTTCATCACTTTCACTCTAACATTCTGAGTTATTTATTAAAACTCTTACATTTCTTTTATTTCTTTTTTTTTTTTTTTTTTTTTTTTTTGAAAACTTCCATCCTGGGTCACTTGCTGGTCAGATTTCAGTTAGACACATGAATGAAGTGAATGTTGCATGTCTCCTCTAGAGGATCTATTTTGGATTTGGAGAGTAATTTTTTTAATCGACGTCCTGCAAATAGCGGACGTATTTACTAGAGAATGCACATGATATACAATATAAAATGTATTTAACTCTTGTTATACTTGAAGGATGTCAACAAACAGTTGTGTTTTCATGTGTTATGTTTTTTCTTTGTATGGGTATGTAAAGTAAGGATTGAAACCTTTGTTTTGGGAAAAAGGGGAGATTTTTTTAAGTTAAGCTACTTTGTGAGAACCAATAAAATGTGGCCATCGAAGCTCTGATGAATTAGTAGTCATGTTTATGATGTCAGAATGTTCCATAAGTAAATAAATAAATCATGATACTTATATTTGTAAAGATTTTACAAGAATTGTAATTGATCGCAATTCTCACTTTTAAATTTTCAGTTTAGAAATCCAGTCGTAGACGAGAAGTTAGGGACGAAGTTCTACGTTGAATAAATTTGAATCTACCGCAATCCCTATCTGTTATTTATATGTTTTTTTATTTATCATTTTTTAAAAATCTTGCCTAACAAGTTCTAAATTTTATGCAACGTTCCAGTGAATAGGTGAGATGAGATGAGATCTGTATCTTGGTTAGCACAAATTGTGCATAAAAGAAATTTTCATTCAAATAATCTCTGTACATATACTTAAACATATTAGCAAAGAGTGTGCGTGTGGATATATGCTGTGTGGTACATGAACAGTGGTGGCTCAGGGGTTAAGGTTCTTTTTTTTACCGATAGAGGGATTAGGGTTCAAGCCCTAGTACCACCAAGCTGCCACTGTTGGGCCCTTGAGCAAGGCCCTTAACCCTCCACTGCTCAGTTATATAAATTAGATAAAAAAATGTAAGAAGCTCTGGAAAAGGGTGTCTGCCACATGTTGCATAATTTCCCCCCTCTATTATTTGCATTATTCACTGTATAATTTCTTCACTCTTTACATAGAACAGAGCTAAAACATGACAATATTATCCAACAGATGTACAAAAGCATACTTTCCACAATGCAACGTGGTAAATCTTTGAACAGGTTTTGTTTTTCACCTGACATGGTTTAAGTCAACAGTTCGTTCTATTTCTATTTCCATTGACATGTAAAATTTCATTTTTATTCATCCTTTCATTCAGTTAGTATTCCTTGCCTTTTAAATGTCCAAGCTATGGTGAACCCAATCATCTATTTTCAGTTGCCCCTGAAATAATTCAGTTCCACAGTTCACTAATAACACTCTTGTGCCACTTGATCTGTATTTTTAGAAACAAGGAAGATGGATGCTGTTTCTATATTTAAGAAAAATGGCAATGTCATAAAAATCTGAGTTGTTATGTTCCAAGAAAAGGGAAAACAAAGAGAAAGACTTTTTAGTTGTCTTTGTACATAAAATTGTAGAAAGATCAATACTTACACTTTTAAAAGCATTTCAATTCATATGTCCCAGCACCTGTCTTTATGTATATAATCCTCCTGTATTTATATGGTCAAGAAGGGCAAATCATGTATAGACTGGAATTAATTGTCTGCCTTGTTCTTTCTGGGAACATGGGAAATCGGTAACTCTTTCGATGGCCTAATTCAGTTATTTTGTGTATTTTGCATTAAAAGCCGAAGAACATGTTGCTTTATAAGTATAAGTATTCTCACTTTTTCATTTAATTTGTTTTTCTTTATTTCTTTCCCCCCCTTCTTTGTATATATTGTGCTGGCATGAACAAAATGTGACGTGAACTTTAGATGTAAATACATGTAATTTCTTTTTTTTTTTTATTATTATTATTTTTTTGGCTCAATCACTAACTACTGTGATGTGGAATTCATTATTAATGCCTAACATTAAAGGTGACGTTTTATCGATTTGTGTCTGGCTTTTTCCTCTTACACTTAATATCAGTTTTATTAAAATTATTTTATTACGTGTGTTTCTGCTCTTTGGTAAAATGATAAACTTTATAAAATTATCAATATTTAATGGGGTCAGTTTAAATGTAGGCAGCACGGTGGCATAGTTGTTAGCATGTCCTGCTTTCGAGTCCTGGGCTTGGGTGATTCTGTGTGGAGTTTGCATGTTCTCCTTGTGCTTGCGTGGGTTTTCTCCAGGTACTCCAGTTTCCTCCCACAGTCCAAAGACATGCACATTAGGTTCATTGGCTGTTCCGGATTGCCCCTAGATAGGATTGTGAATGGTTTTGTGTGTGTGTGTGTGTGTGTGTGTTGTGCCTGGCATTGGTCTGGCGAGCTGTTCAGGGTGTATCCCGCCTTTGCCCAGTGTCGGCTGAGATAGACTCCAGCCTCACAGGAACCCTAGTAGGATTAACCGGCTTGGCAAATGAGTGAGTTTAAATGAAATTGGACTATTATTGTACTGACAAATAGAAAACTTTGAATATCCAACTTCCTACCAGAAAAAGAACTATGTTTGAACATTCAATGCTGGAGATCCAAATGTCCGAATTCCTTCATGTACACAAATGAGACTGTTATAATTGGTGAAATATGGGTAACCCTACTAAACATTCATAAATCCAATGTAGCGTTCCCTCGGTTAGCCTGCAAAACTTTTCTATCAGTTTCTACAATTCACCCATTTTCATTCAACAAGCTTCGACTTCCAGTAGCAGGTTTTAAATGAAAGTTTTACTCTTTGGCTTCCTTTGATTGCCACAGGATTTTCCAGATGCATGCAAGTGGTCTCTTGTTATAAACAATGGTATTAGGATACTGCCATACTTGAACAATTTGCTGTCCCCAACAAGAGTCATAAAATAGTTCACTAATACCAAAAGCAGGCCAGACGATTGACTGAGAATAGCCATCATGTCACCCCAGTATCTGGCAAACAGTTACAAGTGGATTCAACCGGGCTGCCGAGTCAAGAATTGTTAATATGCTGCACCGCTTTATTCTACCAGGGTCACGGGGAGGCTGAAGTCTATCTCAGCCAACTCTGGGCAAAGACGGTTCACCCTGAACAGCTCACCATTCCATTGCAGGGCCAACACACACACACACACACACACACACACACACACACACACACACACACACACACAACCATTCACAATAACACCCATGCCCTGGGGCAATTTGGAACAGCCTCATTTCGCAGAGGAAATCCATACAAGCACAGGGAGAACAAGCAAACTCCACAAATAAAAGCTTTTGCCGAGCTGGGAACTCGAACCCAGGACCTTTTTTTAGTGAGGCAAATGTGCTCATCACTATGCCACTGTGCCACCCAGGTCCAGAATCAGCTTGCAATAACGATGATAAAAACTGATGGCAGAAGATTAATGGGTAATTCCCCTAGGCTTGATGGAGGTACAAGTTTTTCAAAAGTGCAGAAGTTTCGCGAGCCTTGTAGGTTTAAGCACTTCGGCAAATGAGTGAGGGAGTGAAAAAAAATACCAACAGTAACTCAAGCTCAGGATCAAAATGGGACTGTGGGGATGACACGTATGTATGTAGTGTTACCCACTGTTGCAATAGGCCCCTGATCCATTATTATGAAGTGATGAATGAATGAATGAATGAACCTATTCCCATACACCACAGGGTTCCCATCCATGTCCTGGATTACCCCATGTCCTGCACAGTTTAGTGTTTTCCTTGCCCTAACACACCGACTCCAACTAGAAAGGGCTATTAATTAGCTAATTAGTTGAATTAGGCGTATTAGTGGAAGGAAAGGTGAAGGCCTGATGGTATTTCAGAGCCAGAGTTGGGAACGTGTACCCTAAAATAAAATTACAAACCCATAAACCCATGCCCAGGTATCATCCAATCAGGAGGCGCCAACTGGACTCTGTCCCGCGACTATATCACCACCATCCAATGGAAAGCCAGCGCGTGGTTCGTGAACAGCAGGACAACCAATCGCGTTGTGAATAGTGGCAAAAGAACCAATGGCGTCAAAGCAGAGGCGGGACATATTTTTTTAACCAGGAAGCTTTCTCGAAGCAGTAGCAACGTTTTCGTGTTTAAGAACCGGTATCCGTTTCTCTGGTGTGTGTGTGTGTGAGAGAGAGTGTGTTTGAGGCTCAGGCTGAGACTGATAGAACGTATTATTTATGTAACGTGTGTTTTAGAAGTTTAGCGACATTTACAGCTATGTTTAGTTTAAGTGGACTTTCGGTAGCTCTTGTTTTCGCTCTCGTGCCAAGCAGCAGTGAGGCTTTAAGAGAGGGAGACTGTGAAGGTGAGTTAGCAAGCTTGCTAAAATGTGACATGTTTGTGTGTAGAATGTACAAAATGAATGTTTTAACAGATATAAAGTACTCTAATATGCTACCCGTTTACTGCTACATCTTAGCTTTGTCACTATTACAGTAGCAGTATTTTAAAATAGTGCTCTATAATGGTTATAGAAACTTATAGTGATGTACAGTATGGTGTTTGGAACACAGTCACAATGGTAGACATTTAAAATGTAATTATACAGTGTATTAGCTAAACATACTTTGCTATAAAACTCTTCTGTTTCAGTACTTATTTGATTGTGAACAGTGACATCTGACATGACTATAACAATTGTCATTCATCTTCTTGGCACCTTTGAGTTATACTCCTGTCAACCTAAACCCATGTCACCTAAAGATTGATTATATTGCTCTTGCTGAACCGCTTAATCGTACTAGGGTCGCAGAGAGGCTGGAGCCTATCCCAGCCAACATTGGGCGGGAGCAAGGTGGGGTACACCCTGAATAGCTCGCCAGACCGTCGCAGGGAAAACAAACACTCCCAATCGCACCTTAGAGCCAATTTGGAACAGCCAGTAAGCCTAATGTGCATGTCTTTGGAGTGTGGGAGGAAACCAGAGTACCCTGAGGAAACCCACACGAGCACAAGGCGGAAGCGTTAACCGCTAAGCCGAAAGTTCCATCAGATATTGTTACTGTACTTAGTGACAGGGTTGATGGTGGGAGGAGCCGGACACAAAGGGGAGGGGGGGGGGGGGGGGGGGGGGGGAGGGGGGGGGGGGGG
>JBCNYH010000023.1:7934219-7954433 GCA_039654325.1 Tandanus tandanus | reverse complement strand
TTAGCTGCACTGGGGGGACAGCAGTGACAACCCGTTGATAGTGGGGCTTGAACCCCCGACCTTGGGATCAGTAATCCTAATTCTGTTACTTCAATTTTAAAATCTCTTATTTAGTCTTCAAACCTACCAGATGATCTGTATTTCTCAGCACAGGCCTTTTCGATCTGAGACGCACCTCATGACAGCAATCACAAAATGTTTAACATGGCTGGTCACAGCACAGCAATGTTAAATATTTTACAATTCAATTTAGAAACCAGACAGGGAGGTTTTGTCTCTGACATGCCTTTTAGTGAGTATTGCTTTACATTATCCATATGTAGGTGAAGTATGCAGGTGAATATATGAACGATGTTGATTTGACTGCTACAAAGGCACGGGTCGAGTATAAACTGGCCTTTAAATGGTCTTCATGTTTTTAAAGGTTCTAAGTAGAAATCCTAACCTAGTTTCAATTAAAGGTCGTTTGGAAAATTGGACCTATTGATCATCCAAGACAACATTTAATATTATCACTGAGTAATCTGAATTCCACAATCATCATTATAAATCACAGTAAGTTGTCAGGAGGAATTTTTTTTTTTTTCATATTTACTTTTTGGGGCATGGCACGGTGGTGTAGTGGTTAGCATGTGTGCTTCACAGCAAGAAGGTCCTGGGTTCAAGCCCCGTGCCTGGTAAGGCTGTTTCTGTGTGGAGTCTGTTCTTCCTGTGCTTGTGTGGGTTTCCTCTAGGTTCTCTGGTTTCCTCCCACAGTCCAAGGGCATGCCTATTAGGCTAACTTGATATTTATAATTGCTTCTAGGTAGGTGTGTGTGTTGGCCCTGTGATGGTCTGGCGAGCTGTTCAGGGTGTACCTTGCCTTCACCAGCAGACAGCTGGGATGGGCTTCAGCCTCTGCGTGACCCTTATAAAGGATAAAGCAGTTCAGAAAGTGAATGAATGAATATTAGGACATTCGGCCTTTATCCAGAGTGACTTGTATTTCTTGTCCATTTTTATGTCTGACCAGTTGGGGGTTAAAGGATTTCTCAAAGGCCCAGCGGTGGCAGCTTGTTAGTATTGAGCATTAAATACTGAGTTCTGCTATTTACATCTGCAGACCGAAGTTCAGTTAATCATGTGTTACTTGATTTTTAGTTGGGTATTAAATAAAAAAAATTATCTAATGCAAAATACTAAATGACAGGCAGTTGTAAACTCTTACACAAATGTTTTTTTGAAACCTGACTGGTTCTTTTGGTTCCTGCCTGAGAGGGAACCACAAGAACAAATCAAAAAGTTCTAGGTAGAGCTTTTATAAAGCTAGAATTGTTAACAATATTTTTCTTCAAGATTTGGGCTTCTAGCTCAAAGATGTAGTTTATTCATTAGGTTGTAAGTTCAAAATCTTCTTCTTAAACAAAACCTTTTACCTGGATTTTTTTTAATTATTTCACTTTGGATCCATTATCTATACTGCTTATCTGTCAGGAACACAGGGGAAGCTGGAGCTGACTTTGGGTGGAAGGTGGCGTACGCCCTGAATAGGTTGTCAACCTAATGCAGGGAAAGCACGGACACAAGTAACCCTTCACCCCTATGGGCAATTTAGAGCAGCCAGTTGACCTAATGTGTATATCTTTTGGACTGTTATAGGAGACTGGAGTACCTTTTTAAGAAACCCAAACAACCACATCGGGGACATGCAAACTCCACACAGAAAAGCCTTTGGCCAAGATATGAAGCCTGGACCTTCTAGCTGTGGGGCAACAGTACTAAACGCTGAGCCACCTCTCCTCCAGGATTCAAATCTTTACAAAAAGAAATACATGTAACAAAGTAATCATGCCTCTTGGGCTGCTTTGTTGTTGCTTGACAACTCGGCTTCCAACAGGGCTTTGGTGCAAAGGCAGTCCAAAGACCCAAAGCTGGACGGATGATGTCAACACAGGCTCTGTGGTGCCTAAGCATTATGGTCTGTCTGGCATGATGGCAGCTGAGCGGCTTTGGGGTCTCGATGCGTATTTGTGACATACCTACATAACATCGAATGCAATGTTACATGGCGACAAAATAAAGCTACTTATTGCTTAGAGACCCAGTGCGAGAGGCACCTCACACCAAAAAAAAGCCACAGGGGTCTTTTTGTGTGTGTGTGTGTGTGTGTGTGTGTGTGTGTGTGTGTGTGTGTGTGTATTTTTAAACCATGACCTGAGCACAAAAGCAGCTCAATCCTGTGCCATTTTATTCTTTAATTATTTTTTGCTTTCATTATGGATGATCCTCTTCCACCTATAGTCGTAATTACGGTCTTGATTTTGGGAGCCATTGTTGCAAATGATAATGAAAATAAAAAGTCAAACCTGAGGCAGGGATAAGGAGATACACAAAAGAGTGAAGGAGGTTTTGGTCACCCCAATTAATTCCCCCTAATAGTAAATATATGACTGTTTGTGGGGTGGGTTAGTAGTTATCATGCCCGCCTTACAGCAAGATGATCCTGGGTTTGATTCCCAGGCTCGGGCTTTTCTTTGTGGGGTTTGCATGCTTTTCCCGTGCTTGTGTGGGTTTCCTCTGGGTAGTCTGGTTTCCGCACACAGTCCAAAGACATACACATTAGGCTAATTGGATGTTCCAAATTGCCCCTAGGTGTGAGTGTACATGGTTGTGTTATGTTTCCCTGCAATGGTCTGACATGCTGTTCAGGGTGTACCCTGCTGTCGCCCACGGTTGGCTGAGATAGGCACCCCTTATTCCCTAGTGAAGCAAATGAGTGACTGAGTATGTGTGTGTGCATGGTTCTCCACAATGGATGGTCATCTCATCAAGGTGTACTCCTGTGTCACACCCAGTGAAAGGGTTCTGGATCCACTACAGCTCTAATTAGGATAAAGCAATTACTAAATATGATTGAGGTGGCGTAGTGATGTAGTGGTTAGCATGTCCGCCTCATAGCATGAATGTCCTGCGTTCGAGTCCCTAGCTTGGCGAGGGCATTTCTGTGGGGAGTTTTATTGGTCTTCTTGTGCTTCCATGGGTTATCTTCGGGTGCTCTGGTTTCCTCCCACAGTCCAAAGACATGCATATGAATGGTGGTGTGTGTTTTGGCCCTATGATGGACTGGTGAGCAGTTCAGGGTGTACCCCACCTTCACCCGGAGTTGGCTGAGATAAGCTCTACCCTCCCCGTGACCGCATAGGATAAAGCAGTTTGAAAAATGAATGAATAAAATTTAGCTTCTAAGACATACAGTATGCATATCATATTACTCAATGTTCCCCAAGCATACTCACTATGTGCAGTACTTATCTCTGTGTTGCATGGACTGTATTTGCATACTGAAACATGATTGGCTCTTATTTATGATGCAATACAACTCACTTGTTATATGCAGCACTATAGAGTGTTTTTATTTATTTATATATATATTTTTTGCTATAAGATGTTGCAGAAACTCTACAGTGAGAATTTCCAACCTTTATGCAGTCTGTGGACTTAAATTGTCCCCAAAGAATTTAAGCATAAAAAAAACTTATTTTTTTGGCAATCTGGGAAATGGAGCACAGCTTTTCCGAAAGCACTCACTTAGAAAAGGGAATGTTTTCTTGGTCAAATTCACAGTCCGAGAGGAAATGCTATGAAATGATAGCATCTTTTTATTGTTCTACCCTACCACTGTATGCTGGAAATTCTTGCTTTTCTACCATGAAAACATTAATCTGTCAAAACCAGTGACCCTTATTCAACAAAGTTGATTTGAAAGCAATTACCCACTAGACCCATACTTGGATGTCATATACTGTAGATGCAAACAACATTTTCTTTATTATTTATATACAACTCGTTTCATAAAGAACACCATAATTTATGCAGATGTGCCAAGAAACCGATGAGGAAAGCATTCATCAGAGTACAGTTATCTGGGGAGGGAAGAATTTACTTTAAAATGACATGCAATATGCCCCCTAAAAGATATGATAACAAGAGCACTCAGATTGCAAACCTCTGCGAAACCCAATAATCCCCCATATGAACTAAATTGTCAAAAATCCTCCTATTTCACAATGTTAGTCTTTTCAAAAATTCCTGCATCCAGAATTTGAACTGGATCATCTCCAAATTTTAATAGAGTCTTCCCTGTCCAAAGCCCTGCCTATGGTAGAAATTTCATAAAACATAAATTTTTGCATAATCCTGCAATAAAATGCTACGGGAAATAAATCAATCAAATACTACTGAATGCCGACTATTAAAATGAGCAAAAAATTACACCTGGAGTGTTTTGGGGTTGACTTCAAATTTATTTACTTAGAATTTTAATGACTGTGTGAACTAATGTGTTTCGAAACTTTTAAAAACCTTGATCCTTACCTACTGTATATTAGATGTTTATGATGTTTCTCAGTGCGGAATTGAGATCATCTATGATATTTTTACTGCCATTACTTAGTGAATAGTATGTCGTGTGTATGTATGTGTGTATATACATGCACTGTATGTGCTATTGTTGATTATTATATAGATATAAATTATTTAATTGCAAATCAAAAATTTTCAGGCTGTTAAAATATTGGGCTTAAATATACACAAAGTTCAAACAGTTGAAAGTTCGATCATACATATGTCAGTGTTTTATGATCAGATTCTACCATAAACATCTTTGGTAAATATGAGCCAATGAGATAAACAGATTCACTGAAATACAAATGGTTTGATCTGTCCTTCAGATTACTAATGCTACTGGTGGCTTTACAATAGATGCTTAGAACAGTACAGCATTGTGCCTTCATCAAAATGAGAGCTGAAAGTCACCCACCAGGAGGCCAGCTGTTCAGCAGTAGGTGGTCTGTCATAATGTATATTCTTAGTAACTCTCAGAACTTAAGTATACAGAGCATCGTAAAAGGAATGGGACAGCCAGAGTTTTCATATTTTAGCAAAAAGTGTCACAAACACAATTTGTACAAAAACATAGTAAAATTAGTCTTACAAACATCGAATCTGTTATTTTTGTTTTTGTCAAATGTTTCAATGTTAAAGTTGTGAAACCTGAGTGATTTAATGTCCACATATTCAGTCAATGTAGAGAGTTTAAGTTTTGTTTTCACTCTTCTAATCATTCACAATAAGCAGTTATTGACCGACACGAAGTATTACGTAGATTATTCAGATTCGTTTTATAGGCATTATAATACCCTCCGACATCTGAATTTATTACATTTTATTATTCATTCCAAATGTTTTCAAAGTAGTCACATTACTATGCTAGCAGTAAGATGGTTGTCGGTATTGTATGGCCGGATGAGTGTGTCTGGATGAAAGCGCATCATACCTGTTGTGAGTCAGCCAGGATTGCCGGAAGCTAGAGCATACTACTCTCTGCATGCTTCTGACATTTCTGATTCATTCTAGACAAATTCCAGGAAAACTTGGAACACAATATGGAATTAAAATATTTTATAGTAAAGTTTTTTTTTTCTTTTCTTTTCCTTCCCTCACCACACAATTTTATCGGTTTGTTGTGAGGAACAGGCTTCAAGTCTTGAAAATAAGCAGCCATTTTCTGGGAGGGGGGAGCACAGGGGATAATGGTGCATGATGTTCAACTTATCCAGTGCTAATGATGGAATCAGTCGTCTTGTAGAAGAATACCAAGAATTAGCTGATGGCTTTCCACCAATCAGAAACAGGAAAATATTTTAAATAAATAAGAATAAATTGGTTATTATTAACAAACTATGTACTAAAACATTGTCAAAGATTTTAACTGGTATTAAAGTAATTACTCCTAGTAATGGGGCCGATGGTGTTGTAGTTAAGGTGCCCCATGATTGAGAGGTTGTGAGTTCGAATCCCCATTAGACCCCTACCGTGCTAGGAGACCTGCCCAAGGTCTTAACCACAAGTGTGCCTCTGTCCACCCAGCAGTAAAAATGGGTACCACTAAAAAACTACTTAATTTTTTTTTATTCCCATCCAGGAGGAGTTGAACTCCTTGTCGCTTCACGCCACGGAAACCGGGGATAAGCTCCGGCTCAGTAGGCTTGGGTGTAAAAAAAAAAGTCCAAGTTTACAAACTGTATCAGCTATCCAAATGCTAATTACTTGGTTTAATACATTTTCATCATTAAAATTTGTACTAGTGTTCTAGATCCTGTGGACCAAAGACATGGCGAGTTCAATCAGTAAAATCATGTCTAACAACACATTTATTTTAGCATTTATAAGCAGCTGGCCAGCAATTTTCACTGTTTTTGTCAAATCCTAGCCTGGGGGGCAGCACCTACTAAATGGCAGATGGCACCAGGTGGCTTCCTCTCTTCTTCTGCCTTCATTGATCCCATCCTGTTATTATCTTCATCTTTCAGGGCGAGATCTTTCCCCGCGGGAGGTTGGGATGGGATACTTCAGAAGCCTTTGATAAGAGGTAAAGAGTTTTATTGCATTAGACTGCATCAGAGCCACATGCATTTTGGAGGGGGAGCACAGGGGGGTGGGTTGGATGTTTCTATACATGGAAATGTCACTCAGGCCTCTCCTCTGTGGTTAAAACGGAAGCTGCAGTCTGTCAGCTTTGCCTCTTACAAATTCATTGCACACACTGTGTTGAGAGGAATGGGGAAAAACAACAACAGCAGACTGAATAATTGAAAGAAGAGCTTGCAATGTACGTGAAGTAATAAAATAAAGGGAATGCTGGGAGCAGGATGTATAGCCCAATCACATCACCAGCATGCACCATTGCCACACAATTTCTGTAAAGCGTTCTTTGTAGTCACTGTAGCGATTGGCGTAGAAGTGGGTTGATAAATTATTGTGTGTATGACTCCTGTTAAAGTGTTACTGTAAGAGATACTAAAATGCTAATGCTTTGCTGCTTTGGGTGTGTTGCTTTTTACCGGAGGCCATTATGTCAGATCTGAGCGTGAGGCAGAGCCGGGTATAGATTAACTGTCATCCTCTTGAGAGACGCAAATATGACCAAAAGCTACTCGAGGGAATAAAAACTCCATGCTTTTAGATATGAGAGTGCATGAAGAGTTTTCAAGTAAATGATTTTATAATATATTGGATTTGCCTTCAAACCAAGAATAATGTTATAAAGAAGTGGTCTAAGAGAACAGGAACGGCTGCATATTAGTGTTCAAAGCCAAGAGCTGTCACAAAGCCAGAATTGGGCCCTTAAGCAAGATATTAATTTGCTTTGCTATATATTTGGATCAGGTTATATGTCTGGACTAAATAAAAAACATCAGTCAGATGAATACAGTACACAAAAAACAAATTCAACTGCAGAACCCTGTGCAGGATTATTCAGTGTTCTATGCGGTTGGCTCACAGCAAAAAGGTTCTACGTAGCGCTTAACTTGGGCGTTTCTGTGTATAGTTTAGGTGGGTTTCCTCCAGGTAAGCCAGTGTTCTCTCAAAGTTCAAGACTTGAGGATTAACTCAGTTGCCCAAATCTGGGAGTGTGGATAGCCCTGGGATAGGTTGGCGACCTGTTCATGGTGTACCCTGTCTCTCACCTGAATGTCAGCTGAGATTGACCTGATCGGGTTGCACCGATAGCCTAGCGAGCTGCTCATCAATCATATCTGACAAGATAATGTCACATTTGTTAGAAAACATGTCTCATTCTCACTCATTTGCTGAACTGCTTGCTCCTAGGGTTGCAGAGAGGCTGGAACCTATCTCAGTCTACACTGGGCGAAGCCGGAGTACACTCTGAACGGTTCACCAGACCATCACAGGGCCAACACACACTAACACCTAGGGTCAATTTGGAACAGCCAATTAGCCTAAAGTGCATGTCTTTGGACTGTGTGAGGAAAGCAGAGAACCCGGAGGAAACCCACGCTAGCACGAGGAGGACATGCACGCTGAAACGCCGGAGCCTGGAATGTGAACCCAGGACCTTCTTGCTGTGAGGCAGGCATGCTAGCCACCATGCTGTCCTCTACTCATTCTAAAAATGTAAAAAAAAATAATAATTATTAGCATCAGATATGGTATGGTTCATTCCAAATTGTGTTGCTTTCATGGAACAGGCCTATGCCTGTGTGAGATTCCTCTGGGTGCTCAATTTTACTCCCACAATCCAAAGACTTTGACTGGCTATTCCAAATTGCTCCTTGGTTTGAATATGAATTGCACAGCCATGCAACTGTGGCAAGACGGGGAGATTATTTTTCTAAAGCCTGGCTAAATGGTGGGTGTAGGGAAAGACCCACTGACCTGCCTTGTAAAACACATCGCCATAGTCATCAAGAGTCAGATTAACTTAATGGATAGTGAGTGAACCAATCAGACTGCACCATACCCGTGTAGTGTATATACTAAATATATTATTACCACATTGCTGATGAATTCTCAGTCCTGATGTGTTTTGAAGAATAATATCTGCTTCAAATCATATCCAGTTCTTTATGAATGAGTAGACGTACCAACTTCCTTTTTATTTCCCCTCAGCCCAATTTTCCTGAGTGGGATTGTCGTCACAAACTCAAAACGCCATCGCTGATCGTCACCATTTTTGGTGTGGATGTTGGCACTGGGTAAGTACATAAGCCTATCGATTTTCATTGTGGTCCGGTATCCAATATGGCCACTGTGTGCTGAGGCGTTTTGCCTGCTTTGTGGGGCTATTAACATATTTTATTTAGGTTTCATATTTGTAGCTATTTGTGTAATCCAATACCGTTCTACTATTGCCATATTTTATACCAGCATCATAAGATTGTACTACACACTTAATTGTAAACTGAATGATGGACTGTACAGTGATGAAATATCAACAAAATTTCAATAAATAAACAAAAATGTATTTTCAGGGTTGAAAATGGCTTAAAAGATCACCCAATGGTTAACATCATCCTGAACCTTGTAAGGCTCACACGAATGTAGAGGCAGCAGTTTTGGTACTGGTAACACCCTGTAAATGGAGGTGGGTGGGAAGGAAGGCTCCTCCCCTGGCCCCTGCCCTTGCCTGGGGGTCTGAGAAGCCATGCTCATTTTCAGGGAAAAATCTTTTCTGCATCACTACAGCTTTGTAACTTCTAGATCTATTCAGGATCCTCATGACTAAGCAGAAGCTTTGAATTGAAGTATGAATAACTAAGAGGATTTACTGGTCATGAATGAGTGAAAGTAAGTGGGGGGGGGGGGGGGAACTGAGTGAATGAAAAAATCTGAATCAGTTGAATCTTATGTAATCAGGGAAAAATGCACAGTATTCAGATGCAGAAGCGCGATCGATAAGAAATAATGCGAGAAAGCCCAAACAACCAGGTCGTCAAACCGTCAACAATGAATGAGATCACTGTTAGATATTAGACAACAGCTTCTGTATTTTATGGTCATATTCAGCATCCATAAGCTCCCTTTTCTTCTCATTCATGAGCCTATAGGCAAGACATCAATCACAGCAACACACTCACATAAAACAGTTAATTCACTCACAAGCCATCCATAACACACCAGCCTGCATTTGATCTCTTTTATCTTTTCAACATGTTTCATGCGCTCTTGTAGTCTAGCACCGAATGAAAAGTACAGCATATCTTCACACCCTGGTCTGGGATAAAAATAGAAATGTTCTTTGCACTTAGCAAAATGATTCACTCTGAAATTTATGACAAACCACATAGTAAAAAACAGGCTAGCTTCTGATGAAAGAACGTGCAAGCCTAAAATTGAATCAGCTCCGGGGAGAAAACATGGTTCAATAAACAACTTTTTAAACCAACGACTTGTAAGATACTCTCCGTGTAAGGGATTTGAAATTGTTTAACTGAAAATGTAGTCTGGTATAAGGGTTATGTGGGCGGAACGGTGGCGCAGTGGATAGCACGTCTGCCTCAGAGCAAGAAGGTCCCGGGTTCGATTCCCGGGCTCGTGCGTTTCTGAGTGAAGCATGCATGTTCTCCCCGTGCTTGCATGTGTTTCCTCTGAGTACTCTGGTTTCCTCCCACATTACAAAAACATGCAGAGTAGGCTAATTGGCTGTTTTAAATCACCCCTTGGTGAGAGTGTGAGTGTGAATGATTGTATGTGTGTTGGCCTGGCGAGCTGTCCAGGGTGTACAGCTGAGTCGGCTGAGATGGGCGCCATCCTCCCCGTGACCCTAATTAGGATTAAGTGGCTAAGAAAAAGAAATGAAATGAAGTGAATGATCAGGGTAATGTCGAATGAGTAATACCCCATCATGTATTGGCGTTTTTAGGCTTACATGTGAGCGTCACAGCAACGCCAAATTGTGTAGCTTACACTCTTGGATGCATAACATAATCTCCCTGTATGCCAGGGTATGTTTTTTATTATTATTGTTTTTTTATAATTTTAAATATGTAGCAGCTTTGATATGTCATGTGTACGCCATAAAAACACAGTAGTGACGCAGCAGGAACACTGAACACCTATTACGCCTCAATACTTAAGTTGACGTAATACTGAGGGCGTCATCACAAATAATAAGTGTATGATTTGGCGGCAGGCACAATGTGAGGTGTGTGTGTGTGTGTGTGTGTGTGTGTGTGTGTGTGTGTGTGTGAGAACACTCGCATTGTTCAAGTGCAGGTGTGTTTGTGGCTGTGTGTATTGAGGCGGACCGTGGCTATATCCTGACTGATCATTGCTGAAGCCTGCATTGGCAGGTAGCTGCTTGCTGCTGAAAAGCTTTTGACTCTGAATTGAGATGTAAACATGTCGACTACGCTGGAAACAATGACGATCTCAGCATGCCCAACCCCCTTTTATACCCACCTGTGAATGCCGCAGTTACACGGCAGCAACCCAACATTTGATCCATGTAAATAATTTTAATAACACTCCTCTAACATGGCAAGATATGAGCCAATGTGATACAGCAGTACCTTTTTTTTAAGGTCTCACTTAAAACCATATTTATCAATTTATCTAATTATTTTTGCTTCAACTGTGCCCATTTCTTCAGTAAAGCTGCACAAACCTTTTAATATGGTTAAACCTTAAAAATCTTATAAAACAGAATCTTTATTTTTAACCATATAACTGAACACTATAACATTACGAAGGCAGTCATTTTGGACATTTTTGACACGCTGTGGTATCATTTAACATTTAGTGCATTTGTTTACGGAATAGAGCTGAACCGTATATCAGAATAAACAGATAATGTGCTTTAAACAAATAAGGATGATGGGAGGCCATTTATTTATTAAGAATAAAAGCTTTTAGGGCATGTGACTGAGGCTAAAGGCACAAGGGTGTAGTGAATCCTTTTACAATGTGATGACATATCTGTGTACAGGCTGTATATAATTTTAAATACAGGTGTAAAAAAAATATCTAAAAAAAAATTAAGACTCCACTGCAAGATTATCAGTTTCTCAGTGATCGACAGATAGATAGTGTTGTGGCGAAAAATGTCCAGTTCACGATGCAAGAGATCCAAATTCCTTTTTCAGGTGTGTATTTAGCCTTTAGGGAAAAAAAAGCATACAATCAATCACACAGAAGAAATTGTTCCGAGAGAAAAATCTCGGACGGACTCTACCAGCTTGCTTATATACAATGCCCATTCCACTCTGATTGGTCTATCATCCTCTAGCTCTAGACTCTGATTGGTCCCTCATGACCTCATATCTCAACATGCCTCGACAAGTCTCAAGATGTCCCGAGCTGACCTTGAAGCATAGGCTCGACACCCCCCATCGCTTAGGATTGCCATTTTGTTTCTTTTCAAGGTCCGACATTTTTGTTCCAATCTTCTGTGTTCAAGGCCAGCCGAGCAATACTCGTACAGAGCAGAATGGCCCGAAAATAAAATAATAAAATAATCTTACACTCAGGTCAGTGAATAAACTCCTCACTCATTCCAAAGATATTACAATTTCTGTATTCATGTTGATGCTGTTAATGATCATTAAATAATTTCAGTATGTGATCAGGAAGTCCGGCAATTAGCATAAGGCATATGGAGGACCAAATATATGACATAATGACATTTCAGACCGGCAGGCCATAGGCCTTCCACAGTTCATGGGTCCAAAACACACAGCGCCCCCAGTTGCGCCTGATACCTCGATTTCCTAAACTTCAATAGATAGCTTGGTTCCTTTTAGGGCTAAATCAACTTCAGACCTGGAGGAAATAAATGACCCTAAATAAATTCCCTAGCTGATTTCTGCTTTCATTTGTATCACCTGACTTAGTTTTATTATCCCATTAATGAGTTCATGTTTTGTTTATATTCCATGTTTTGCTCTGCCTACCCAGCTTACATTGTGTGTTTTATTTTGTGCAAGTCTGAGTGGTGGTGTATGAGCCTATATTTTTTGGGGGGCTCAGTTTTGTTATGAATAAATCAGGGTTGTTTTTTTGTTTGTTTTTTTGCCTGTCATCATCATGCCCATCATTAGCATCAACTCGGGCATGGACATGGGCCCACCATCCAAGTCATGTTTCATGCCTTTTGACTTGAAAAAAAAGGCTGTCAGACTGTGAATAATGCAGAGAAATCAAGATCCTATTAAATTTTAAACAACACAATACTAATGTTTGAACTTCAGATGAGTTCAATATTTGGTGGAATAACCCTGACATTTTAATCACAGCTTTCATTCGTCTCTTCACCAATCTTTCACGTTGCTCTTGGGTGACTTTATGCTACCACACATGCAGAAATTACATGACCTTTATCTTTGTTCGATGGCTTGGGTTCATTCATCTTCCTCTTGATCACATTCCAATGATTTTTTTTACCGACCCGTATGTTCAACAACCCCTTTGTCACAGAGCAACAGTAGGATGACCTCATATGACCTACAAAAAGATAACAGTTTCAGTAGTTTGCGCTACAGTAGCTCGTCAATGGGATGAACCAAACGTACTAGCCTTCGCTCCCCATACGCATCAGTGAGCCTTGACCATCCATGACACTCTTACCAGTTCCCTTATTGTCCTTCCCTGGACCACCTTTGGTAGGCAATTACCACTGCATACCAGGAACACCCCACAAGACCTGCTGTTTTGGTGATGAAAAGACCCAGTGGTTTAGCCATCACAAAGTGTCCCTTGTCAAAGTCCCACAAATCTTTATGCTTGCTCATTGTTCCTGCTTCCAACACAACAATTTCAAGAACTGACTGTTTACTTTCTGTTTTATACAGGTTCCACTGGGACGAGATAATCACTGTGATTCACTTCACCTGTCGTACAAGTTACACATAATATCAATGCTAACATAGGTCACAAAATCAAAAATTTTAAAACAAACTCAGTTTCCCAGAATCCTCCACTTCTACAATGGACTTCATTTCTTACACCACACTACTACGAACACTGCCACATGATCAGTCACATGATTTGTACCATTCTATACAGCACCTGAACCCAGTCAGCTCAATCATGATTCCGGTGATGATATAAAGCCTGTTTGTTGGATTGATTTTCTGGATCACAATTTTATATATTGATTCCTGTTTTTCCTACAAAATTTCGTAAACATGTTGAGCTGTTTTTACCCTTCTGTTTTGTTTTCTCTTTGCATCATTCAGAAGGACGTAGCATTAATTTACTGCTAAAAATACACTAGCAACACCCTTTTAGCTATTACCAAACTAAATAAATCCTGTGTTATACCTCCAAGTAATGAGTATCAATAATGTGAAGAAGATTGAACAGTGATGGTTTGTTCGTTGTGGTCAGTGGTCCAGGGAATAGTTCACTTCTGGGTTAGCTAACTAAACTTTCTTGCTCATCATTGCATGATGGAAAAACCACAAAAGTTTTCTATTGTGGTAAGAATTTATTGTATGATGTCCTATGTAATTACGGTTGAGTAATGGTTAGAACATCGCCTCACGGCAAGAAGGTCCTGGGTTTGAGTCCTGCACTTGGTGAGTATGTTTCTGTGTGGAGACTGCATGCTGCAAGCCCCGATGCTTGCACGAGTTTGCTCACATAGTTCAAAAACATGCACATTAGGCTAATTAGCTGTTCCAAATTGCTGCTAGGTGTGAATGGATGTGTGTGTGTGTGTTGGCCCTGGGATGGACAAGCGAGCTGTTCTGGATGCACCCTGCCTTTGCCCAGAGTTGGTGGCAATAGACTTCAGGCTCTCTATGACCCTGGTTGGATTAAATGGTTTGGCAAATGAAGGCTTGAATGTTCCTTGTAATGGGCAGACCACTTGGCAATACTTTACCAGTGGCTGGACTCATGTCCTTTTGTCTCTCTGTCCCTGTGTAACAAAGTCCTGCCAGTGTGTCACATTACCCAAAAAACTCTGAGGTCACAGAAAGGGGTGCTACCACCCTGGGACACACCACCTACAGAACTTTACACACTACTTCTAGTTATAACAATAGTGATGTCCCTATAAAGCAGAGCAGCAAGACTAGGATTCCAGGAGATGCAACCAAACAGGTTTAACTGTCAGTCAGGGACAAGTTGGGAAACTTTTTGGGAGAAGAAAAAAAAAAACGCACCATGTTCATAGGTTTATTCATTACCAGCATCTTTAGTATCTGTCTGGTGAGGTTCATGGTGGTTAAACATTGACTACTAATTTGTTTACATGTTAGGACTTGACTTTGTTATAAAATATCTTGGGCAGGCAGAAGATATAATTGTCACATGAAAATTATGCACTGGGGTAGCTGAGATTGAGAAACTGTTGAACATGCTGACACTGCTGGCATTCCTACAGCTGAAGGGTTTCCTTCCAGTGTTTTACACAGCAGTAAAGAGCGGTTATTGAAGTCACCATCAACGCAAACCAGTCTGGCCATTCTCCCTGAAATCTGTCATCCAGAAGGCATTTCCGCCCACTGCTTGGATGATATTTGTTTGTTTTTCACAGCGTTCTGAGTAAATTCTGCTGATGGTTGTGTGTGAAAATTCAAGATGATCAGCACTTTCTGAAAATAATCAAATCATCCAGTCTGATGCCAACAACTCTGCTACAGTTGAAGTAACTATAACATATCGTATGATTGAGTAATTGATTGCATGAATAGCAGAGACACCAGGGTTCCTATTAAAATAGCTTGTGGGTGTACATGAGACATCATTCACGTCTATTTATCAAACTCTGAATAGACCCACTGCCAGTATGACTGTGTTGATATTTAGTTTGACCCAGATCAGTTCTGGAAAAATCAGTTTTGCCAAAATCAGGTCTAGAACTTATTTCAGTTTACATCCGAAACTGCAGAATCAATTCTAGGATCAATCAATATATAAAATCCCACTAGACATGTAACGAATAACACATTATGGGAAGGCATCATCATCATGCCTGTTTACAGGCTTTGCGCATACCCGGTAGGTTTGCTTCCATTCGATTCTCCTGACCACACTGGCCCGGTCCATGTTATAGAGTCAGAATTGGTTTGGAACTGATCTGAACCGATCTCCCTGTCTACATCAGGTTCAAAACCAATTCAACTTCAGTTCTGCCAAGAACTGTTCCTTAGGAAGTTTTGGTAAGATAAATTGTGCTGATCTTGCTTTGGCAGTGTGGACAGGAGAATCAAACTAAACCAAACCTACTGAGTATGCGCAAAGTATATAAACAAGAGGCAAAGTATATTTTGCCACTCAATCATTTGCCAAACCGTTTACTCCTACTGGGGTAACTGGGAGGCTGAAACCTATCTCAGCCTATTCTGGGCGAAGGTGGAGAACACCCTGAACTGCTCACGAGACCATTGCAAGGCAAACATACACAGTCACACCTAGGAGTAATTTGGAGCAATCAGTTAGTCTAATGTGCATGTATATGGACTGTGAGAGGAAACTGGAGTACCTGGAGGAAACCCATGCAAGCACAGGGAGAACATGCAAACTCCACACAAAAACGCCCAAGCCGGGGACCCGGACCCAGGATCATCTTGCTGTGAGGTGGACATAACCAATGTGCCAAATGCAAGGTTTATTAATCTTTATTATATATGTAGGTATGAGGCACTTTATAATTGCACTTGTGCCAGAGATCTTTGCGACTAATTCACGCCAGGTAAAAGACAAGGGTGATAACAGCACTTCAGGTATGTCCTGACGTGTGTTTGACCAGATCAATACGTAAGCTGCTGAGGTATGCCATCTTGGAACAATATGGGAAAATCTGAATTGTGATGGTCACATTTTGACCTCAGCAAAAAACTTTCACGTGGATACCCGCAGTACCTCGAGGAGGAACAACCCGTGGTGTAGATGCAGAAAATAGTTTTTTTCCTCATCCTCTTCCCTTTGAAGGCATGATTCTGCGACAATAGCTGAGGTGAAGATTCACAGCCTTTAATATCGCGGAAAAAAGGTATGGTCACTGTGAGCATCGTATGGTACCATCGGTGCATGGTGTTCATACGATGCTGGCGGTGGTGTCACGTTGTGACATGGAAATGACACGTTTTTGGTCATTCCGCAGAAATGTGGCGGAAAAATCAAATGTGTTAGAATTTACCGCAAACAGCTGAAGAAAGGCTGCGGTGCCGACGGTTCTCTGTGGCAATTTGTGGTACACAGGACGTCGGTCACACATGGCTCTGTGGTGTTTTGTGGAAGCATTTCCGCGAGCTTCTGGGGGTCAAATTGCATGGGTGAGAAAGGGACATAAATATACACTCCGACGCTGTGAAGATGACTTTCTACTGCTGGTGATGTAACTGAAATGATTTAGGACTACAATTATGACTACATAAGGTAACCAGCTAGACTTCATGTTAAACTGTAGTGAAGTTTCTGCTGAATGATTTGTATTTTTATCTGGTTTCACCCAAATGAGTATGGGTTTCCCTTTGAGTCCGGTTCCTCTCAAGGTTTCATCACCTTCCCTTCCTCCACCTTCATGGCTGAAGTGCTCTTGAGCAAGGCACCTAACCCGCAACTGCTCTCCAGGCGAGCCCACTGCTCTAAGTGTGTGCTCAGTGTTTACACGTGTGTGTGTGTGTGTGTGCTCGCTTTGGATGAGTTAAATGCAGAGCCAAATTTCTCTTGTGGGATTAATACAGTATAGCAAAATCAAAAAGAGCCACATGGTAGTCTGGTGTCCACATATTTTTGTGTCATGTGGTTTATGCTGTTTTGTGCAAGAGCAAACGTATTCGGTTGCTTTGTACACCTTACAGTCTTGCCTTTGTCGTCTTTATTTCTTCTCTTTTCTTAATTCAAAGTAACTGATCAGTAACTGCAGAAAACACCACTCAGTACGAAAACACTAATATGGGAACACCAGCCGCCGTCGCTATGATGCTTTCGCGTAAATGCACTGTTTCTCATCTATTGATTGTCCAGTCAGGTCTGGTTTCAGTAGTTGGGACACACTGATAGTACGAGCAATCTTCGAATCAATGAATGGAAACAGGTCCTAGAACTGATCTGTGCAAAACGGTTCTCTCAATAACTCGTCTGAATCGAACTAGATGTCGAAAGGGCCATTAAAATCAGAAGATTGGGTCTGTATAAGTTTCAAACATGTTTTGAGCCTGGTATGGACAAGGAGATTGCTTTTTAAATTGGTTCAAAACTGATTCTGATGCCATAACATGGATAGGGCCTGAGAAACTGAGCTCTGCTTCCTCTTTACCAGTCAACTGAACTCAAATGCATTAGTCTCCTTTCTCTCAGGAGTGATGATCAATGAATTTGAATTCCGTTAATAAAGCGCAAATCTGTTAGCTTAACTCCTGTCCACAGATTTTTGTTTTTTTTTAACTGAACCTCTGAGCTCTGTGTTTAATCCCAACCCCACTTAAAAGACTATTTTCATTCTTTGGCACTTTGTTCTTTCCAGTTTATGGCTCGTCGATGGTGCCAGGTCGCATTTGTGTTGAGCCGAGGCTCCCGACAGCTGAGAGGCCCTCACCATGTAATTAGCGGCTTCCATTTCAGGCCTCCTTTGTCTCCGGCATGTCTTTTAATTGCTTGTAAATTGTAATTATTATTCTAAACATCGTTGTGTTGGGGTTATTGCTGGTCTAAATTGCTTAGTGACTTTTCTAGCTTTTTGTCTTGGGACGTTTATTGACTGGAAGTGGAGGATGTTGGTTATACAGGCATGGGTGGAGGACAAGAACAAAGTGCTCTTATTCTGCAGGATGCATCGAATGATTGTATATGTAGTCAGCTCCAATGTGTTTTCAAGTGATACAGGCAGTGTTGCAGGGTTATCATTACCCCCCTCCAACCACACACACCCAGGATAACCCCTTCACACTGCCTGGAAGAATTTGTTTGCGTTTGAGCAGCTGTTGAAGTGTGAGCGTATTCATAGCAGGCTTTCATCTCGGGCTTTGTCGCACTGTCTTTGTCTCTCTTTTGTGTGTGTGTGTCTGGACAGAAGGACGGTTGGGAGTGAATGCAGGGGGATAAAAGAAAAGGCTTAGCAACCTTAGAAGTTTACCTTGCAGCTTTTGGAGACCGACAGAATAAAAAAAGTTAATGACCTCATCTGTCAAACAAATTTCCACCATTAGTTTTAATTCTTCTTGAGTTATGGGTATCATTTTGTAGTTGATATCCTAAGCTTTAAAATGATACCAAATTTCCTAACCTACTTATCTAGTGGTGGAGAAATTAACCAAAACCTGTCAGGAATTTTCAGCCTTTTAAACTGCAACTTTGGAGAAAATTGTAAAAGTTCAACAAAGTATTTAATATTTTCTGACCTAATACCCATTTTGCTGTGATGGGTCACATTTATTTATCATTCTTGAGTATTTATTGTGTACTATTCCTGTTTAAACAGATATAAGGTGTGTATAAAGAAGGAGAAACAAATCTTAACATGTTATTGCATTTATTGGAGAGGGCTGAAAACGGCTGTGGCTTGAGTTCCGTGCTTCTGTGAGGGGTGAAATAGTTTCATCCTGAATACACTCTAATTCAAACCTCAATAATTCAAACAAGTCATTCGCACAAGGGGGAGGATCATGATGGCAATCATTTAAATGCATCTTTTTCTTGATTTATGTGTAAAAAAACAACAAACAAACAAACTTGATACCATGAGGCATAATTCTTCTTTACTTTTAAGTAGACAATAAAATAGTTGGTGTGATTTTATTGGAAAATAATCAACTAAGGTGTTAGTGTGATGTGGCGTGGCCTGGCACAAGGCGAAGTTACTGCTACAACCCTGATGTCATCTACCGTTTACCGATAGTGGCACGTCCCAAAGTTTATTATTCTTTTCATACCAACAATTACACTTTTTCAACAACAGGACTCAGAGAGCACAAACCTCCACCAAGCCATAAAAAAATAAGTACACAACATCCCCTGCTGGGTGGGGCCAGTGGGGTAGTGGTTAGGGTGCTGGGCTTATGATCGAGAGATTGTGGGTTCGAATCCCTGTTAGACTCCCCACATGCTAAGACCCTTGTGCAAGGCCTTAACCACAAGTGTTCCTCTGCCCACCCAGTAGTATAAATGGGAAGCTAACCTGTTATGGACTAGCGTCCCATCCAGGAGGAGATGAACTCCTTTTTGCTTCATGCTACAGAAACCAGGATAAGCTCCGACTGTGATGAGCCACTAGGCTTGGGTGTTAAAAGCTCAACAGACTTACCTTACCCCCTGCAGGGCCTGCGGTATTACCAGACTTTCAAAAAATGGGATTTCCCATGTTAAATTGAAATCGGGGCAGCACGGTGGCACAGTGGTTAGCACGTTCGCTTCACAGCAAGAAGGTCCTGGGTTCGTTTCCCGTGCTTGGGGCGTTTTTGTGTGGTGTTTTGCATGTTCTCCCCGTGCTTGTGTGGATTTCCTCCCACACTCCAAAAACATGCACAGTAGGCTGATTGGTGGCTCCAAATCGCCCCTAGGTGTGAGAGTGAGTGTGAATGGTTGTATGTGTGTTGGCCCTGCACTGGCCTGGCGAGCTGTTCAGGGTGTACTCCGCCTTCGCCCAGAGTCAGCTTAGATGGGCACCAGCCTCCCCACGACCCTAATTAGGATTAAGCGGTTCAGAAAATGAATTAATTAATTTAAATCGTCGCCAAATGATGACACCTGGATAAAACGTGGTCTGAAAACAAAGCTCCTGATACGCCACAAATTTCATTCAAATCAGATGTGTTCTGACCAAGATATGACTTATTATTCATTTCGCCCATTATAAGAAATGGAATTTTTTTTTTAATAAAGGTGTTTTTATTTATTTATTTTGTCGTTCATTCATTCATTCATCTTCTTCCGCTTCTTCCGGGGTCGGGTCACGGGGGCAGCAGCCTAAGCAGTGAGGTCCAG
>JBCNYH010000023.1:7900683-7913108 GCA_039654325.1 Tandanus tandanus | reverse complement strand
TCCTTGAGGCTGTTCTTTGGGTCTTTATTCAAAGGGAGGGGGGGAATGGGGGGGAGAAAAAAACTGGAGCTTTGAATTACCCCCCCCCCCCCCCCAAAAAAAAACAAAAAAAAAACAAACAAACAAACAAACAAACAAAAAATATTCAGTGAGGACAAACATGCAAAATATGAAGAAGATCCCTTAAAGTGTTTTTGAGATATTGCGTTCAAAATAATGGCCAACTTGAGGCAGTGACCATGAGAGATCGCATTCCCACGGATGGCCCGGATGGATGTATGGACGAACCAGTGCATAAGATGGCGTAAGACTAGTTTTAAAGTTCGGGCTTTACAAAGTCAGCCTCTCGAGTTGTTTGGTCTGTTGCTCTAAGAAATCCTGAAAGGTTCTTTATATAAAACCCTATAATCACAAAGAACGTTTCGAGAAGAAATACTTTGGATAGCAAAGATCTCTGGGATATCCTTGTGAATCCCTGAGGAACCGTTTTGTGAAAAGGTTAGGTGTAGCTCTCATTAGGTTAAAAATGTTTACCTCAAACTCAATGACTAGTGAACCTTGAATTTCATGGAAAATATACAAAATTGAACAACAGAAGTAGTTGTGGCTGGATTTTGTTTGCTTGTGTGTATAAAAAAAAAACAAATAAAAAAAATCCATGAACAATAATCTTCCTGAAACCCCAACAGTAAAATTTAGAACCTTTTTGTATGAAGAAAGTTATCAATTTTCAAAACTCTACATTATATATAAGAATATCCACAGCTCTTACCTCTGAATGTGGAATGCCATATTGGTTCTGTACAGTGTATGCCTGCAGGAGGAAAAGAAAAACAGACGTGTTTTTGAAGCGTCTTTCTCTTCGTGCATTTCACCTACATGTCTAGAAGTTGAGGGCTGAAGAATATCTTTTGTTATTCACACCTGAACCACTGCCATGAGTGCAGCGCTATGCTTCTAGACGGCATTGCGTCTCTGAAGAGTTTCGACTTCCAAGGTCGAGCTTTGGCGTTAAAAAGAATGCGAGGCTCGGTTAGCGGAGTGCTAAAGAGAGTGCTATGCGTTATTCCCACAGGCGCTCTTGTATAAGACTGTTTAAAAGTTTAAACATGCTGCAGAGGAAGAGTTGGAGGGAGAGCAGGAAAAAAAGAAAGAGGAAAGATGGGTAGAAAGAGAAAACAAGGCAATTCGAAAGGCTAGTGATGCACAAATTAGAGGTCACGCCACAGGAAAGTCCTGGTTTGTGTTCTTCAGGGCTGTGTTTAATAAGAGCATCTAGTTCACCCAGCAGTATAAATGGGTACCAGTAAAAATACTGGAAAGGTAACCTGCGGAGCACTAGAGTCCCATCCAGGAACTAGTTGTTTCACGCTACAGACACCAGGATAAGCTCCACCTCTGATGAAATGGGATAATAATCCCAGCAGGGTACACCCTGAACAGCTTGCCAGACCTTACAACCATTCACACTCACATTCACATCTAGGGACAATCGAGAATATCCGGTTAGCCTAATGTGCATGTCTTTGGACTGTGGGAGGAAACCAGAGCACCTGGGGAAAATCCACACAAGCATGAGGAGAACATGCAAACTCCACTCGTTGTGAGACGGAAGTGCTAACCACTATGTCACTGTGCCACCAACATCAAATTATTGTAAAGTTTATAGTCAAATTATGGTAAACAATATTTTTCCTTGGCTAACAGTCACCAGGAACATCCCCATGCTATATGCTAACTCATTCTTTTATTAGTGTGTTGTCTATATTTCTCTTTGTCTGTCTAAGTCAAATCAATTTAGGGATTGAAAAGAAGGACGACCTATTAAAATGATTTTATTTAATTAGTAGCATCTCTTCCTCTTCTCTCATAGAGCTCTCGTAAATAGTTTTATAGCGGCATTTAATGCACTATAATCTTCAGCTCTCTTTCTGACACACACACACACACACACACACACACACACACACACACACACACAGTTTTGTTGGCTCATAGGTTCAACACAGTGTTTTTTATTATTATTATTATTATTATTATTATTATTTTGGGTCATGTCCCTGCTTTATTCTGCGTTTGTCATCTCTCTCTCTCTCTCTGTGTCTCTCTGTGTGTATATTTACACAGGTCATATGCCTCCCCTGTTTTTAGCCCTAGTCAGATAAGAGCATCAATAACTCCCTAAGCACTAGGGCTAACTTCTCTCACACACACAGACACGGGAGCACCTGGCCTTGATATTCAACGCCCCTTGGGTCTCGGCATGCTAAGCTACTGACTGTGGAATGGGTGATTTTATCATTAACTGAGCCAGTAATGCTAAACTCCCTGATACTGTAGATAAAGCCCATACACAGGATGTTATCATAGACATCTGTGTAGGTAAAACTGTACATGGAACAGTGACTGACTTGTATGCACTGCAGTTACTGTCGGTAAATATGACATCAGTGTCACAGATCTCAGATGGTCATGTTTCTCAGGCAAGTAAATATTTCCTCCACCAATATTTTTGCGACAGATCAACCCAAATATCTGCCGAAAAGGTCATGAAATGGCCACGGTAGTTCCAGCCACGGATCTCACTTGAACTGAATATATGAGGCCTTAGCTCTGTGATATATTGACAATATCTTCAGGTTCTTCCCCAAAATCAGTTGGGATTGGCTCTGGCTTCCACTGAGACCCTGGATAAGTAGTTTAGCATAAACAGTGCTTAGTGTTAAAAGCCCACTAGGACTTGGCTTAGCTAGAATTAACAATAATAATAACTTTTAAGTACTGCTCTAGAAGAGATACATTCTACTTATTAACCAAGCATGAGGTCAGTACAGGGAAATTCCATATCAAGGCACTGATGTATTGACAGATTGATAATGTCAATGCAATAAAACAGAGGTCTTTCTTTGTACTGACCTAAGTAAAAAAAATATATGTATATTTATGTATGGCTTTTTTTCTTTTTTTTTAACACCCATACTTAAAAAAGGGAGGGAGGGAGGGGGCTGGTCGACTGGGGTTGATGCTGGTGTTCTGTTGTGCATGCACTTTTCTGTTTGAAAGAACCAAAACAAAGCTTGCATGAACGACACAACTCTGTTTACTTTCTTACCTTATTTCACCAAGAGAACGGTTATGTTTGATACTTTTTTAAATACAAAGTGAGAAAAAAATCAAGAAACAATTGTATTTGAAGTTCATATTTTGGTCAAATGATGGCGGGTTGAGTTCACTGGTACGGATTGGATTTTTTTTCTCTCTTAATAATAAAAACCTTCATTTAAAAACTGCATTTTGTGTTTACTTGTGTTGTCTTTGACTAATAGTTAAATTTGTTTGATGATCTGAAACATTTATGTGTGACAAACATGCAAAAAAATAAGAAATCAGGAAGGGGACACACTTTTTCACACCACTGTATTTAAACTTTTGAAACATCAAGAATCATTTCGTGTTCAGTGTATCCACCAATTTCTCTACCTATTTTGGGCATTTCGGTGCTGTGACCTTGGATATGCAGACTACGCTGCTAAATAATACCATTTTGTTCTTGTAGATATGAGCTTTATGGCGTTTTGTGAGCACAACAGAAAGCAAATCCACTGTTGTGTTCACACGCCTGGTAATTTTATGTATCCACACGTACATGCAAATAATAATAATAATCAAAATTAAATCAAATTCAGTTTTTGTAAATACATCTTAAGTTCAGTTTTACGTTTACACATAACTTCATTTAAAGATTTGATGAATGAGGGCCAATGTGTGCAGGTGTGCATTTTCATGTTCTGTTATTTTATGTCATGCTGATTCATATATAAAACATAAGAGTCATGTGACCCTGAAGCATACCAGCATTGCAAAAAGAAAAATATTTGAGCAGTTTTAATCTTTGAATCGGCAAGCTGTAAACAAACCCAATAAGAATGCTAGATCGCAACATACCTTGAGGGCAAAATACTGAGAAGAACGTGAAATGTGTGCAGATACCATAAACCACCATTCTCAAGGATTAAATAGGTACACTTCAGCTAAAATTTTAACGGTACCTTCTTTACTCTTAGACCAGAAATCATGTTGGTAAAGTTTGCTTTTGCACTCTCGCTGCAAGGCTAATAAGACTAATGTGTTTATTTTATTCATTTTTTTTTTTTACATTTTGGAAATAATATATGCTAGTGCACACAATTCAAAACACATCTATGTTTAAGTGATTTTTGACACCATGTGACATAATAGTGTCTGAGCGTTAAAATGATTATGATTATGACGTTATGATGATATTGTTTCAGTTTGTTTGGACATTTATTAAAAAAAAAAAAAAAAAAGCTGTTTAAAAAACCCTTAAACATCATTAAAAAAATTGTTATTTATTGATTTATTTTTATTGGTTAGCTTCATGTATTAGCCTTTTCAGCACCCGTGCAAATCGAAAAAGCAGACTCAAAATGTCCTAGCTTTTTGAGTTTGTGCATTGAATGTTTGGTCAAAATGTCAGTCAGAAATATAAATAAAGCCATGCATGGAAAAGAAAGGAAAATGAAAATAAAAGAATGAAAAATAGGGAGTTTTTGTGCAGTCGTTCTCCCTGGCTCAAGAGCAAGTCTGGTTGCAACATGCGACATGTAGCATGGCAGGAGAACAACGCCTGTCACCATGCATTGAGACGGTTCTTTTAAAAAAATACCATCAAGGTGCATCGGCAAGTTAATTGCCCATCCGTTGTCAGTTATTAATATGATACTCACTTGTTGCAGATCCAGAGCTCCCTGAGCCACTGAGAAAAGAGGGTGAGACCCAAACTCAGAAGCTTCGAAAACCTTAAAGAGGCAGACGGGACACACACACACACACACACACACACACACACACACACACACACACACACACACACACACACACACACACACACCAAGGCTTTCATTTGCACGTTATTGCTACAAGCCAAAGAAATGCATTTGTATGATGGCTATACAAAGTAGAGCAGAAAAGATGCTAGCAATTCATCCCATTGATAAACTTTTATCTTGTAGTCGTAATGATAGCGTGAAGCATCAAAGCTGCGCATGTCCCATCTCGATGCTTCTCCAATTCATTTTTTGAGAGGCCTAGCGGGTGACTTGAAAAACATTTTTAATGATGATGAATATTCATGATTCTGATTTGAGCTTAACGTAAGCACTGCTTTATGTTGATGAGTGCTGCTAAGGAACAGTCATTGTGAATTATAGACATTCCACTTTAGTTAAAATGATAAGTTAGAAAGACGCTAGATCTTTCAAGGTGGTAAATGATTATAGGAGAGTTAGTGCAAGGTGAAAAGTGTGTTTCTCTACAGTAGTAATTACACTAATAATGCGAAGTACTCTTAGGGATGTACTGGTATTCAGGTAATATGATGCGTCAGGATATTCAACACACCCATTATTATGACTCTCATTATAAAGGGTAGTAAATTGTACTCATTGCCAGGGTCGTACTCTCAAAGGAACACACATTCTTCCCTTAGCCTGTATCTTTTAATCGAGAAATATGTATATCGTTTAGTCTATTTAAAGGTAATTTCTGTACAATCCAGTTATGTAAGTAAAAGGAAAACAGATTTTTTTTTACCTGTGTGCAATTTTCACATCTCTTAGATGTGAAACAACTGACAAAAACAATTTAAACTGCAGTACCGTGTTAAAATGCTATACCTGGCAAGCACAAAATGACTATATATTGTAACCCTATGTGACAAAAAAAAATCTGCATCAAAACAAACCACATCTTTTGAATGCTGACAGTCTCTTAATGTTATTGGAAGTGTTTAACAACATGGGAAAGATCCCAATAGCGATACACTTGTGTATGTTTACCTAAATAACTGTAAAACAAACAAACAACAGAAATAGGAAATAAAACCGCTCAGACTCCAAATAAAATCACACAATCCAACTCCGGTGTGCAGACAGACTTGCAGGTAAATAAATGTTTGAGGAGCAAAAGCCGAAATCAGAAGCTTACAGAACATGAACTTGTTAAACGGATAATTAAACTAACAAATGGACAGGAATATCAGAAAGGCAGTAAAAAGCAAGCCCAGGCTCAGACACCTTTTAAGAGACATCTATTGGGAGCTCTGATTTTAGGCAGTGCCCTAATCTGTATATTAATATTGAGAGCCTTTCAGCGAATTAGTGGTTTAGCGGTTTAGATTTTTTGACACTTATAGTGTTCTAACTCAATGCTGGAGCGACTTTTCCCTAGCAAAAGTTCTTGGCCAAAAAAGATGGAAAATAAGCTTTCCTTTTATTATTTTTTAAGGTACAACATACTGAGATTTCCATGCAACAAATACATGAATTTTAAAAAGGTACTACCATAGCAACTAGGAAGGTACATATTTGCACCCTTATTGTGAATCTTGAACAGAACTGTCTTGCACAAAAAAAAAAAGTTTAGAGACTTAGTTTTAGTGATTGATTTAAATACATTATATCCAAGACGTAACAGAATATTGGCACATTCCATATTACAGTGCCCTTTTTTTTTTTTACCTGAAATCAACGTTAATGTTACTCAAACCCAAACCAATATCTAAGAAACCTCAAGCTTAAAACTGACAGTAACCCAAAATGACACCGATGATATCTCTACTGATTTACAGCCTCTGTGTTCATGGATTTTATCCAAATCCTGCTAGTTTCATACAAAAGTTTGTGTCCCATAGCCACATTATTTCTTTTTCATCATTTATCAACAACCTTTTGCCCAGTGATTCCTACTAGTCAACAACAGATTATTTAAAAATATAACAAAATTGTTTATAATTGTTTGAGAAATCTATGCGAATTAATAATTATGTAAAAACCAATCCTGCGCACACACCTCTTGCTTTAATTTTTACACCTGTATTGCTATAAATACTCTTCAGTGTTCATTCTTTTTCTTAACGATGACCATGAATTCATTACGTAATGCTCTAGAGTTCAGGCAATATATTAAATTTGTTAGGAATGAATACTCACTTTTAATAATGAATATTACTATGAATCAGTTCTCATAATGATTCACATTCTTATTACAGCTATTTGTTTTTTCCCCCTAACCGATATGTAAGGAATAAAACAATATCATAGGTTGTTAGGACCATAATAAATAGCAGTGTGGAGTACATCCTGAAGTTTTATTCTTTTCATACCAAATCAGTTTGACAATTCTTTAAAAAATATCCATATTGTATATATTCATCCATTTATAGTTCTTCGCAAAACAAGGTAAATCCTCCTATCATTTGTATTCGAGCAGCTATAACCCTGGGTTTACACTGGGTGCATCCAGGGGACGAAACTTGAAGTAATCGTGTTTCCAAGTTCAAATCCCAAGGTCTGTTAAGGTGTATTATGCCTTACTGTGCTCTACTATGATTCGTACGTTCTATCACGATTGGTGTCAAATCGTAATACATCGTAAGAATCGCGGCAAAAGTTTTGAAAGTCAATAAATTTGCCACAATCAGCGCGATCACGAATCCATCAGGTTCCCTCAAGATCATCACAATTCGATCCCACAACTCCCTCTCACTCATCACGACTTTCTCAAATCGTGAGATCGCAAACATGGTGCCCCAGTGTAAACCCAGGGTAAACTGCTGTTCCCTCATCAGCCTTGATTTTTTTTTTCTTTTCCCTTTTTTTAAATTCTGAAGACTTTCTTCTGTTATAAAACTTTGGAAAAGCATCACGTCTGAGTACTTAAAAGCCCCAAAACTGGAGACTCCTTTCAACAATACTAAATGACCGTCTCCTCATAAATAAGTGCATCAATAAATAAAAAAATCTGTCATCTGCCATATAATTCCTTGTGAATTTGATGTACCTATAGGAATGATTAAGTTTAATAACAACAAGTAAATTAAAATAAATTGGTGGGTTTTTTTTTTACGGATGGAATAGACGAAATTGCTGACATAGTAAATTAATTAATGTAAAAATACTGACCAATCAGAATTAAGAGTTCAACAGCACGGTGGTATTAAATGCAATAAGAAAAAGCTCTTTGTTGTGAACTATGTAGTCAGGCTTCTCTTAAAATCAGACACACTGAATATTATCATAATACCACATGGAACCATATGACAAAAAGTTTGTGCACACCTGACCATAACACTCATCAGAGTTTATTGAACATCCTCCTCCAAATTTAAGCTACTCTTCCATCGGCACTTGCTACTGAAAAACTTGCCCTGATGCACGTGTCCATGTAAAGACCTTGACACCGGTGGGAGCAATTTGCTTTTCGAGGTGCTTTTGAATTTTCGATCTACGCAACTTGCCTTCTGAGCACAATTGGTGTCCTGTAGGAGGGCTATGTTTCACTGGCTTTCGTTACAGATCAGTGGTTCTTCTGTGTTTTTTGTTATCTCCCCGTCATCAAGTCTGCCAAAGCTGATTATCTCCCTTCGTTGCTGTTCTTGAAACATTCTGAAACAACGCTACGCAATTGCTTTTATATTAATTCCTGTTTGTTGCTACCTTTTCCTTACTGGAGCCTTATAATCATTGAAAAATGCAAAAGCACGTTTTACGACTTTGCTTGACATTTTGTTTCTGACCAGTGATTAGTGCTTGTGTGTTAACCCTCTAGATTCTGGCTTGCCACCGATTTAAGTGAACAGGTAAACATAGGAAAGTGGGCACAACTTGCTTCAGGCACAAGTTGTTCCTTCGTGCATGAAAATCAGCATTAGTGGTCACTTGCTGCTATAACAGCGATAACTTTTTCACTGAAAGTATTTAGACACAAAGATTAGTATAATTTATGCCATTTGGCAGATGCCCTTATCTAGAGTGACTTACAATTGTCATTTTCATACAGCTGAGCAATTGAGGGTTAAGGGCCTTGTTCAAGGGCCCAACAGTGGCAGCTTGGTGGTACGAGGGCTTGAACCCCTGACCTTTGGATCAGTAAGTCAGAGCCTTAACCACTGCCCCTAGGTGTTCAGTGCGGTTGAGGTCAGGGATCTGTGCGGGTCACTCCATTTGTTCCATTCCAACCTTGGCAAACCATGTCTTCATGGAGCTCACTTTGAGCACAGAAGCATTGACATGTACTGGATCAAGTTCAGGCCCCCTGAGTTCTAGTGAATTGAAATTGCAATGCTACAGTATACAATTTGGAAAAGACTCACATATAGGTGTGATGGCCAGGTGTCCACATACTTTTGGATACACCGTGTATTTGATATAAAGTGTGAGGTGTGACAAGGTAATGCAGAGTAGTGTCAGTAGTATAACTGTGGAGGATTATGAGTTTTGAAATTCTCACCTGATTTCCGGAAAGCAGGAGTGTCCCAGGTAAGGGGCTCGGGCGGTATGGAATTGTTGCACCTTTTGGAGGTGACTGCAGGAGAAATGAAAAATGAGAGATAATTGGATTATGGATTTTCTTGACTTTCCAAGGTTTTCAAGCAAAATTAAGAATGTGGTTAAAAAACTCTTTAAATTTAGTAATGCAAGGCCTAAGCATGGAACATCAGCTGAATGTACAGACAGTGAAACCTTTAACAAGGTAATAAATAATTAAAATAAATACAACTCACTGTAAATGATTTAAAGGAGATTATATGCTAATATGATAATATACAGTGCATCTAAGAAATGAATATATACAATTCTGTGTAGTATGTGATAACTCGACTAAATGATTAGACTCAAAACACACCGTTAGCTACATAACACTTAGGTTGGCTTGATGCACAAAACCTCACCTGACCTGCCTTTGTCATAGTTAAAATATATAAACTATAAGAATCTGTTTTTACTTTGTTTTTTTATATTTCTGTATATACATACTTAAACTCTGAGGCACCATTACACAGCATTTAGCCTCTGCACCTGCTTACACGTGCTCTGATATCGCCCGAGTCTGTAATGATTTAAAACATTTAAAAAAAAGGCTTACGTTCCCATGTAGTGTGTATTAAAACAATTATGCACCGGTGAATTGAATTGATGTTCTGCCTTAGGGATTTTTCAGTGACATTCACTTTGCCTTCGGTGAATAATTTGGGGCAGCCGTAGCCTAATGGTTAGAGAAGCAGCTTTGGGACTGAAAGGTCGCTGGTTCGAATACCCGAACCAGCTGAAAAATTGTGTGGTGGTGGGGGAGTGAGCTGCACCTTCCCTTCCTCTACATTCATGGCTGAAGTGCCCTTGAGCAAGGCACCTAACCACCAACTGCTCTCCGGGCACTGCAATGTGTGGCAGCCCACTGCTCCGAGTGTGTGTGCTAACTGTTTAGAGGCAATAATTTCCCTTTCGGGATTAATACAGTGTAGCAAAATCAATGAGAAAAAAAAAACAAAAAAAAACAATTGCTAATCATCCACCCCGCAAAATAAGGAGAATGCTCAAATGACTTAAACCATAAAACTATTTCTAATTTTACTTTGCTTTTGTGTCCTGCGATGGCCTGTGAGCTGTCCAGGGTGTACCCTGCCCTCGCCTACAGTCGGCTGAGATGGGCACCAGCCTCCCTGCGACCCTAATTAGGATTAATCGGCTCAGAAAATGAATGAATGATGAATGTAGTATGTACTAAAGCAAATATTTGACTCAGGCTTGATGGATACAGTTGAATAGTTCCAGAGATGTAGATGACATCCATGATATCCACCTCACCTTCAGTGGAAAAATCATTATATATTTGTAATTAAAGTATTTGTAATGTGATGGCATTGTTTGTGCGACATGACACGACAAACACAACCTAAATTGCTAGCTTGAGTAGTTGGCTGACTGACATCAGCAAGAGCTGTTTTTAAAAAAAAAAAAAAAACAAATAAAAACAAGTAATGTGAAAACCATTTGATAAGCAATATGAACATATTCAAAAAATATAACCCTATAAATATGAAAAAGAGAGAAAAAAAAAATCACTGGTTTAGATGATGTTAGACATGTGGTGTGGTTTCAGTCTATGAAGTTTCAGTGTGTTTTTATTTCATTCCGCTGGCGAGACCACAGACTGATGCGCCTGTATTACCTTAATGAGCAGAAACGCTGACAAGCCAAACACAAATGCAGTGTGCTTATCGATCACTTCTTCGCCACATTACTTAGGAGAGACCCATTATCTTTAAGGATGCCATTTGCTTAGATTACTCGCTGTATATTCTGAGACTCAGGATGTTTGCTAATGGTAGTGCCATATGATGCATTCGCAAAGTATGAGAATGAGTGGTGAACTGATGACACAGTGTATTAACCTGAAAGATCCTCTTTACTCATTTCAGATTCGGTGACTAATGTGCACTTACAATGATGTATAGACATGTTAATATCTCAGAAAAACAAACAACCCAAAGTCAACAAACAAATTTAGATTACATTACAATCAACAACTTTTTCAGCAAACAATGTACAGTATTTCTTAAAAAAAAAAAAAACAACCCATGAAAACTCATTCATCTGCTGAACCACTAATCTTACTAAGTATGATCCTAAGAGCCTATCTCAGCCAACACAGAGCGAAGGCAGGATACACCCTGAACAGCTTGCCAGACCATTACAGGGCCAAAAGACATTCATACATTCGTGCAATTTGGAACAGCCAATTACCCGGATGTGCATGCTTTTGGACTGTGGGAGAAAACCGCACAGGCAGGGGGAGAACATCCAAACTCCACACAGGTCCAAACACCCAAGTCCAAGACTTGAATCCAGGACCTTCTTGCTGTGAAGCAGACATTCTAAACACTGTGCCACTGTACCACCCCATGAAAATTACATTAAATAAAAACAAGGTTTTTTTTTAAAAAAAGAATAATCTGTCAAGCATGAATTCAATTCAGATTTAAAAACACAGAGCCCTTGATTTTCAGAGAGTCATCGACCTAAGGCAAGTTTACATGTATTCAGAAAAGGGTTATGTACCCAACCAGGCAGCCTCATCAGATTAATTACAACTCCTGAGTGTATTTTTCCCATTGCAGCTACCCATCCTTAAACATACGCATTTGCCTTTAAGGCTGAAAAGGAGATGACCGAAAACTATAACGGAGGGAAAAATTACGTTTAGTTCTTTTTTTTCCCCTTCAGATAAAATATGATGTAACTTCTATGCAAGAGGTCGTTTAGAAATGAAGATTAATACTAATATGATATGAATGAGAGGCAAAAATGTAATACACGTCCACGTTCCAGTATTCTAGATACCGTCATAGAGTGGTGCTGGACTCATACAAGAAACATTGACTTTATTCAGGACTAGAATCAGGTGTAAATGTGATAAAGCAACATTATAAGTGAACTTCACCCAGTATAATAAGTAACAGGGATGGATGGATGGATGGATCTATCTATTTATCTATCGACTGACAAACTGACTTGACAAATACACAAAATGTGGTTAACTGGCATTTATAACACAAACACACATAT
>JBCNYH010000023.1:7814007-7858564 GCA_039654325.1 Tandanus tandanus | reverse complement strand
TGCACCTTCCCTTCCTCCACCTTCATGGCTGAAGTGCCCTTGAGCAAGGCACCTAACCACCAACTGCTCTCCAGGCGTCCCCAGTGTGTGTGGCAGCCCACTGCTCCGAGTTGCTGCATATAAAAAAAAAATCTAAATCAAAAAGAATAAATATATAAGTCTAAAATATTCATGTGTATGGGGTCTAAGAAGCCCAGCAACAACTTGCTCAGGCAGGATTCGTATCTCTTTCCCATTGATAATCTATGCCACAACACCCTAAAGGTCAGCAGATACAACATCAATACACCAGCAACTTTACATTTTCTCTCTGTACTCAGGATATTACATTGTCTGAAGCTTTAAAAAGGATTATCATAATGTTCACACTTGTGGTTCTTGCAGTTCAGAAGGCTCACTGATTCTGGTAACTGAGAATTGTGGGTTGACTTAAATATTTACTCTCTTCTTCACTGAGAGACTACTCGGAGGAACATGGCAGAATAAAATGAGCTATGGAGTAGAAGTCACAGCCAAATGACACCAGTGACCTTGGCTACTCAAGGACCACATGTCCAGTGGAGATTTATAAGAGGAGCCGGAAAGTGACTCAGAAGAGAAATAAGTGAAGGGAGGAGGGATGGATGTGGATTTAGGAATTGATCTAAACTGGTAAAACATGACAGAGACACAGAATTGAATCCAGTAAGGCTTGGTAATCTGACAGTATCATCATATCGTGATCAATTACACCATAGTATGCTTGTCATAGATAGCACACACTGTATATTATCAGTATTGTCAGGGGATAGATCGATTAAACTGTTTTTTCCACAATAACATGTACCTTACTGGGTATTACAGTTTATTTTGGTACCACTGGCCCTGAGTATAATATAAAGAGACTCATTTTATTTATAAAGAGATAACATGGTGGCATAGTGGGTAGAACATGCACCTCACAGCAAAAGAAAGTCCCGGGCTCAGCTCAGGTGTTTGTGTGGAGTTTGCATGCTCTCCCTGTGCTTGCATGAGTTTCCTCTGGGTACTCCTGTTTCCTCCCACAGTCCAAATACAAATAATGGCTGTTCCAAATTGCCCCCAGATGTGACTGTGAATGGTTGGGTGTGTGGTGTTGGCCTGGCAAGCTTTTCAGGGTGTATCCTGCCTTTAATCAGATTTTGCAGAGGTAGGCTCCACCCTCCCTGCGACCCTAGAAGGATTAAGAGGCTTGGCGAACGAGTGAGTGAGAGTGAGTGAGAGTAAGTGAGTGATATCTACAGCTTGATGTACCAATTTTCAGGCACAAATTTACCCTATTCGGCTTGAATAAACTTGCAGGTTCTGCACAAAATTAGCGCAAAAGCAATTTAGGAAACAGGAAGTTCTCTACTTCATACATATGCATTTGAAGGCAGAACAAAAAAGAGTGCAGAAGCGTGAAAGTCTGGATAATTAGATGTCCTATTTAGTGTCCAAAACCTTGGGAAATTAGCCAATTTTCATTAATCCAATCCTCCTTTCCAATACACAGTGGTCTACAACATGAAAAGGAAAGGCGGCACGGTGGCATAGTGGTAAGCATGTGCGCCTCACTGCCAGAAGGTCCTGGGTTCGATTCCCGGGCTCGGGAGTTTCTGTGTTTGCACCCTAGGTGTGAATGTGAGTGTGTGTGAGTCTTGGCCCTGGAATAGTCTGGCAAGATATATAGGGTGTACCGTGCGTTTGTCCTACCAATCGTGGCTGAGATAGGTATCAGTCTGCCCATGACCCTAATAGGACTAAGCGGTTCAGTAAATGAGCGATTGAGTGAGGTGAGAGTGAAAAGGCGACATTTAATTCATTGCAGTAGGGTTTACAGGTGCATGTGATGATATATACTGTAGATCTGATTGCAACAATCCACAAGCCACATTTTGCACAGCTATGCTCTCTGGCGGTACTACGGTTTCAACTCTCAACCTTCTGTATACTAATACAGATTCTTAACTGATCAGCCTTAAATATATCACCGCATATGTGAATGTCAGGGAGCACTTTGGCTCAGTGGTTACCACTATCGCTACACAGTGAGAAGGTTCTGGGTTCAAACCTCTGTGTGGAATTTACATGTCCTTCCTGTGCTTGAATGGGTTTCCTCCACGCACGCTGTTTTCCTCCTACAGTCCAAAGACATGCACATTAGGTCAGCCAGCTACTCTAAATCGCCCATAACTTATGAATGTGAGAGTGAAAGGTTGGTTGTGTCCGTGTTAGCCTGCTAGTCTGTTCAGGGCGTACCCCGCCTCAAGCCCAAAGTCAGCTGGGATTGTCTCCAGCTCCCCCCACAACCCTGACGGATAAGTGGTAAAAAGAATTGTTAGATAGGTGAATGTCATGTGATCAGCAGGATCTAAGCTGGAGGAACATACTGTACAAAGGACACTGTGATGTGCTAGAGGACATAACCAATGCTCGTATTGGGTCAGTGGTGGCTCAGTGGTTAAGGCTCTGGCTCTGGCCACCAAGCTGCTACTGTTGGACCCTTGAGCAAGGCCCTTAACCTTCAATTGCTCAGTTGTATAAAAATGATAAATGTAAGTCGCTCTGGATAAATGTAAATGTAATGTAAATGTATCACTTGTCTAAATCAGTGAGTATAGTGGGAATGGCATAAAGGTAATGCACTGTGAACGCCTAGCATTGCATTCTCTGTCGTTTTCATTTCATTGTGCATGAGAAACCTTTGGCTGTCTGACTGAAACTGCTAATGTGGACAAACCATAACAGGATTTTCAACATTACCTATGCTGCTGCGGATTAAAGGCCATAGACACCGAGTGCCAAGCGCAAACTCTATCACATAATCTCCACGTGACTCTCTCTCTCTCTCTCTCTTTTGCTTTCTCTTTCACACAAACACACACACACACATGCGCAAACAAATAAGCTGTTGGAAGGACAAAATGGATTTGAGTGCTAAACAAATGTGCTCTGCTGGGGCATTCTACAAATCGTGCCTCTCTATTTATCTGCCGAGGAACTACAACAACAGCAACGTCGTCTACACCCGCAAATACCGAGCTCACTCTCAAATCATGTTATTGGAGACCTAAGGCTGATTAAAGAGCATAAACATCCCCTACTGTTTTACAGACTTAACTAATCGGCCCACAAATCAGACAGGAACCCTAATCGATACCTCCAGTGGTGAGCGAATCAGATTGTGTTGTTGAGTTGACAAATCTCAACATAACTCACAATGTCCTGGCAGCGCGACCACATAAATTGGGATCTGGGGTCAAGTCTCATTAAGTCAAACCCCTGCTTTAATTATTGAAACGTGTCTCTGGTATATATTGAGCTGTCGAGTGGCTGTTGTGACTGAGACGAGACCAGAGGATTATTCAAATGATGTTGGACAACGCAGATCATTTGAATGCCAGCTCTTGACTTTCACTGCCTTTGGGGAATAGACAAGGCAGGCCGGAAGTGGCACAACAACACCATTCTAATGTCGTCTACTGTGGGTGTTGGGAGGCGGAGTTGGACTTGGGTTGTGTCATGTTTCACTGGTATTGATCTTCTGTGACTGGACTGACATTGACTGAAATTATTCCTAAATTCTGCTATTTCAGTGCACAGGAGTGTAAAAAAAATTTGTAATTCATTTCAAAAAAAATTTTTTCTATATGATTAAAAAAAAAACTTCCTTGTGAAATATTATTCAACCTACAGGTGGTTTCCTCCCAAGTCCTAAGACATGCACATTAGGCTGACTGGCTGTTACCAATTGCCCCTAGGTGTGCGTGTGTGTGTGTGTGTGTGTGTGTGTGTTGGCCCAGCAATGGACTGGAGAGCTGCTCAGGGTGTACCCTGTCTTCTCCCAGAGTCGGCTGAGATAGGCTCCAGCTTCCCTGTTACCCTAATAGGATTAAGCAGTTTGGCAAATGAATCAATGAATGAAAATCTCTTCTGACTTTGTACACTGCCTTCATGAAGTGCATTCAAGCACAGAGCATGTAGAATTAGAAAATCTCATAAATAAAAGATTTAACTGAAAAAGCCGACAACAATTACTCTAATTAGCCACAGTATACACTTACCTACCACTTTATTAGTAGTGGTAGCTATGCCTCTACATGTGTCCATTCATGATATGATCCCATCAACCCATTCTGTAGTAGCAGGGGTTTCATGCAACGTCTTTGGTGTTGTATTAAAAGGAAAAAACATCCAGCGAGCTGAAGTTCTGCAGGGAGAAATGACTTCTTGATGAGAGACCACTGGGAAAAATAGCCAGATTGGTTTGACTGGGAAGTCAAATAAGCACTCTTTCTAACTGCGGTGGGCAGAAAAGCCTAACTGAACACTTCATCACGTGGAATCCTAAAGCTCAGGTGGAACAACATGGGACTACATTGGGTTCTACTGCTGTCAGCCAAAAAACAGGACAGTGAAAGTTTGAAAAAAAATTATCTGAAGGTCTTGACATGAATCTACACGACTGCAACCGCTGATTGGACAACTGCATGGGTGATATATGTACAAGTGTTCTTGTTTAAGAAGTCTGTGCAGTATAAGCCTATGTGTAGTACCAAATCAAGTCTCAGACTCCACCATATCTAAATCCTTTCATTATCTGTACCACTTCTCCTTCAGGGCTGCGGTAGAAGCCGGAGACAATCCCAGTGACTTTAAGTGAGAGGCAGTGGGCACTTTAGGTGGAAACCTGAAGAGGTCACCAGACATACAACCATTCACACTCTCATTCACAACTATGGGCAATTCAGAGTAGCCAATTGACCGAATGTGCATGTATTTGGGCTATAAGAGGAAACCAGAGTATCCAGAGGAATTTTATGCACGCATGAGAAGAATATGCCAGCTCCTCTTCTTGGCCAAGATTCGAACCCAGAACCTTCCAACTGTGAGGCGCCAATAATAAACACAAGCCACTGTGCTGCGAGGCAGTTTTTGATTATCTCGTCAACATAAAAAGGCAACCGGAGCTCTCCAAATTAAAATTATGAGGCGACATAAATTAAGATTCTGGCTCCAGGCTTAGAACTGAGCATTGTACCAGAAGAGACTGTGTGCAATTTGTGTCTCAGTCAGCTTGGGTTTTGGATTAAAGAGGACAGGAGAAACTATGTTAGGAGTACACTACAAGGTACAGTATGTCTGTTTACACCTCTGCAGATTTAACCCCTAATTTGTGGAGCATAAGATTAATGCATTTTGCTAATCCATAAAAAGTATTTCTTTCTAATGTCTTTCATTCATTCATTTATTTTCGGAACCACTTTATCCTACGAGGGTCACGGGGAAGCTGGAGCCTATCTCGGCTGACTCTGGGCAAAGGCGGGGTACACCCTGAACAACTTACTACGACTAGCGTCGCAGGGCCAACAAATGCACAGCCATTTATACTCATACCTAGAGGCAATTTGGAACAGCCAGTTAGACTAATGTGCATGCACAAGCACGGAAAGAACATGCAAACTCCTCATAGAAACATCCTCGCCGAGCCCAGGACTCAAACCCAGGGCCTTCTTGCTGTGGGGCGTACGTGCCAAGCACTACGCCACCATGCTGCCATAAAGCTTTCCAGACTCACGAATACATAAATGCTCATATCTGGATAGTAATTTGACAGCAGCAAGATTTCAAGTGCTATCAATATCATCACTCTGTCTGAAATAGCTGTCCTCCTGGCTATTTCTGTTACAGCATCCATTCTGATGTGTCAAGAATCCAAATCTCTGTATCAATGTCCCAATGGTTCTGCTCATGCCTCCACTCCGAGCACTCCCATCTTGTCTCCATTTTTTCTCATTTGGAGAGAGAGGCTCCAGCTGAGAGCAGGCGCTGAATTAAATTTGTTCAGTGATCTAGCAAGGCTGGGACTACGAAGGCTGAGTAGGTATTTAATGAGTAGAGGCAATAACATGGAACTGGCAATTTTTTTTTTTTTTCTTAATTTAATTAGATTTTGCGCGAAGGCAGTGCAGTTATTATCCTTCCTCAGCCCCGGCAGTGTGTTTGGTGTGCCCTGTAGGAAACTCCATTTCCCCTATTCTGCTTTGAGATCTTATTTCTCTCAGCTCAGCCTCTTTACTGGCTTCTTACACATCCGCTGCTGAGAAGGTCATCATTTGGAAAATACTGACAGTGAGTGAGAGAAAAACACTCTGCCTTCTATCCTTGTGTACATTTTCTGACTTCTGCCCTGGCGTGGCCTGAAAGCCTGAATGATGGAAGTGTAAATAAATCTGAGATTGAAAAGAGGAGAAAACCACAAAGGAGCTTAGTTTAGGAGTTATTCTTTGTGGGGGGGTTTTCCCTGCTAGCCTGGAATTTGCTAAATGCTTTCTTTTTAATAGTAACTCTATCACTTAAATTGTGATTAGTATTATATCAGTGGGCTAGCAGACATCAACATCAGCTTACTTGCTGTTAACAAATGTTTAATCGACTTTTGAGACATCAAGAACAATAGCTCTGTATGTGGTTGTAAGAAAAATACAACAAAATGTATCAAGAAGCAAGGCTGTGGCTGATTTCTTTCTAGCCCAGAATGTAGATTCATGTAGCCTATGAGTGACTGCTGTCTGATTATGTTGTTATGTGATTATTCAGAGTGAAACATTACATGGGCCACATGTAATATCTGTTTGTTTCAAGTGTTGTACATCTTAACACATGTTCATAGGTTTTATTTACTATATGTATATATGGATTTTTTTTATTGCTTTCATATCATCATAGTTTCTCGTTGTGAAATGGGGATAAAGTTGCTGTTCGATACACTTGTCCATACCAGCATAACAGGAAGTCCTGTGAACTAAGCCATTCTGCTAAAGATGAATACAAAGCCAGCTATTCTATATGCCCTAATTAAATGCTATGTCCCAGACGAGACTGGTCCTGACTGTACTTGTGAAATATAGTCACAGGTGTAATGATCGTGAACAAAGTGGATCATTTGCTACATTGTCCTTTCCGGCCAAAAGGAGCTTTGGAGGAGAAACTAAAAGTAGATAGACTCGGTGTACACTGTCCAATCAAAGTGCAAATTACAAAAAAGGGCCGCAGAACCTCAACTTGTAATTATCATATTTGAAATGTAAGAAATGCATGGTATAAGCCAGGTGACATGGTGGCGTAGTGGCTAGCACGTCCGCCTCATTGCAAGAAGGTCCTAGGTTTGAGTCCCATGCTTGAGCATTTCTGTGTTGGGTTTGTATGTTCTCCCATTGCCTGCATGGGTTTCCTCTGGGTACTCACGTTACTTACCACAGTCCAAAGACATGCACATCAGGCTAACTGGCTGCTCCAAATTGCCCCTAGTTATGAACGTGAGTGTGAATGGTTGTGTGTGTGTGTGTGTGTGTGTGTGTGTGCTGGCCCTGCAATGGTCAGTTGAGCTGTTCAGGGTGTACCCCACCTTCGCCCAGTCTCAGCTGAAATAGGCTCTAGGCTCTCCACGACCCTAACAGGATTCGGCAGATGAGTGAATGGTATAAACCATACGATGAACGCAGTAACCCTTTATACTATGATATAATCATCTCTAATAATTTTTATTTTATTTTTTTGTGTGGCAGCACTGATATATACTATATTATATTCCCCTCCTAATATGACTACCAGCCGTTACTGCTTGGGTTAAATGGATGCTACTAGATGAAATGGCCATGCACATTCAAAAGCTCCTGCAGAGAGATTAGTGGGGAAAAAAAATCCAGCTTGTTAAGCAAACACAGGCCAGCTTGTCCCAACTGACCCAAATACATAAAATAATACACAGAAACACATTTGGATCGAGGCAAAGCCTGGGTATTTGGGCTTTTATTATTCTGCCTGGCGGCATTTTGGCATAGTGCTTAGCAAGTCCGCCTCACAGAAAAAAGGTCCTGGGTTCGTGTCCCGGGCTCGGTGAGGGCGTTTCTGTGTAAAGTTTGCATGAACTCCCCGTGTTCGCGTGGGTTTCCTCGGGGTACTCTTGTTTCCTCCCACAGTCCACAGGCATGTGCATTAGGCTACTGGCGGTTTCTAATTGCCTCTAGGTGTGAGAGTGATTGTGAAAGGTAGTGTGCATGTTGGCCCTGCAATAGTCTGGCAAGCTGTTCAGGGTATACACCGCCTATGCCCCGTTTCGGTTGATATAGGCTCCGGCCTCCCTGCAACCCTAATAGCATTAAGGGGTTTGGCAAATGAGTAGGCTAAATGAGTGAATGATTCCATCTACTGCCTTCCAAAGAAGGTTGGGCTTTAAATGACATCTAGAATAGAGGTGCTCTCCAGTGACAGATGTGCGTCTTGATTTACAGACTTGACACTTGGACCCATTGGAGTGTGCTGCGAAAACAACAATGCGTACCACCCACGGCCTCCGTATCGCCGTGAATTCCAGCACTGCAGGCCAAAACAAAACCCTGCAGCCAAGACAGTCCCTGCCAGACACTAAAACTTTCTCTTTCTTTCAGTGTTTCAAGCATCAGTTTGATTCACGAGTAAGTCTCCTAGGATTTGGAGGCTCAATGGAGGATGAGTCTTGACAACAAATTATAATACAGGACTGTTTGGCCATATTGAATGTTGTGTTAGGGTTTAGTCAGTTGATTCGACAGAGATGTTTGGGAGCGTGTCTCTGATCTCAGGGAATCTCCTCAGCTGTTCCTGCCTGGACAGCTGGACCCCTGAGAGGACAGAAGGGAGGCATTTCAGACAGCCTGGTGGAGTCAGCAGGACTCAGTGAGATTCCTAAAAGCCTGTTTCATCAAAGCTATTTGCAATCCCAGCTCATTATTCCAGACTGCACGGTGTTGTCATTGTTCTCGATGCTTGATCAAGCGTCATTGTTTCTGTCCAAGATGGACGGCATTTGGTACAGCAGCTAAAAATTCAAAGCCTATGAAATTTTCATTTGCTCCAATATTTAAGATCCAGATAAAAAGTACGCTCACCCTTTAATCCCAATTTCCTTCTCAAGCCTGCTAAAAATGTTTCTAATAAAAATGTTCATTTCCTGGTTTTCCTTTGTCGAGTATGCCTCATCTCACAAATCTACAAATAGATTTTCACTTAGTGTTTCCTGTTCAAAAACGTTTTTTCATTTATTCGCCAAACTGATTAATCCTATTGACATTGGACCCTATCTCAGCCGACTCTTGGTGAAGGCGGGATACACCGCTCACCAGTCCATCGCAGGGCCAACAAACACTCATTTGACAAGTCACACTTACACCTAGGGGCAATTATGAACAGACAATTAGCCTAATGTGCATGACTTTGGACTGTCGGAGGAAACCGGAGTACCCGGAGCAAACCCACACAAGCACGGGGAGAACATGCAAACTTCACACAGAAACACCCTTACTCAGCACAGGACTAGAACCTAGGACCTTCTTGCTGTGGGGTGGACGTACTAACCACTATGCCACTGTGCCAATCGTGACTATTTTCATAGCATAGTATCAAAATCTGTAGTACGATACTGGGTGATTTTTTTTCCTTTTAAAGAATTAGATTAATCTGCAGGACCCACCCCATAAATTTAAACACCCCTTCGATAAACACAAGCATGTTGCTGAATAGTGTGTTAGTCATTCAGCTTTTCTTTCGGCTTCTCCTTAAGGCCTAATGAGACACACAGGGACTGTGAAGTTCTTGATGTAACCCCAAAGATATTTTGTAAAAGCCCCGCTCTTTGACCTGGCGGGTCTGCTGAAAGAACAGTGGCCACAATAAAGACTAAAGGCTTGACTAAATAATTAAGGATTAACACAGAGGCTGGCATGAGATTAATTACTGCCCATGCTAGATTACGAGGTAACACACTGAGCTGTTGGCTTTTCGGTGACAATAGCCATGCCATTAGTAGGCACATGTGAGATATTTATAATAGTACTTACACATTTTTTGACTCAATTTCACTAAAATGTTGTCAATTTCCACCAGTCGTCCCCTGGTATACAACATGCTACAAGCAAGATGTGAATTCATCGCATCGGACTGGTTGGAGAAAGGCACTACCTTCCTACTTCCACATCCATGACCTCATAAGCTGTTTTCCCACTATCACACCAAAGCCAAGTGGGATAGTGCGAGTCAAGACCATTATTGTTTCTTTTGACACTTCCGAAAGATGGGAATTGATTGATCATGCCTACTTGGGGCTACTTTGAGGCTAGAATCCCAGGGATTTTGGCCTAATGATTACTCATGGGCCGGACAAGGAAAACCGGGGCATAAGGTGCTGTCTAGGTGGAAGGTGGGGCTTATCTCTTTTAGTCTATTAAACACAGCTGATTCAAACTAGCCGCTATGCTTACCATGACCCATTATTGGTATGAATAGAGATATGTAGTGGGACAGAATTTTGTTTATTTAGTTACAAGCTAGCTCTGCAAAATTATGAATAGATCAAGTTTAAATATTTTCCTTTTGCATCTACTTACATCGTTGATGTTTTCACTGCATCAACATTCACCCTGTGCATCTCTAGATTGTGCTCTCCAGAACATCCATTTCAGTCTCCATTGGAATTCTTGTGGTTAGTTCTTCTGTGGGTCAAGGATCTTAGGTGGGGTGGGTGGCGTTTACAGCAAGGCAGAGTACTATAGGCATGCTACTGGGATATGTCTATGTCAATAGCAATATGTATAAGTTTTTGGCTCGAGGCTTAAAGCCCCAGGATACAAGCCTCTGGTAGCCTTGAGATAGTCCTGGCTTTACCTGGCACAATAGTCGAATAGTGGTTGTAGCTGCCCACCTACTGGCTGATGTCACTGTGACTGACCGAGGAGGGAGTAAGTGCATCACTACCACCTTGGCATGGTCAGGACTCGAGTGCTTATGTGTTTTGGCACCCTAATTAATATGTTTATGCACAGTAGGAAGATTAAATGAATTTCATGGAAGAATTCAATCATCTAATCAATCATTTGTTATAGTGACTAGCACTGAAACGAAGACACTAGCCTAACACATCTTTGGCTAGACATGATGACGTCGCAGCCATTGTAGTTAAAATGATAGCCAGGGACATTCTGTTATCTTGTCAATACCACAAAACATCATGTGCTTCTTCACTAGAGACACATCCAGGAATGAATAAAGACTGAATACCTACATAAAGTCAAGCACATATTTTCATGAACTTGAACGTGAGACGAATCGATATCATCCACACAGCCCATCACGTGGATCTCCATTTGAAATCGACTACTTTCTTTTGTATAAAATAATCCAGAATGTTCTCTTATAAATCACGATCAGCAGTGTTAATTACCGAACTGGATTTCTTATCACAGATAAGTACGGATGTCAAAGGTCATTTGAAATCTGTCATTATCTTTAATGTAATTTTATACTGCTGGACAGCATATATAGTGCAGGTTAATTTTAGCCTTCAGTCCTGGTCCTCTTTCTGACAAGAAGTGAATTATGGGTCATATCTTGACAGACAGGATCATTTAGCAGAACGAATGGATATGAAAGTCAATGCTGATTATCACAAGCCTGTGCTTTTATGGATAGACTAAAGGTTACTTCACCTGCTGAAGCTTGTTACATTTATATGCAAAAATCTTTCCCTCGTGTTTCTCTAGTTGCTGGCTGATTAACACTTACCAATCTATAATATAACACAAGTTAAATTACACGCTGGTCTATTTGCCACTCTTGTATACACACGCTTATTTTTTTTAACTCCATCTCCAGGAACATCACTCCACATAGACAGTGGTGTACAAATACAGGTTCTAAACTTGCTTGCTGACATCCAAATTAAGAGGGGACATGTTTTCAGGCCGAGTGACGCCAAACAAAAGCTAATTAACTGAAGGTGACCCTCTGATTTATTTACATTCTAAACAAAGGAGCCTCATGATACCCGGGAAATCAATCACATCAGATAATCCAATTCTTTTAAAAGGGGGAGCGGAGGGGGCATCATTCATGGAAATTGTTTTACGAGGCTTAGGCTAGGGCTTTGGTTGACTCGCTTTTGAGTCATGTTCTAAAAATGGTCGCATTCATGGTGACGGACAGGGGTTCACGGAAAAGTCTGACCGGGGCAGCCCAAAAAAAGGACATTTCCATATTTTTAAATCTTTTCCTTCAATAATGGGTGAAGTACAGAATGTTTTATAGTTGTTTTAGTTAGAGGTTCAATAAACATATTATAAATATATTGCACATTATGGGGACGGGGTGCATCCTGAACAGCTAACCATTCCATCGCAATGCAAACACACACTGAACCATTCACACTCACAATTACATCTAGGGGCAATCTGGAACAGCCAGTTAGCCTAATGTGCATGTCTTTGGACTGTGGGAGGAAACCAGAGTATCCAGAGAAAATCCACACAAGCACAGGAAGGCCATGCAAACTCCACACAGAAACGCCCTTGCCGAGCCCGGGACTCGAACCCAGGACCGTCTTCTAACATTAGCAAGCTAGGTTATTTTATCTCATTAACATTAAGAGAGAAGAATGAAAGAATAAGCCCGTATGTTTGTGATGATTAGCACGTATTTGCCACTTTTTTTTGCCACTGCTTTGGAATGTTGGGACCTTTTGCGACCTCCTGATAAAATAGCAGATGAATTTCGGGCAAATCTTCGAACTGGAGCAACGTTACCTTTTATTGATGGACCCAACCCTATAAGAAGGGCGAGCAAACCCTTCCCAGATATAGATGGACTTCCAGAATATGGAAATGGATTTGTGTCAGGAAGAAGCCCAACGTGCTGCTGCTCTTGAGGAAGAATTGCTTTTTCTGGCTGTTGCTGCAGTTATCCTGCCGTAGAAGACAAAAAAAAGAGGAAGACAAAGAAGAAGAAAAAGAATGATTGATGGACACAACCCTATAAAAAAGGTGAGCAACGCCTCCCCAGCATTGTGTTCGCTACTTGGCGGACTAAAAAAACTTTAGTGAACAATAGACCATATAACCATTTGCAAACGCTTACAACTGTTTTGCAAATGTTTGCAACTGTTGGCAGAAAAAGACATTTGCAGAGAAATTTTAAACACTGTTTAAAATCCGTTACGTTCGTCAGCATTCGCTGCTCCGTGAGTTAATTACTTGATGAGTTAATAACTATTTATCACTATAAAAAGTCAGGGATTATAGGAAATAATTAATTTTGTGGGTGATCCAGATAATAAACTGAACTATCAACAGACAACTCACCCTGTTGTGGTTTTATTCCTTATATATTAACCCTTTCTTTAATTGCACCTTAGAGATACCAGATTTTAGTTAGTATTAACACCTTAAACATGAAAAAGTACAATTTCCATCTTATCATTATTTATATTTTATTATACCTATGACTAAGAAATAAACCATTGCAATTATTTTATAATATATATATATATATATCATTTATTATAATTTTCTTCTTTTTTTTTATCATCTTATTCATCAGAACTGTTTACGAGATTTTCGCCATGTTGCCTTAATTGTGATTTACTGCTGTTTCCTTGTGTGCATGTGTGCACGCGCTTGATGGAGTAGCCTGACATGTTGGATGGCCTGGCCTCATTAGTAACCGTCTCCCCTCATCCTCTAGGAAGAACGGTGTCATGTCCATTGATTAGCCACTAGCTGTTTTAACTCACTGTTCATTTTGTCCAACATAAATAAATAAATAAATAAATAAATAAAAATCACAAGCAAATAAAGGATGATGTGAAGTGTGTCGGTCTAGCCATGCTGGCTTGAAGCCTGTACTCATTATCAAATAAAGCGTATACACTCAAATGGATGTAAATAGCATGCTGACATTTGCTCAGCGACAGCAGAAAAATCTATATCAGAGACTCTAGTGAGTAATTACGGAGTTCTTCACTACCATCAAGTCTTTAGAAAGAATTTGTTTACTGAGTCGCAGGATGCTAATGTTCAACGTAGCAAGCCACCTCAGAACCTCACAGGATAGCTAACTCAGCAGTTTAGCTGCGAGCGTCCTTTGTGTGCTTCTGTGTTGTTGTTTGGTTTCACTGACTGAGCAGCCTCTCTTCCTCCTTCCCCCGAGGACAGTGATTTGGGAAATAGCCAGAAGGCCCTGATTACCTCCGTCCCAGCTGGCCAGACATCCTTTCCTACCTCATCTGTCTGCCCGTTAACCCTCAGAGCACTTATTGATTTTTGTATATCCCTCTAAGCGGCTAGCGTCTTCATGGCCACTGTGCTAATTCCTCAGTTACTCAGTCAGTACAAAACAAATGGGAGCTTCGCCGTCTCATGAAATTCTCCAGTACAACAATTCGCCATCTGTTTGTCATATATGGTGAGAGAACCCCAAAGTTACAGCAGTTAGCAGATGTCCGACATTTAAAACACATTCTCAAAACTGACCAGCCATGGATTGCTTTTAGAGTAGAAAATATCAGTAGCTTCCCTTGAGAATACAACAAAGTTTTCTTTTTCTTTCAGTAATATGATCCTACATTTCAAATATTAGGCACTGTGTGCAGATGTATTCATTAGGCCTAGTGGAGCATTACCCATAAAAGGTATTTTAGTACTACTAAAATCGCAGTTCAAATCAATTCAGTACATACATGGATGTTTTCTGGTGACTAATGTATTGAGCTTCGAATTAAATTAGTATGACCGACAGAACTGTCAATCTGTTCAATTCAAATCTAGCTGTAATAACTTATTTGCTGAAGGCAAGGTGAATATCAGTGAATAGTCCCTGAGGATATTCACTGAGCCCAAGGCATATATACTACACAGGAACATAAAAAAGCAATCAAAAAGTAGAATTTTATTGTTTATTTTTACCTTTTTTAAAGTGTCACAGTGGTTCCACATGGCAGTAGAGCTTTTATTATCTAACCTCGTTGCTAAAACTGAACTCTATTTTATTTGCATCTTATCTTTTATTGTCATTCAGGAGTGGGCTCCTTTTAGGTACATATATGCCTTTTTCATCAAATTTACCACACAATGACACTGTACTCATAATGGTGCACCCCAAAGGCTCAAATGTACCTGCCTTGCATTTGTATACCTTCCCCCCCTAACTTTATATTATATTATATTATAATTATATTATCCCTGCGATAGACTGGCAACCTGTACCCCACCTCCAGCCCGAAGTCAGTTGGGATTAGCTCCTGCTTCCCCAGTGACCCTAATGGATAAGCGGTATAGATGATAGATGGATGGATAATAAAATATTATATATAATAAATTATATAATATAATATATAATATAATATAAATTCTAAATGGCTTTTAAAAGTGTCTGAAGTCTGAAGCCCACATTAGATGATGACAGCATCATCTCATCCACTTTAAATGATAATTGTAAAATTTATAAGAATAGCTACAGAAATCCAGACACAAAAATCACTTGCTCTTCTGAGACAGTACGATATATGATCCCTTTATTACAGATACATTTTAAGCAGCCAGTGATTCAATCCAATACAATATAAGGACATTATCACATAGACAGGAAGGCCGGGATTTTGTAACCGGAGTCATTTGGCTAGGCTCGCCTCCTCACTTATGCTTTTTTTTTTTTTCTCGAAAAGTTCTCCACCAGTCTGCTTCTCTTTATTCAATTAAGCTAATGGACATCTGGATGGCAATCAGGGCTGTCCAGCCTTTCCGCCTTAGCACGGATACACAAAAGGATCTCTGAGATGAGACTCTTTAATTGATGGACTGCAAAAGACAAATTGTTAGTATTTTGTAGTCCAGGATATCATTTCCTCATAATAAAATCTCTAATATGTTTGGGCTATTAGACAGTTGATGATAGCTTTGACGTATTTGCAAAACAAACATGTTTTTCCTTTCTCCTGTAGAAATCTCACTTCAAATTAAATATCATGAACCAACGTTAGCTTTTCATGAGTAACTAAAATAATTAAGCTAATGGATGTCAGCACTGCCATTAGCGTTGAACCACCCCCCAAACTCCAGCACCTTCCACTACCCACCCTGATGAGTAGGCTTTCTTTAAAATACCCTAAAGGCTAATAACATCACAGCAGACATTATACAGCATTTGCAGCATGACCTGTGACAGGCATCACAAGACAAAGACAGACTGCCAAAGGAAATCCATAGAGAGCCACGGCCATGTGGTCCGCTAATGATCCACACCCGGGTTCACATTGAGTAATCATGTGATGTGCAAGGCCCATCCTTTTTTTTTTTGTAATCACAGAACACACAGTTTGAGGACATCATAGACCTTCGGGCTCAGCTTCAGTCCACTGCTTCTGAATAGACTTTTCAACCTTGCAGATTATTATTATTATTTTTTTTTTAGAGTCTCAGGCTTTTGTTTTGAAACATTTCATTTCTGCCTACCAGTGCAGTAGATGTCCTGCTAAGACAAATTAAATTCATTTAATGCTTCATAGCACTGCACCTTCTGAAATCAAAAGGGTAAAGGTGTAGAGTTTATTTCTGTATTGTTGTGATTTGATTTAACTTGGTTTATATAGAAGCAATTCTATACCCAAAACAATCTTCTATCAGTGCTAATAACCACACTGATGGCCAGCAAGTACCAGTTTGACCCTCTTAGGATATATCGAGCATCCTTGCAGTGTTACGGTCTTCGGGTTCCATCTAGCAGTGTTATTGTTTTATCTAACAATCTTAAGGCCTTGGGTTTCCATCCAGCACTCTTAAGGTCAAATCCAGCAATCATAATGTTCCAGCAAAGAACCTTAAGGTTGCATCTTGCAATCTTAAGATCATAGGGTTTCATCTAGCACTCTTAATGTCTTAGCCAGCAATCTTAATGTTCCATGTGGCAGTCTTAATGTTCCATCTAGAAATCCTAAGATATTAGGGTTCTATCCTGGAATCTAAATATTCCATGCAGCAATTTTAAAGTCTTAGGGTTCCATCCAATAATCTTAAGGTCTTATCCAGCAGTCTTAATATCTCATAAGCCAATTTTTAAGATCTTGTGGTTCTATTTAGCATCCTTACGGTCATAGTGTTCCATCTAACATGAAGTTCCATCTTGCAATGTTAAGCACTTATTGTTCTGTTTAGCAGGTTTAAGGTTCCATTTAGCAGCATCTACTTATCTTCAGTTGTAAGCTCTTAGAGTTCAGTATATCAGCATCTTTAAAATTCTAGTATTTATGGTTGTTTTTTGCATCCCTAAGGCTCCCTCCATCATCTTTAAGTTTCCTTCTAGCATTCCCGAGGTTCCTTTTAATCTGGTAAGGGCTTCATAAACCGTACACAAGTTTCCATGTAACATCTTCAGACATTTTCTTATTTGTTGTTCTGGAGCATTTTTCAAACATTCCACAAAAGATTCTCTATTCTATTATTTTATATATTAAAGAAGCCATTTAGGACACTAAGAATGCTTAACTATCAATAAGGATTCATAGGAAACCCGTTTCCTAACTGAAGAACCTTTGCTGAATAGCTTTCTCTTCTATATTTAGTGTACTTTGTAAAATGTCTGGTGTATTGTTCACTCTTATGAACTAATCTTCCAGCCTGTAGGATTTTACACAGAAACGTCACAGGTTTCACCAATGGGGAGAACTGAAGAAGGTGCTGGAGGGAGTTCTGATTGCTTTGCCAAGCTGATCTCCTCTTTCCCACCATCTGCTGATGTTCCTTCCAAACCTGACCCTTCTTAGCATTACGGAAAATGTATGGACAAATATTTGTACCTGCTGCTTTGCTGAAAATCCTACCAAACCCTTTGACCCTGCTCATGGTGAAGGTCACTTCTTCTGTCTGTGTCCTTATGTCACTTCCCTTAGCTGATGATGAAGCTTGCAACCAGAGCCAGCGAGAAGTGGTCTCAATCGATAGCCTCCTACTAGCAAGCTGCTACAGGATATGGGATATTTGCATTACCCCCTTCCCCCCATCCCCGGCTTACCGGAATTCTTCAACTCATAAAACAATTCTGAAATATACATGGTGTGTTAGCGAATCGAACTTGCTTTTTTTTTTAATTTTGGGTTCATCCCCAACCCCCCCCCCCCCCCCCTTTTTTTTTTTTTAATTATTATTATTATTTTTTTAATGCATTTCCTTTATGGATACCAGAACAAGAAATATTAGGTTTTTGAAATGGTAAATAAATGTGCATAATTTTTTTTTCCAGTGAAAAAGACTTATAATATTTTTATGTCTCCAAAATTGTGAGCAATTTTGACAGCCGAGGTCTTGTGTACACTCTGTTAGTAGACAGTGTGTAACTCACGAGGCGTGTATGAATTTTTTATATGAATAAATGCACAAATTAGCATTTCTTATCAGGATATAGTGTTTCATCTTATAGTTATAACAAAAAGGAAGAGATCCTGAAAAGGGTGAAATGTTATGATGAGGATAAGCACAAAAATAACACTCCTTTTTTTTCCTTTTGCTTTCACAATCTAATGTAATGCTTTTTTTTTTTTTTTACAGTTATAAATGTACTACAGAAGGAGTCTGGTAATGGCAAATGTGCTTTTTGGTCTTTTAGCATTTTTCTGCTTATCACCTGATCTCTGGCTAATCCTTTTTCCCTAGCTAGAAAATCTCATGATGACAAATTACACAGACGTACATTTTGTCCTTGTGTTTAAATTGCTTGTAATGTAAGCTGGTCTATTCCTAATTCAATTCCATGCACTTAGATCTCACAGTGATGCTGCGCCTCTTTCAGCTTTCCGGTCATTCCGGTATCTCTGAGCTTTCCAGAAAATTTAAGCATCTAAATGAATATTATATTAGCAATCAGCAGACAACCATGTGAAGCAATTTTTAAAGCACTGCTGCTTGGACTGAAAACACTTTAAAGATTGTGGAACTAAAACTTATGACTGTGATCTATAAATGAACCAGTGGTAATCATATATAAGTATACATCTAGTGATAAAAACCTCTTCATCCCGCCTTAACCTCGTATATGAAGTAAACAAACATAGCCAAAAGGCCAGACGTCATCCATCCATTCATTTTCTGAACCGCTTCATCCTAATTAGGGTCGCGGGGAGGCTGGCGCTCATCTCAGCTGACCGTGGCCGAGGGCAGAGTACACACTAGACAGCTCACCAGGCCATCACAGGGCAGAAACACGCTGACGGCAATGCAGCCTACTCTTTTCGAAAGTCAGCAATGGTTCTTTTACATGCCTCTCACAACAGACAGTGAGAGACACGGCTGGCCTTTGAGAACCCAGCTAGCTGCGCTGGGGTGGGCAGTGACAACTCGGTGATAGTGGGGCTTGACCCACTGGTGATGAAATTGACCAGTGCCCAGGCCAGACTTTGGACTGAAAATAAAAATGTTATTATTGATTATTTATTACATACGTCCTGTTGAAGCAGATCAATACACCGTGATTCATTTTCACTATTTAATTTCAGTTGGATCTGACTCAATCTGCTCAGTGTAGATTCAGATTCCTGTTTTTGACCAACAGTATTGAATGTTGGGGCGGCACTGTGGCGTAGTGGTTATCACGTCTGCCTCACAACAAGAAGGTGCTGGGTTGAAGTACCGGGCTCACCAAGGGCGTTACTGTGTGAAGTTTGCATGTTCTCCCTGTGCCTGCATGGGTTTCCTCCGGTGTTATGACCCGGTCTAGGTTGAGCCGTAACATACAGATTAATAAGAGAGATCAAGACTGCTTTTACTTTGGGTTCTTTTATTTTCGGTGGTCACTATTTTGATGGATTACTTCTTACCTTTTTTCAATCATGATGAACACAGGTGAACTACGAGGGCAACCGGAAGCAGGTGCACAGCTGTGTTTTCTTTTAGAGTTTAAGTATATACTACACGGAAACATGAAGAAAAGCTAACTTAAGCAAGATGGTCGATTTATTTATAGTTAATGTTTCCATTTTAAAGTGGGATAATGATGATAACAGTATGGAATCCATGCTCCAGGTGACTGCGACAAACTGTGAGTGTCCGTCATTTTGATTCAAGCATTATCCACTAATCAAACCAATTAGATAGCAGACCAATCCGATTGTATTGTTGCTGTGTATTATATGGTAATAGGAAATATAATTTGGATTATACTGTTATTATAATTTTCTATTTGCACATTCACTGATTTCACTATCGACACTTTGCTGGCATACTTTTAATACTACATGGAGGGATGAGAGAGAGAGGGAGAGAGAGAGAGAGAGAGAGAGAGAGAGAGAGAGAGTGAAAGAGAGACAGAGAGAGCTATCAGAATTCTAAAAATTCCTATTTGATTTATACTCTATGTATATATTTATGTATATCTAGAGCTTTGGGTCAACAACAGTGACATGTGTGAATTTTATCACCTATTTAGCACCTGTTTGTTTCTATCGGCAGGAGGCTGGTCTGATAACATGGTGGCGTCGGTGTTAAATAGGGGAGCTTGCCTTGCCTGGAATGTATCTGTAAACGCCAGGGCTCTAAAACCGGCCCTGTGATATGAAAGTGGCTCAGGTCGAGGGAGTCAGCCAAAATACATCATAAAAATAATCGAAATGCACTATTCCATTGGGACCAGGCTGACTCGTCTTTGTGCCCTTCAGTTTCCGTCCCATTAAAGTGGTGCACATAGTGATACAATAATATTTTACTTTAAAGGCACGTATTCATTTAAAAATGGCCATCGGAAAAAAAAGAGAACTGTTGTCTAGTCAGTGCACTGTGCAGTTGTCTCTTATTTCATGGTATACTGACGCTTAAGGTATCATGCTGCCTTTTTATTTTTGAACACACACACACACACACACACACACACACACACACACACTTTTCTCTAACAGCAGCTCCCGAGTGCAGCAATTAGATGAATGCACTCGTTTTGACACATTGTTTTGAGAGAAAAAAACTCACACAGAGGCATGTATGGAGTACACGCCATGTAAACTGTGTAATTATTTATATGGCGTTATTTTGTTTTGTAAAGAAATATTTATTTAGCATTTATCGGAGTCTCCAGTAATAGTCGGTAAAAATTCGAGTATAACGCAACTGATAACTAGTTTGCTGGACATTCCATGACATTAAACATATTATAACCTCCGGAGCTCCATGCTTACTGTATGCAAATCTTGTAAAGCCATGAGCTCAATTTTATTGTCGTGTCCATGCTCATGTGCCCACACAGGCACGTGCGCAAACTCTCCACTTTGAAACGACATTGAAAGACTGCCAATAAATTAAATGTTTTGTATATACTTTATCCATTTTGCAGATAACGTCTACAAATAAAAAAAAGAATGATTGCGCAAAATTAGAGCGGAACTGTAAACAAATGCCTAGCCCACCTCAAAGGCAGACAGCTAGAACCGGTCTTGCTAGAACAGTGACATAATTGAAAACGATATAAATGAAGGCTCACATGGTACCAGCTGCCGCCCAATGCAGAAGCCACTTCCACCCCATGCCCACTGTTGCCCAGCAAATCCAGTGGTAAGCCGTATGAGCCCCAGTGCAGGCTGGGCAGGGAATAAAATGCATCAGGACATCGCAAAATAATTAATCGCAGGATGTCCAGCACTTGTGTCCTTACTCAAATATCTCACTTCACATTAGCTGTTCTACTTTTCCAAACAGTTTTATGTGACTAGATGTGTTTGTAGTTTTCTGCTAGTTTCCACTAGTTGTAGGTTAGCCTAGCATACTGAAAGTAGTCAGACAGAAGATATGAGACACAGTTATTCAATAACCAGGCTAAAGAAGCTTAACAAAGTGAATCAAAATAAATGATAATAAAAAGATGGTTTGTATTTGACACCATCTTGAGGGATTGCTAGCTGCGCTTGTTGTGTTGCTATTCTAACTTGCTATATTTCCTTAACTAATTTCTTTAATTGGGCAATCAATATTTTTCCTCAAAACATCCTTTTTATTAAAAAAGCTACAAAATTCAGGCATATTTTGTACACATTTTCCAGCTTTCTGATATTTAGTCTATCAAAAACAAATATATATAAAATAAAAAATAGGACGTAGTATAATATTGACTTCCTGGATGTTTCCTCTGGGTGCAAAATCTGTTTCCTGTCATTCATGAAGTTACAAATCTTTTTATGGCTGCATGTTCCCTCATGTTTAAATTCCTGTGTCATTTTTCATCATTTTATTTACATTTTTTTAACAGTTGTGTATCACATGTCTGTGTGAATGTGTGTATAGCATGCAGGCTATAAAAGTAGTTGAGATTAAAAGAGAGTCAGTGGTTCTGGAGAAAGAATATTGACATTTAAACTTAACAGCAAAACGTAATACACGACTCCCTGCAGTTCTCCTTCAGAGGCTCCGCCTCCAAATTCATGGATGGGCGTTGCCAGGGCATATGCTTCCTAGTGCTTGCTCCAAGCTACTTTGCTTGTTTCCCATCTACAGAGCCAGGACTATGTATAAACTCCCGATTTTTTCACTGTACACACAAAATGGAAAGTTAGCCAGACTCTAAGGGATATTTGTTAAATAATAATAATAATAATAATAATAATAATAATACAAGTATTTGAATTTAAATTGTTGACTGCACCTTACAAAGTTTTTAACTGTCTAAGCTACCCAGTGGTATACCCATCAATCTACATCACTCTATCCTTTTTAATTTACCTCCCACCCACCACATGCCTTAAAGCAAGGTTTAATCAAAAATGTCCAGACTGCCACTTGGATAATCTAGCATGGCGCTAGTCCAAAAATTGAGTGTTAAGTGGAGTGCATGCCACGACTAGCTCAATCTAGAACAGGCGGAACTGATAACGGGTCTCCAGTGACACATTCCCCTCCAGACAGCACACGGTGTGCAGGCTAGAGGCAATGTAGGGGATAAAAAAAAGTCCTAATACAAATTTGATTGTGTATTTGCAACACCATGCAATATCTCGGACTCTGGGCGGGTGAAATCCTGTCGAAACAGTTATCGAAAGCTATCAGTCAGAGCCGTCTCTCCCACCAAACACCTCATCATTTCACAGAATGACCTGCCCTTTAGAACTAATCCAAGACTGCATTCTTCAAGCCTGTGTGTTTGGTTGGAGAACCCCATGCTGCTGAGGGACTGCTTTGTCTGAACAGTTTGGCTCTACTGCAGCTGTATACTCGTGGTAGTTGTGGAAGCTGCAGCCAAACAACAAATAAAGACCTTCTTTGTATTCTTTATTAAAGTCATAAAAGAAATGTCAGTGGGTGGGCTTTTGTAAGATCACATCAGTTTTGAATGCCATCACTGGGTTTGAATTTATTCAAATTCACAATGTTACTTTGGGTCTTTTAGGGGGAAAAGCTATTGTAATATATATCATATATTTATAGGCCACATAAAATGTTTACGATGGTGCAGCACTTTTTAAAAGCAAAATTACCGTATGAATGGTTTTACAATGTAAACAAAGGGGTAATAGCGTCCAGTTATATAAACGTTGAAATGAATACCCTCATGATATCATGACTGTATTTATTTTACTTAGTGTCTCTATACTGTAGTTCATAATAAGTGAATCTGGTGCAAATACGAATGTGATACCTACACAAATTAACATGAATACATGAGGGCAGCATGGTGGCGTAGTGGTTAGCACGTCCGCCTCACAGCAAGAAGATCCTGGGTTCAAGTCACACACTCGAGCGTTTCTGTGTGGAGTTTGCAGGTTCTCCCCGTGCTTGTGTGGGTTTCCGGCAGGTAGTCCGGTTTCCTCCCACAGTCCAAAGACATTCTCATTAGGCTAATCATCTGTTTCACATTGCCCCTAGGTGTGGCTATGAGTGTGAATGTTTGTATGTGTTGGCCCTAAGATAGTCTGGCATGCTGTTCAGGGTGTTCTCCGCCTTCAACCAGTCGGCTGAGATATGACTGCATCCCTAGTAGGATTAAATAGCTCAGCAAATGAGTGACTGAAAGTAAGTGATGAATATATAACCCATATGATAGATGTGATAGCATAGCACAGTGGTCCCCTACCCTGTTCTAACGCACCCCTTTTAGCTGATCAAGAACTTCCTACATCACGGATTAGATGGTCAGGTGGGTACGAAAGTCTTCAAGGAGGTAGATCTCCAGGAACAGGGTTGGTGACCACTCGGAGACATCATGGACAACCTGGATATGGCGCTCAAATTTAAATTTACTCAAATTCAAAACTTTGCCTGTGTTTAGACTCACCCTTTTATGCTAACCATGGGCGAGACTGGCTACAGTGGCGGAGCAGGCATCTATTTGCGTGTCAATATCCAAAGCTTAGAGACCTGAAAACATCACACTTTTTTTGTGCCGCCGAAAGCAGATGAAATCATTCATCATAGCCCCTCCGCTCTTGGATGATGTTGAATTCATTATAAGAGACAACGGAGTCTCAGGAGAGTCCATTTTCCTGTACTCAATGCTTTCTTCCATCTTTTCCAAAGGGTGACTAATCCCAGAATCATTTTTGTCTGAAATCTAAATACATGTTGGTTTTTTGATCATTGACTGTGCTGGACCATGTAGGATGCTTCTCCAGTATGTTTTTAAATGCATTTGGCTTAAGGTAAAAATACTAATTATTCATATGGTGCACCTTCCTGTGCGGCGCTAATTGCTAAGCAGCTGTACCGGTGATGCCCTAAGAAAATAGTAAGGCTCATTTAGCTATACAGTCGATGCCCTAAGAAAATAGAGAGGCTCATTTATTTTTCTTAACGATCAACAATCCAGCTTTTTTGTTGTCTACTGGCAAACATAACTGCGGCTTGAGATTTTAAAAGAAAAATCCATACAACGCAAATGTATCTGCTACCAGAAGTAAATGCCACCCTTTCCCCTACATTGCGCTGCATTTTCTGCAGTTTTCAAGTGTCTCCTATAGTGCTATAGCAAGAGATCATGGAATCATAATCATACATCATAACTATGTACATGTTGGTAAGGTTGGATAAGGATAGTATACTTGGAGAGATGAGTTGAGGTTGTTCATCAGACAGTCCGTCCACCCATCTGTCCTGTGTCTGTAACCTTCTAACACAGTCATTTTAAGAAAGTCGCTGCAACGTCATTTTTACAATGTTCTACATTGTGGCAGCCTAGTCGTGCTGACAGGACTTCATTTGAAACGTCAATGCTACGTCGTGATGACGTTTCCATCACTTTCTGGCGATCTTGTGACCACGTCACTTTATACTGCCACGATGGCACATATAACATCCCTACAAAAACAAAGTAATTGCAGGAAAATTATGGATTATGAAATTGATGACAAAGCACAGAATTTACAAACCTGGTAAACTGTCACGTTTCAGCAACATAACTATAACAGTACTATATAAAGTACAGAAAACGTCAAGCAGAGGACATTAAAAACATGTAAACTAACCTAGAATACCCGCTGTGTTGTAATATTTCAATGCTGTAGGAGCAACATAATCAATGGTACGTTGCAATAGTTATGTTGCAATGATGTCATTACTATGTCACAATCTCAATGCTGTAAAGACGTATGTGTTTGTAGGGTATGCATCAAGATTCTGATTGTCTGATGTTTCTGAGGGAGATACTTGATGTGTGGCAATGTGCAGGAATATATAATCAGGGATGATTTCCATTCCTTCATTTTCCAAACCACTTACTCCTTCTAGGGTTTCGGGGAGGATTATCTCAGCCAACTCTGGGCGAAAGCAGGGTACACCCTGAACAGCTTGCCAGTTCATTGCAGGGCCAACACACAAAACGATTCACACTCACACCTAGGGGCAATTTGAACAGCTAATTAGCCTAATGTGACTGTCTTTGAACTGTAGGAGGAAACCAGAGTACCCGGAGTAAACCCACACAAGCACGTAGAGAACACACAAACTCCACAAATAAATGCAGCCATTGTTTATTTACACACCGATGTTTGGTACCCCCGATACGTCAAGTCAATTTATCAGCGTAATCTTTAATGTCAGTAGTGGTAAGCTATCTTTCTAAATGCATACTGGCGGCTTCTTTATGCAAGACAACAGCAGGTTTTCACGCTGAATTTTTTTGTTTCCCATCTGTCTGTCACGTTGATGGACAGGTGCAGGGCAGGTTAGGGAGGGGGTAGTGGAAACAAGAAGCAAGGGAAAAAAACAGATCTGAGAAAGCAGGAAATCTGATTAATATGCACGCCGCAAGGCTGTGAGATCTGACTGAGAGCTGCAAGTGACTAGCGCGCTATTTGCATTCAGTCAATCTCCATTGCATTGTATGTGAATGACGCCACTGCCTGATTAGACCCCCGTTCGGGACGTCATATTGTGCCCTCAGTCCTGGGCAGAGGCATAGATTTCAGACGAACAACACCGTGGCATCACAGATGGGGTGGGGTGAGAACACACACACATATGCAGTGGAGGAGAGCAAGCGTCAAACTAAAAATAGCATGAGCCTTGTTAAATATTTCAGGCACTCGCCTGGTAAGAGAAAGCATTTCCCACTCAGGAAAAAAGAAAACTTCTAAACAAATATGAAGAATGCTGAAACCTGCACTGAAAAGCCTGAAAAGCATAAACATATTTGTCGTCGCAGCATTGTGTGACTTCTCTGGCAAAACCCTGGAGATTTAGCTGCAAAGGTAAAAATCCTCAACCCTCCCACCTATGATTCCACTTTGAAATCCTGGCTTTACAGCCAGCTTAAATATAGCAAGTCTCAAGCTAGATTAGTGCTCGTTAGTGCTAGCATGAGGTTTAAGCTATAGCGCTAAGAAAAGCCAGCAGTTTTTAGCACCCTTTGTTCCAATCTGCGAAGACCCATGATGCTTTGTGAAATCGCGCCTTCATCAGTACTCCACTGCAAAGAAAGGTGACTGTGACAGCTTTTTGGGAGGAAGAAGATGACCATCTGACCATCAGCTGACCTGCAGCAAGTTTCCTTGATGGACAGGGTGACACAAGAGCCTCAACTTGGGATGTGATCAAAATGTTCGAGACGAGCAGCTACATGAAGCCTTGCATGATAAGTGAAGTCGGCACTAGCCGTTGTACAGCACGGAGAAACCTGAACCACTCTTTCACTCACTCACTCGTTTGCCAAACCACTTAATCCTATTAGGTGGTGCCTATCTCAGACGACACTAGGTGAAGGTGGGGTACACCCTGAACAGCTCGCTAGTCCATCGCTGTGCCAACACACATCCATTCACATTCACACCTATGGGCAATTTGGAACAGCCATGTCTTTGGACTGTGTGAGGAAACCAGAGTACCCAGAGGAAAACATGGGGAGGACATGCAAACTTCACACAGATACTACTTGAACCCAGGACCTTCTTGCTGTGAGGCAGACCATGGACCATTACTATAAAAATTATATGCTATGACTTCCCCCTGTCCTCTTGATATTAACAAGAGATCATGGATGGATGAAAGGCCAGAACCACGAATGCATTTCTTTATATGATCCGTTCAAGAGTACGCCCGTCTCATATTGTCGAAATCTACACCCGCTATCTTCCCATGTCACCTACATAAAGCAACATTTTCTGGGCTTCAGATCATTGTGACTGCCAGTTTGTGTTGTTTATATTTGGAGAGCACTGATAAGTTTGAGGAGCTTAAGTACTGGCTGATAATAGCGCTTCCGTGGCTGCTTTTTTGGCATCGTCAGGAAACGCACTGAAGTGGTAGTTTTTGGAAGGAGATCAATGCACTTTACTGTGTCATCAATACGAGACTGGAAAAGAGCACATGCAATAAAAGGCTGGGCCATCCTCAAGCCATTTAGATTCTGTTAAGCTGAAATTGCTCTCCAATCTTCAGAGCTTTATAAAACTCTTTATAACTAAACAAACTCTTTCTTTTCGAAGGTATATGCATCTTGAAAACATGAATAAACATGCACATGTTGCTAACCAGGTCTGGCACTTGGAGCGGTGGGTAGAACATCCGCCTCACAGCAAGAGCGTCCTGGGTTCGAGTCCTGGGATCGGCAAGGGTGCTGCACGTTCTACTCCCATGTTTGCATGGATTTCCTCCCACAGTATAAAGACATGCACATTCATGGTTTCTGCTGCAATGTATGTTTTTACCCAAGTGGGACAAGCATCCATTCACAATCACATCCATACCTATGGGAAATTTAGAGTAGCCAGTTGGCCTTATATGCATGTCTTTGGACTGGCGGGAAGAAACCACAGTACATGAAGGAAACCCATGCAAGCACTACACAGAAAACTCTACACAGAAACTCTCTTGCTCAGGCCTTTCTTGATGTAAGGCAAGACTGCTAACTATTACGCCAATGTGCTACCCAATACAAACATCGAATTAAAAATAAAAAAGAACGAATGATTTGAAAAATCTAATGACGCTTTTCAGAAAGATTCTATCCCAGTGCATCTGGTTATATAGAATGGACAGATATGAAGGTGAAAAGACAAATTAGGACAATGTTCGTTAACATGTATGTGGTAGTTTTGCAACATCTTTAGTTGTGGTGGTTGTGGTGCTTGAAATTAAGCTACTATTTTGTATACCAAAAAAAAAAAAAAAAAACCATACTGTATTTTTGGAAAATAGAATGAATCAATTTGTAAGAAAATAACAAATAATGACTGCGTCAGTCAGATTTAACTAACCAGCCACACACAGATCTCGTGTTGACATCAATTAAGCTGGAATTACATGGTCAACTTGCAACCACAATTTATGAAAAATAAATAATAAAAAAAAGATCCCTGTCTAACATGTTGCCAGGGACCATTTTCTACACAACTTCAGGCTCAGGAACATGTTGTGAGTTTTTGATTTGGATGAAGATCTCTCAAGGCAATATGAGAAATTAGTCGATGTTACACGAGTCAACCTGCAATAACGATTGCGCAGAAAATCATTGCAAGTTGACAGTTCAATGCCAGCTTTATAAACTTGAGTGAGGGCGCTGAGGTTGTTTTCCAGTGTTCCTTTTTTTCTAAAATAAAAAAAAGTAATATTTGAAGTGGCATTTAACCCCAAGAATCTAGCTTTGGGTTTGGGCTGGCCCAGGCTAGATGAATGTATATTTCCATTTTTCTGAGGCTTTATTCTCTTAGCTCTGGATAAACCTTGGGATGGTAATACATTTCTGTCTTATTTTGCTGAACATAAGCATAAATAACTAAACCTCCCCCCAGAATGTCTTATGTTGGAGGATAAATAGCTTGTCTAATTAGCATTTCTTTGATAGACAAGTAAAACACTTCACTGTATATTAGCGCGTGTTGTCCGACTCATTGAAATCGTCGTTGTAGATGAGGCATAAAGTTCTGACTGACACCATAATGTCTTCACCTTCTCTCATTGCACCGCAAACATACCTCAAATAGGGATTTCAAATAAATAAATAAAGCAACCTTATATCAGGAAGTAGTTCATCCGCATCAGTTCATTTCAGAGGAACCTTCCCAGATAATACTCAAGATTAGCTTGTATTAGGATGTGATGATTGGATATGGGAGGTTCAGGCAGAGCGACCGCTGTGAGAGAAGATGATTATACCCTCAAAAATGAGTCCGCAGACCTGCCTCATCCGTAATTCATAGTGGCTTGATAAAGAAATCTGCCAGGTTATTACCGCCACTGACATGTGGATTCATGAAGATGAAGAAGATGAGTGGTATTTTCTTGCCTGATGGATGGATAAATTTAATTTTTTACAATACGAGAGCTATGGCACGGCGGCACAGTGGTGTAGTGGTTAGCACGTCCACCTCGCACTGAGAAGGTTCGAGTCCCAGGCTCGAGTGTTTCTGTGTGGAGTTTGCATGTTCTCCCTGTACTTGCGTGGGTTTCCTCCAGGTACTCCGGTTTCCTCCCACAGTCCAAAGACATGCACGGTAGGCTAATTGGCTGTTCCAAATGTGGCGCATCGACAAGGTGCGTGACTATCAACCCGGAGATGGCAAGTTTGAATCCAGGTTAATGCCACAGCCATCCGTGACCGGGAGTCCATGGGAGCTAATTGGCCGAGCTCTCACGGGTGGGACGGATGGCATACGCTCACTTCCCTGTCACTCACAGTGATCACCAGCTAATCATGGCTGTCTGTGAGCTCATTTGTACGAGGGGGCGGATAGCGCTTTCTCTCCGAGTGTGTTAGACCGCCCCCAAATAGGCATGCGCAGCAGTTCGTAAAGAGGCAGGTGGCTAGCGTTGCATTTTACGAAAGGGGCATATGCTTACACCCCTCCCTGGTTGGTGGTGGTCGTGTAATAGGGAAGGCAATATTTGATGGGTGGGAATTGGATAAGACTAAAATTAGGGAGAAAATGAGGGGAAAAATTCCCCCCCACCAAAAAAGAAAACAAATTGCCCCTAGGTGAGAGAGTGAGTGTGAATGGTTGAGTGTGCGTTGGCCATTTAATGGTCTGGTGAGCTGTTCAGGGTGATCCCCACATTCACCCAGTGTTGGTTGAGATAGGCTCCAGCCTCCCCGACACCATCGTAGGATTAAGCGATTCCACAAAAGTGATAGATGAGAGCAATAGCATCAGTCCACTGAACATTTAGGGAGTAGTGAGACGTGTAGACCCAACTGAAAATCTAATGCTAACACCAAGCTTTTGGAACTTTTTATTTTTCATCCATACATTAGGGATTTTCAAATATCTGGAATATGCCTATATCCACTCAGTGTATCTAATGCTCGTCAGCACTCTGCCATGATGGATAGTCTCTCAGGTGCTTGAGATTGGTGATTTGGTATGTGAAACAGTCAGAAGTGCTTCACTTTGAAGATTTCCAACTAGCAAAGACCTTTTTTTTGCTGCTGAAGCCTGCAATCACTGCATCCTTGCTATACAACTGAGTCGAGATATTGGCATTTCTAATAGCCTTAAGAGATGCATATGTCACTCTCTGGTCAAGGTAATTTATGGAATCCCTTCACCCTTCTATTCTGCACCCAATTCTGTCTTCCAGTCCCCCCTCCCCTTTCTTGCAAGAGCTCTGTCCAGCTCTCATTAGTTAAAAAGGCCTCTCTTTTCCTCCATCTCCATCCTCTGTCTCTCCTTATTAAATCTGCAATTCCAGAAGCGCATTAAGATATTAAATCCAGGAAGGGAATGGCTGCTGCTTGGTGACTTGGCAGGATTCCCACTCCTACCACTCCCCCTCCCTTTTTCTTGTCTATCTCTCCATCTCTCACCACCAAATGGATGCAGAGTCCAATGTTAAGGGATTGACAGAAAGAGTGGGCATCTCTCACTGTCCTGGCCCATGGATGGCTACACAAAGCTCTCCCTTGTGAGCAAGGGAATGACGGGAAGAGGCTAACACAGTGGGCGCTCTGTCATCGCTCGGATCCCGCTGATGTGTCACTGAATAAAGACGTGCATGCATGCGCCCACGCAGCCCCGGCACCACTGGAGCATTCTTCATGACATCTGAGCATCTATTATAGCTGTTCGTTAGGCTATGCTGCTTTGCCAACAAACGAAAGAATGTCGTTTTTGTGCTAGTCCTGTCACTGGGTCTCCCTTGTGACAAAGAGAGATGAGACATTTCGTCTCATAAGGAGCTGTTTTTGCCTGTTATGAAAGATTATGTTTCCAAATGGGACCATCAAGCCTCAAAGGGAAAAAGAGTTTTTAGCTGCAACCAAGTTAAAAACTGGACCCTATAACAAGCTTGGGGGAAATTTGCTTAAGCCTCATGCTGTCCGATGATAATGTACATTATTATAGGCTTGTCACTTGGGTACCCTCTGAGTCCTCTAATCAGAAGGCCCAATATGCTGTGATGCACTTCCAGCTGATATTGTAACGGTTGTCCAAAATGTAACGTGAATCCTCCTGCAAATGTTTGTTTGCGCTGAGAATAGTGTGCTTGTGTTTAGTTAGATTACTCGGAGAGGACTGCTGGGCTTCAGGCTTTCATTCATTCATTTTCTGAACCGCTTCATCCTAATTAGGGTCACGGAGAGGCTGGCGCCCATCTCAGCCGACTCTGGGCAAGGGCAAAGTACACCCTGGACAGCTCGCCAGGCCATGGCACGGCAGAAACATGCTGACAGCAACCCAATGGCCTACTCTACGAACGACAGCAATGGTTCTTTTACATGCCTCTCACCACAGACAGTGAGAGACATGGCTGGCCTTTGATAACCCAGTTAGCTGCACTGGGGGCAGCAGTGACAACTCGGTTATAGTGGGGCTTGAACCCCTGACCTTCGGATCAGTAAGCCAGCACCCTACCACTGGAAAACCACTGCCCCGGCTTCAGACTTGCTTTTGTTTATTGACTTGTGCAATGCATTCAGTAATTAATCCACGCCGTCAGGATTATATATTCTTACTTTTTCCATATTTACAACTAACCATACCTCAAATGGCTTATTTTACACATCTACGCAATATCATGGCGAATCAAAATCAAACGCTGAGCATCTTTGTAAGAAGCCTGAGATTGATGACTTTACACAAAAGCGATAATAGATTCAGGACACATCTGGTGCCATCGGCTTTCTATATGCAAAGACCTTCCTGTCGCTACCAACTCAGGAACAAACTCTGTCTCTTCCATCATTCCCTCTAGTCAGTTATTAACCCGTCACCCCCCTCTGTGCCCCCCACCAATCTGATGGCGGATACTCGGCACTCTTCCAACACACTCATCTTTCCCTTAGAGAATACCAAGTGCGTTAAAATGAGTGCTTTTCCCCCCTCTCTTCTCACAACTCCAATCATTTGCCTCCAGCAGCAGAAAGCCCAAAGGTCCTCAGCCTTTCGTCTCTCCGACACTTACTTTTTCAAGCACTAATATGGAAACAGAAAATACCTACAAGAAGCTAAAGCTGTAAGAACCGCTGTGCCGATGCATCAGGGGATCAGGTACACACATTTTGTGGGAATCGATGGAAGGGGTGGGAGGAAACCAGAATTTGTAGATGCGGCTTGCCGGAAAAATTTGCCAACAGGCTGCAGTGTATGATGGTTTGAGTTTCGACTGCAGGAATAGAGGGATGAGTCAGACACGTCGTACCAGCTCTGTGGTCCTCGACTAAAATTGAGCAGGCAGCCGTTCTGTTTTGGCAGAACAGGTGTTTGATACACATGTCAGATGAATTATATCTTGAAAACCTCCTGGCTTTAATAGCTAACATTTTTTTCAATTAACTGTCACTTGTTCAGTAAAGATTTGTATTTGACAGTGCGAGTGAACAATAATAAAAAAAAAAAAAGCTTCAAGTATATATAAATCAAACTTATTAAACTTTCTCTGATAAGGTCTCAAACCATACTATTGTGTATTGCTATAAACCAATACATGAAAGCAAAAACATTAGAGATGGGCAATATGAAGATATATTATGGTACTGAATATTATGCCACAATACATGTTCTGATATTTCGCTTGTATTTTTTTATATTTCCAAAAACTGATCAGGAGCGGATGATTAGTTGTTAAAAACTTACTAATTCTTTAAAAATGTAGCATGTAGCTCTGTGATGGCCTGGCGAGCTGTCCAGGGTGTACCCTCCTTTGCCCAGGGTCGGCTGAGATGGGCGCCACAACCATAATTAGGATTATGTGGTTCAGAAAATGAATGAATGAATGAATGAATGAATGTAGCATGTAGAAACAACTTCTTAACCAAGCACTAGATCTGTACAGAGAAATCCAAGCCCGAGGTCTTTAGTACAGACAGAGCCGAAAGCAGAATTTCTCTGTACAGACCGAGCAAAGAGGTTAATAAGTAGTGTATTTTATAGCATTTTAAAATGGTGGCCTCTTTGAAATTCACTTCAGGTCCTGTTAGTTGCCTACTTCTGTGAGAGCTTCGGTAGCTTTTGGCTTGTTTCTCTTCCAGTGACGAGCAGTGAGTACTTCTTTATCCCGTAGGATATTTCCTGGATACCTTTTCTAGAAAATGCACAATGCTTCCAGGGAAGAAACTAAAGATCATAGCGCACAGTACAGCTAGCTAATGGCTAAGTTGCCAGTCAGGATAGGCGATTTATGGACCAATCAGATTGCGCATACTATTGTTAAATAATTAATGAACTTACAGTTTCTTAATGCAACAGTACTGTTTTTTGCTAGCAGACTGTTATCATATAAACTGTAATGCATACCTTGTGCCACAGAAATGTTTTCAGGTATCATGCTACAATAAATTTATGTTATCCACTGATAAACATCCTCCACAATTTGATAGAATCCCTTGTTAATAAAGGGCAGATTTTGTTTGAAAGACTCTAGTGGCCAAAAAATAAATAAATAACTAAACAAATAATCACACTAATTAACATGTGTCTGGCTTTCCATTAACAAGGACTTTATTCTCCAGGAATGAAAAGAAGGGCCGGATTTGTTCTAAGTAATAGAATGTAGTCCGTGTTATTCTCTGGTTCTAACAAGGGCAAGAACAATGTACATGTTCTGTCGTTCTATTAAAACCACTGAACACTGAAATAAAAAGTGAACAGCGACATCATCACGAGTATGTCAATGCTACCAGTCAATAAGAGCCCAACGTCATGAATGACTCCATATTTTCTTAGCACAACAGTCATTTTTCTCATCAAAATGATTACAGCTCAGACTGAAATCAGGGCACGAGGCTCAAACCTACAGGAGTGTCACATTGCAAAGTCTTTTCCCACTCCTAAACTGTCGCAGTTTTTTCCGAAAGGAGAACATCAAAGAAGCTGAGCGAAAGGCAAAGGCAATAGTGGGTGAAAGAGGGAGCGAGAGAGAGAGAGAGAGAGTGAGAGTGAGAGAGAAAGACAGAGTGCAATAAGGTGAGAGAAGCAAGCTCTGACACTGATAGCAAGTGAATATGAGTGAAACAACAGGCACAGAGAGAACAAGCGCTAAGTTTAGACCTGGTCTCCAGACAAAAGCAATAATCCCAGACTTAAATCAGGAGCTGGCTGATAACCCAGCAGCACTGCATGCTTTTTAGACCTGCTGGCTTGAGTGAAACAGGCAAATGGAATTTGATTAATCAGCTGCTTTATGCCAGAGTATATTGTTAAAAATGCTTTTCAAAGAAATTAGAACTGAAATGAACTGTTCTCTGTTTAGGGCGGCGTGATGCCATGGTGGTTAGCACGTTCGCCTCACAGCAAGAAGGTTCCCAGTTGGAGTCCTGGGCTTAATGGGGGCGTTTCTGTGAGGAGTTTGCATACTCTCCGCATGCTTGTGTGGGTTTCCTCCGGGTATTCAGATTTCCTCCCACAGTCCAAAAACATGCACATCAGGCTGAGTGGCAGTTCCAAATTACCCCTAGGTGTGAGCGAGAGTGTCAATGGTTGTGTATGTGGTGGCCCTATAATGGACTGGTGAGCTGTCCAGGGTGTACCTTGCCTTCACCCAGAGTCGGCAGTAAAAGTCCCCAGCCTCTCTGTGAACCAAGCAGCAAACAATTCTACAAATGAATAAATAAACTGTTACTGGTTAGGCAGCATGATGGCTCCGTGGTTAGAACTGTCACATCACACCAGGAAGGTTCTGGGTTCATGGGCTTTCTGTGCTTCTGAGGGTTTCCTCAGGGAACTCTGGCTTCCTCCTATATTCCAAAGACGTGCACATTATGCCAACTGGCTACTCCAACTTGCCCTGAGGTGTGAATGAATGTTTGTGTCTATGTTAGTTTCGCAAACAGGAGACTGGTAGCCTGTTCAGGGTGTAGCTAGGATTGGCTACAGCTTCCTCTAGGACCCTTCTGGGTAATCGGTATAGATAATGGATGGAGTTTAAATTCAGCTTAAGCACAGTGACCCTCATTTCACATGCTGGATATTATATACAATTTAGTAGTGACAAATTACCATTTTGTATCCTATGCATCACTCACCCACTATCTATTCAGTCAAATCTGATGACACTATTGCTATCTTCGCAAGGTTTTATTACAGGGTAGGTCACCAAGTTTGTGCACTAAACCTTCCCATTTACTCAGGCTTGGGACCAGCATGCACCTGTGTTGCCATTCACACAACCATTCACATCTAGGGGCAATTTGGAATATCCAGGTAGCTTAAAGTGCATGTCTTCGGACTGTAGGAGAAAACTACAGTACTCAAAAAAAGAAATTCACACAAGCACTGGGAAACTCCACACAGAAATGCCCTTACTAACTACAGAACTTGAACCTAGAACCTTCTTACTGTGAGGGGAGCGTGGTAACCACTACACCCCCGTGCCCCATCCTATGTTTATTCTAAGAGTGGGTAAATATGCATATATGGAGACTCACTGATGTGAACCTCGACTGGCTGGTTTTAAAACCTGTAGCTGGGTTACAGTGATATTGGTATCAATGGCATAGCATGATTATACTTGTCAGTATTTCGCTCCAGAGTGCATCATCGATCGGAAAGCCACTGTTTTAAATTCTACCACTTTCCTCAGATCCTGTTAAAAAAAGAAGATGGATTTGTTTAATTCGGTTGGCATTTCAACGATATAGTGCGACACAACAACACGTGTAGTTTATAGTTAGCGGACAATAGAACTTGGATTAGTTTTGACCTTTAGCTAAAGCCTGGTCACTTAAAACAGCTTAAAAGTTCTTCGCTATAGCATGGTACTTTTAAGTCATCATGTGTCACGAATCTGTTTAAATACCTACCTAATTAAAGAAAGAGTGGCTTTCCGAGTGATGACTGCTCTGATGAGTCGCGCTACACCGCCTTCACCATTTTGAATGAATGTTTTGACCTAGCATAAACACTACCATGGTAACATTCCATCATGGTTTCGGTACTCTGTTTACAGGTGATTGGTGTTTATCAAGGACTTGGCGAGGGCATTTCTGTGTGTATGTCTTTCCTGTGCTTGCATGGGTTTCCTCAGAGTACTTCGGTTTCCTCCAACAGTCTAAAGACATGCACATTAAGCAAATTGCCTCTAGGTGTGAGTTTGAGTTTAAGTGTGAATGGTTGTGTGTGTGTGTGTGTGTGTGTGTGTGTGTGTGTGTGTGTGTGTGTGTGTATGTTGGCCATGCAATGGATTGCAGAGCTGTTCAGGGTGTACTCCGCCTTCAACCAGTTTTGGCTGAGATAGGCTCCGGCCTCCTTGCATCCCCAATAGGGTTAAAAAGTTAATTTTTCAACATATGCATGTATGTACAGTATTCACCCCCCTTGTAACATTTGAGGGGCTTAATAGCAAAGGTGGTGAATACATATGCACATGCCAATTTTCAGATTTTTATTTTTTTTTAAATATATATTTTTTTCTCATTTCACTTCACCAACTTAGACTATTTTGTGCAGACCCGTGACATAAAATTCAGATTTAAAAAAAAATAATAATTAATTACAGGTTGTAATGTAACAAAATAGGTAAAAAGCCAAGGGGGTGAATACTTTTGCAAGGCACTGTATACAGAAAAATTAGCTTCCACTGAGCATTTGTATATCTGACAAAAATATTTTGTTGGTTTGCTCTACAGAAATGACTTGGTAGGCATGGCGTCTGGAAATGAAAACCCCCAGCTTATTCATTTGATCTCACAAAGGTCACCATGCCGACAAGAGCTGACACAGTGGCTCATAGTAAAGGTACTGCCAAAACAAAACCAATTTTTTTTTTTTAAATCACGAACATTTCATTTTGTCAACAAAAAGTACCATACTGAGCCAAATCTATAAATGACCTCTAGAGGAAAACCCAGACATCAAGTTATCAGGAGGAAGTATCGTACCAGGAAGTGCTGGTGGAAAACTGGTGTATTAAGTCTCATTTTTGGAATGACTCATTTCTGTGTCTGTGAATTTACCCAACAATCTTGTATCATTTGTCATAATAAGCATAAATATGTTGTAAGTTGACTGTATAATGAGGTACATACAGTTTTTTAAACCCACTGCAGTGTTAAGATTATTGTAAATTAGTGTGCAGTGTGTTGCTGTGCTCTGCCTGATAAAGATTATTATTCTATGGTGCTTCTGGGAAGCTCACTCTAATTATATTGGAGTGAGGATATAAAATCTAATAATTTATATTAAAAAAAAGACCATGAGAAAATGTTGTGTGTTAATAAATCATGGGTTAAACAATTGCATGAAAATATGTTTGACACATTGCTGTGACAATCTGCCTTAATATGATATATATATATATATAGAGAGAGAGAGAGCTGGAAGGCATGGTGGCGTAGTGATTTTCACGTCTACCTCACAACAAGAAGGTCCTGGGTTCGAGTCCCGGGCTCAGCGAGGCCATCTCTCTGTGGAGTTTGTATGTATGTTTTCCCCTTGCTTGTGTGGGTTTCCTCCAGGTACTCCGATTTCCTCCCAGAGTCCAAAGAAATGCACATTAGGCTTACCGGCTATTTCAAATTGCCCCTTGGTGTGATTGTGTAGAGATTTTTTTGTGTGTTGCCCTGCCCAGGTTCTGGTGAGCCACAGCTTCCATGCCACCCTAATAGTAGGATTAAGCGTTTCGGCAAATGAGTACAATTTTTGTCCATATGCACTGCTAACGTAAAAAATATGGGCTAAAAGTAATATTCTATGATCAGCATTATTTAATTTCTGGGAAATAAAATGTGGTTAATGAAATCCTATATCATTTCTATTCGGTGTGTCAAGGTTACACGGAAACAAGACGTGCCTTCCAGTCACACTCGAGGGTGTGTCATGCATTCTGTAGCTTTCTCAGTTTCTAATACCGGAAGTTACATTGCAGCCCCAAGAATCTGGCCACTGGTGCCACTGCTCAGACACATGATCGATATCTTTGCAGAACCCTCTTTGATATCAGCTTTAAACTACAAATAAACAGGGAGAAAAAAAGAAGAATGAATCAACGTGATTCATCTACGCTATGTATCTTACCTCAGAATCCAGAAACAGCAAAGTAAATAAAGTGAATTATCAAGATAGAGTTCAGATTGCAGGCTTTGGCAAAGTGCTGTTTCAACAGAGATGGTTTAGGCTGAAGATCCCAACACTGAACTAATCTTCCACAGAAAAAAAACACAAAAACAAGGCTTAGGTGATCTACAGTGATGAATGTGATGATGTGTTAGACATTGGTATGTGTACTGTGTGTCTATCAGAAATCACTGCAACTGGTAGCCACAACTACTAACAACCACAAAGCAGGCATGTGTATATGAGCCACAGTAAAGTTTGGATAGATAAGCTTTAATGACTACATGGGAATAGCACAATTGGATTGGTCTGCTATCAGGAAATTAATAAATATCCGAGCGGATAATGCTACAATCACAACGATGAACACCCGCAGCTTTTCACAGTCACAGCGTTATCATTGTCATGCTTTAAAATGAAAAATATATCATAAAAATCTACTTTTACCTTATTTGTCTTGTGTTTCCATGTAGTGTACTAATGAATTTGAATGAATAGGCTGAAATGATGCCGTTAGCTAAATATCGTTAGATAGGCTCGAAGCGCAGAGCTCACCCGACCAGCCTCTGTCATGGTTAAAATATGTAAATATAAACTATAATAAAGCTTGTTTTAGTTTTCTTTTCTTTATGTTTCTGTGTAGCATACACTTAGTCTCTGAATGGGATTTAAGGAGACGCAGTTACACAGCTCATAGCATATGCTGTTGTTAACAATTATGTGATCTTACCCAATTTTGGGTAAGATCGAGGACATACCCTCCCCTTCGGTGCAAAATTGTGTATTAGCTTGAACGAAAGCACTTTCAGAACTTCTTATACCAGGGCAAATTTCCAATGCAAACTATGTTCTGTATTAAAAACACAATATCATAGTCTTTGACCTGTTGATGGTTACATTTACTGCCGGGTAACGTTCGCAAAACAACGGTTAGAGCTGATAAACATTTCTTCACTTTTTTTTTTTTCTAAAGAAACAGCCTAGAATGAGCGCATTACCATAAACCTGCCACTTGTGCTGCAACCCAGACTATTTATTGTAGAAAATGTATCAACACCCTCTGACCAATCAAAACCAAGAATTCAAAAGCAGGGGATTAAATATACATAACAGTCTTTCACCAAAGGTGAGGTGATTATCGCTGAGTAGTCCCTGAGCCAGAACAATGAGATGAATAATTTTTGTTGTAGTATATACTACATGTGAACTTAAGAAAAGCAAACTAAAAGGAGATTTTAGTGGTTTATTTTTTCCATTTTTAAGGCGTGACAGTGGTCATGCACACCCCCATTACGTCAGGCTTAGGCATTGATGTGAGCTGTTCGAGGGATCAGCTGTGCCTTCCAGTCATGCATGGTTGTTTTTTGTCTCCAAAACAGCTCTGAGTTTCTTTCTGTCATGCTCAAAATACTTTTTACTGGTCACAGGGGTTTTACACAGTTTGAAAGAGCTCTTGGTGAACTTTCGCCGGTTTTCACCACCCAACTGACCATTAAACCAGGTTGTTTGTTGTAGTTTGGATGGATCTTGAGAGTTTAGCTTGACCAATTTACCAGCTTTGTATAAGCTTTCCATGACTTTTAAAAACTAGCTAAGATCTTAATTGGCTTTAGTGAATTTTGGACTGTCAATGAAAAAACAGGATGTTATTTGGCTAGTCTCTGGCCCTGTGGCTTCGCGCACAAAGGTAACATTTCTTTAGGCACTTGTTTAACTCTTCTTTTTCCATGTCTTGTATTTCTGTTTGTAATTTGCCTTGCTGTACAAAGTATTTCAAAGTAAACAGCAAATTGAAATGCAAGTTTTGACAAAAATGCATGGTTTACAAATTGTAACACTTGACACTGGCATCTTTTAAAACTCTTTCCCAATTTGAAAAAGGTGTTTGATGTTCATATTTTTGGGCTGCTGGTTCATTAAATTTAAAGACACTACCCACGTGGAAACTTTAACTTGACACATACCCAGAATGCAGAAAACTAGTTTTGATGTAGCTTATCAAAACTAATGCTAGTAACAGAAGCTAGAGATTCAATATGTCAGAAAAGAAGGTTGAGAATGGCGTGCATAAGTGAAAACTATTACATCGGAAAGAAAAAAATCAGAGGGAATAGCTAAAAAAATTTCACAGCTAATAGGATTTTTTTTCAACCCTGTAAATGAGGACTTATTATGAAGAGCAGTGCAAAATAGCAGAGCTGACGAGCAGACAGAAGCAGGAGTCGGGACTGTTACCAGGCGGAGTTGGAGGGAAGGGGGACGGTGTGCGGGTTGATCCAGCCGAACGGGAGCATACCGGTGGGGAAGAAAGCTTAACGGGAGCGCTACAACTCTGACCCAGATCTCTGGGGCAACAATACGTATGAACAAGTGTGTGTTTACAGGGTGAAAATTCTACAAAGGGAAGGGGTGGAGGGCCTACAAAGCTTCTCAGTCCCAGAGCCTAATTGCAGGTTATTGTGGGCCTGTGAGTGACCGTGACTTCTTGTCCTTCATTCTATGTCGTATGTAGTTGGTTCTAATAAATCAACATTCTATGTATGAGCCGTTTAGCTGCTTTTTATCTATATGCATGATTAATTACATTCAAATTATCCCTCCCTTGGGAAGCAATCTGTGTTTTTTGAAAGAAATATGTCCTTAAGTGGAGTACCTCTGACAAGGCTTTTAATGTGATGCCAGACCTAATAGGATTTGCTACAGCTCTGTTGTACCTGAATGCAATAGCACATTTTCTAAAAGTCAACGCTTTAGCTAAACAAATAAGTAGTGACGTTTAAAGACATTTTGAGGCTACTTTCATGTTTCGTTCCTAATAGTCTTTGTGTGCTGAGAGGATGCTAATAGAAAATAACACAGCTCTGGGGAAAGATTTGAAAATATATTAACATAATATATAACCCTGATCCCATCTCCCATGAGCCCCCACTCCCCAGTTTATTTCATGACACAGAATGAATGTGCAAAAACAATATTTAACTGAAACAGAAACTGGAGTCAGAGCAACAGTGAACACCGTTATCTTTGAAAATACCCCTGTAGAGAGAATGCCGTTCACACAAAGTGCCTTTTCTTCCTCAATGTCAGTGGGACGTCACTGTCTCATGATTACTTTGTTTAGATATGCACTGCAACCTTACTGTTTTTGTTTTTTTTTTCATTTTCTTTTCCTTTTAAGTCACAAGCATAACTTAACAAAGGTAGTAAAACAAATGGAGTAAAACTGATGAGTTACGAAATAGCGTTGGCTAACAAGAAGCAAAACAACATGTGCTAGCTAATTAAATTTAGTAGAAAAGTTCAAAATTGTGTTTGAGTTCCAAAATACAAAATGTACACATGACTATTCTTTCCTTTGTGAAGTTATATGTGTGAAAAAAAAATATTAATAAATCTAGTTGCTTTAAAGTTTTATCCTGTTTAGCTTGCATTAGCTGCCATTTGTAGCTACAGCCATGACTGATTTCCATTATACTGCTAATTACAAACAAAATCCAATGGAAAGAAGCTTATCCCAAACCAATTTATTCTAGTATACTATTTTAAGCAGTGACAATCTCCAAGTTTTATTTTAAAAGTAAAAAGTAGCTGCTACCACCTCACAACAAGAACGTGGAGCTAATTAAACTAGCTATTAAACTGCTAGCATAAGCAATGTTCATCAGTAAATAGGCTGAGTTTTAAAACAAATTTACGTCATGCATTCGTCTGACAGGCCGCTTAATCCTACTAGGGTCCCAGAGAGGCTTGAGCCTATCTCAGCCAACCCTGGGCGAAGGCAAGGTACACCCTGAACACCTCGCCAGACCATCACATTGCCGACACACACACAACCACTCGCACTCACGCCTTGGTGCAATATGGAACAACCAATTGGCCTAATGTGCATGTCTTTGGACTGGAAGAAACTGGAGTACCTGGAGGAAACCTACACAAGCAGAGGGAGAACATGCAAACTCCAGTCAAACTCAGGGCCTTCTTTTATACCAGCTATTTTTTTTTTTTGCACTCCATTTAAGATAAAGCAAGAAAACAACACACTTTAACGCTCGGTTTAACACCATGATCTGTTTATTTCAGCTCTGCCAAAAATATAAGCTCTTTGCTTGCTTAAGGAAATAGCTGATACGAGATTTTCCTATGTGTGTAATTATGGAATGGCAATAGACTTCAGGCTAAAATAGCTGACTAACATGAAACATTACAAGACCCTTCAGATTACTCAAATGAGTGTATGCACATAAAAATAAATAAATAAATAAATAAATAAAAACCTGCTGACTCAGTGTTGCTCGCAACACTATCAGTTTAGCTTCAAATCAGTTCTCTCGTCTCAGGAATGAGGGCGGGGTCTGAGTAATCAATCAAGATCCTGTGAAGTGTAATCCAGTTAAGTGATCAGGAGTAATGAGTAACGCACCCATGACCAGATGTCCATGTACTGAGGGTTGCAGTAGGGATTTGAAAACAGAACGACAGACAAAGCGTTCACTGTTTTGCGTTAATGTATTGTCTTGTGGCACTGTACTCCCTTATGGCATGCTAAGTGTCAAATATAATGTGTTGTTTTATTAGCGATGACTCAGCTGTTAACAGATAATCCACTATATATATCATGCAAACCAGCGTAAAGCGCTTAAAACCTGTTTTAGACCCAAAGTGATTGCAAACAAACCATATTTAAACATGGAGCTTATTTCATTTCGGGATTATTCTGGTGAATCAATCAAGCAAGGAAATCATAACCTAGTTCAATGTATTTTACATACGTTTTAAATTAGCATGGTGATTTAAATCACTACCTTCAGTTAACGCACTCCTTTAATTACAGTCAAGTTTTTGGAGACTTTACAATGACTGAGTTTTTTTTATTTATTTTTTTTATGGTGGTTATTCAATACGGCTAATCAGTTTGGCTTCAAATAACGTTTTTCTTGCCGTAGTGATTGATTGATTAAATAATCCGTCGAGTATCTATCCATAATTATGTCTTCAGACATCTCAAATGCACACACACACACACACACACACACACACACACACACACACACACACTCTCGTCTTGCTATCCTTGTGACGACCTTCCATGAAAAACAATACTACGCCTTAAATTTCAGTAACTAAAAATAAAACATTTTGGTTCCTTTATTTATTGATTAAAAAGTCCTTTTGAAAGAGAAAGAAAGAAGTCATACTCGTGATCAGTCAAATTTTCCCACAAGGTCAAAACTGTCACGTATTCCTATCCTTGTGAGCACACACACACACACACACACACACACACACACACACACACACACACACACTAATTTGCCAAACCGCTTACTCTTACTAGGGTAACGGGGAGGCTGAAGCCTATCTCAGCCGAAAGTGGGTGAGGGTGAGGTGCACCCTGAACAGCTTGCCAGACCATCACAGGGCCATTCACACACACACACACACACACACACACACACAGACACACACAGACACACGCACATATATTCATGAATTCCTTATGCAGGATACACAAATGCAGCTTAATGTTTTTTACACTTCATAAATTCCACCAAAAGTCTAGCATGGATGTAACACATGGATGTAAATGATGATTGGCCGGGGTTAAACTGGGATCGCCTAATCTGACATTATGACTATCGTCAAACAGAAAATTATTGTGATCTGAACCTAGTGTTAGTTTGATTTAGTTTAATTCACTTGAGCTGATGAGAACATTACAAAGCCTGACGATCCATATATATATATATATATATATATGTATATATATATGTATATATATGTATATATGTATATGTGAGTGTGTGTGTGTGT
>JBCNYH010000023.1:7759049-7790634 GCA_039654325.1 Tandanus tandanus | reverse complement strand
CTGCCCTCGCCCAGAGTTGGCTGAGATGGGCACCAGCCTCCCCGCGACCCTAATTAGGATTAAGCGGTTCAGAAAATTAATGAACGAATTAGTTTCCCATTCAAGAAGGAAACCCAGAAAATACACAGGTGAGTATGACAATTAAAGAAATTTGAAAAAAAAAAAAAAACCCAAGTAATCAGTAAATATGAGAATAACTGCTGCGTAGCTTTTCTTTGAAGTTAGTTCCTGGCTTTGCTGTACAAGATGCACTTTGATGTGAATATGTGATCCACAATGGATTAGATGAGAGATTTTTTTTTTCCTAAGGAGAGATCAGACACTCGCCGAGTCACGATCAAAGTTTGTTTCTCTACTCTGCTTAGGCCCCCATGGACAGACCTTTGGCCCACAACATGGGCTTCCGCATAACAAATTTAATTTCCCTGTTATAAAAGAACACCTATTGATTTAAAGGGGACATTCAATGAAAAACTGTTGGGTTTTTTTTGTTTTTGCAATATATCAAGGTGACTTGGGACCTACTTTAGTGCCCAAAGAAAGACAGAAAAAAAACCTGCAAAACTGCTCAGATTCATCTTATGTAGAATTCCTCTCATTTTTTATTTATGGTATGAGGGTGGGATGAAAAGTTCATAGGCCTACTAAGAAAGAGTAATGCCAGAATGATGAAACTTGAAAGCTTCTATACCAAAGGGAATCCAAGCATTGCAACACCAATTGAAGAAGTGCACCGACCACAGGGGAGACTATGTTGAAAATAAACCATATTTGGTAAAAAATTTGACCATTACATCATGGTCAGCCTAGAAACCCACAATCGTACCACTCCCACCCCCCTAATTAACATATGATCAGCCATGGCAACCTGAGTGAAAAAGAGCTGACTATGTAGTTAGTAAGCAAATGAACTGGAAGGAACAAGTGGAGAGAAAACACAGGGTTTTCCAAGATTCGTAAAAGAAAAGTTCTGAGGGAGAGGGTGTAACAGTGGGTGTGAGCAGCCTTGAACAGCCTTTTAAGTCACTGGTTTAGTGTCCATTCCATCATTTATCCCTATTCTTCCTTCATGTCTTGACAGCAAGATTGTGGCTGACAGAGTTCTCGTTTTAATATGCAAGAGTCAAGAATGACATATTTAATGTTTAAAAGCTTAGAAGCAGGTTTTTTTAAATAAAATAATAATAATAATAATAATAATAATAAAAACTCTTGCAAACTTTAAAAAATCATCATAATTAAAACGTATGCAAGATGATGTCGGGAAATAGATTTAGAGACTGAATGTCACAACAGGTTGTGAGGAAAGCTTTAACCCTCTTCTACATTCATGAGATTACAGGTTCCCATGGTTGACAAGTGATGTGACTGAAAGGATATAAAATCCACCATCCCTCCCACCCAGAAAGCACAGCTAATCTTGCTCCCTTGGCTCCTAGTCACAGACTGCTGTTGTATCACCTATCCTATTTCTACCTACTGTATACACTCCCATTTGTGTACCTCATGAGGATACTCTAGCATGTGAAGGCCTTTTTAGTTGTCTGTCTTGACCATTACGGAGATGAGAAAAAAAATGGAATTGAGAGTTTAAAATAAGTGTTACAGTTGTATCAACAGGAACGCTGAGAGACATAGCCTGGGGAAATGGTCCACAGCTTTGCTTAATAGTAAACAAGAAAACTTCAAGATGGGAATACAAACAGCCAGACTGGGTGATGCGTTTGGGTTATTTTGATTTTGGTTTGTCTAACATTTATTTACTGTTGCTCAGTTTTCTCTGCAGGAACACACGATTCAGTTAATGAAAGAACAAATCAAACTGTTACTTTCAAGTGACAATTTGAATATTTTCATAAAACCATTTATTACAGTGAAAGTTAAAAGTTCTCCACACTTGAATAAAATAAATTAGTATGTACTACATGGAAATGGCATGATCTGATTAGTCGGTTTTCTCAGAATTAAAAAACAATATTGAGTGGATAACGCTTGAATCAAAACAGACACAGTTTGTTGTGGTCATTTGGAACAGGTAACATTGTCGCTTTAAAAACAGCAACAACAAAAAAAATCAATAATTTGAGAGATTTTTTGTGTTTCTGCGTAGTATATACTAAAATGCCTTTACATGCATAGTAGTATGTACTTAACTGTGAATAAGTTTGCTAAATAGACACCATTAGCTACATAGCGCTTATCTCAGCTCAAAGCACAGAGGTCACCTGACCTGCCTCTGTTACAGATTAAAAACTGTAAATAATAAAAATCTCAATTTAGTTTGCTTTTCTTTATGTTTCCATGTAGAATATACTCAAACTACTAAAGAGAGTTAAAGAGACACTGTTGCACCGCTCTGCACTTGTTTGTCGCATGTGCTCGGAATTCACCTGCGTTGTGAGTATCGTCATGATTTAAATGTGTCAGTATTAAACGATAATCTTGTTTTAGTGTGCCTTTTTTGCTTAGGTTGTCATGTAATATATACTAAAACAATTGTGCACCTGAGGCACGGTGGGTTTCATTAAATTGAATAGTCCCTGTTCAGTGACATCAGACTGTTTTTCCACGCATGGTCTCACATTTTAAAACATTTTTAAATGTTAAAAGTGAAGTTTAGGAAAGCCTATACCTTTTTATTTTTATTTTATTTTATTTTTTTTTTAAATCCACTCCTCCGGAGTAAGCTTCTGACCTACTCATGTTTATCTTCATTCCTGGTTAGAATTTCTTTGTATCATCTTTTCCATCTTTACACATATGCAAACCTCTGTGTTTTCCTCTAGTCATCTTTTTCTTTAGCGCAACACTAGATAATGCATGACAAAATGCTCATTACCCCAGAAACTCCTCTGCTGGCACTCGCTAATGAGAACGAACAAAGACGTCAAATGAAGGCACCTAAGGTGTGCACTCGAAGACTTTAAATGCATCACTGAATACATAATAGGCTGGCAACCGAGACTGCTCGCACTCAAAGCTTCTACTATCCATCCTGCTTGCACATTTGTGTTAACTTCTTATGGGTGCGGCGTTGAATCCTAATGACATTCCACTAAACTGAATCATTTTTCACACTTTTCCTGCTTCACTTGAGAGTGAATAAGAAGTGGCAGGCATGATGTTACAGGTGCTTTGGTTTCTACAATGACCTTGTTTTGGTGCTAATCACCTTGTTAAGACCACATGCACCTTGCACACTGGAGTAGCCATGGTGGAGATATCTTCACCGAATCCAGTTGCCATCACAGTTGCAAGGAAGAGTTCCCTACTGTATACCTGCCACCCTTCACTGCTCATGGAGAGGAGAAGAGATGCTGGATCAGCTGTCAGTGGGCTGCATTAATTAAAGTTAAATGTCCCCTATGTGGCACTTTAGGGTAGTAAAAACCAAAGCAAGTGGAGGAGAGCAGTCCCTGCAGTTTTTCTTTTGCAGTGAAGCAGATCAGAGCCAAGAGTTTATTAGCCAGCATTTCAGTTCCAATTCATCATATTGCTGGCCTCTTTTAACCTCGCTGTAGATTTCTGAGTATTCATTTGTAGTGGGAGTTCAAATATCTGGAGTTGCTCTAGATGCATGTGTCACTAGTGTTTTTCATTAAAATCCTTCATATGGGTTATTGCAAACGATGGCCTCAATATGTACGGGAAAAGGAAAAAAAGTGCAACTAAAGCGAATCCTGTAGTAAAACCTTCTCACCTCTGTTGGTCTCTCAGTGGAGCATCCTAAATATATATTGATGCTTGGCGATGTAGTTCGGAACTCATGTATCTCAAATGTTAGTGGTTACAAAGATGGCAACAGCAAAAATAAAAAAAAACAAAAAACCTGAAATCTGTTAATATACCAAGTTCCAGAGTTCTAGTTCTTTTCCAGAATCATTACCTATATTATTAAACAAGGTGGCACCCTGGTGCAGACTCATGACTACCAGATTCTCAGATCTTAAGCTTAGTAAAACATATTTTGTCCAGTTTTCCATGTTCATGTGGGTATAGTCTGCCCTCTGTCTTCCATGGTCTTGTCTCAGACCTCTAAAAAAACATGGCAGTAGGTCACCTAGCAATGTGGATCACCCCTAGTTAAGAACGAATGTGTGAATGTATGCAGGGTGCTCAGTGATGGTCTGGTTTCCTATTTTCTGCATGTGTTCCTGGGGAAGGCTTCAGATTAACAATATCCCTGACCATGAAGAATAAATATATAAAATCAAATCAAACAACCTGATATATCAAGACAAAAGGTAGCAGTCATTTTACCAAATATATTTTCTGAATTTCAATATTGTTGAAGCTCTGGAAACATGAAACTGTATAAAATGGTCTCTGGAAACATGTATTTAAATTCAGTCATTTTAAAGACTTTCCTGACCTGAACAGAAACCTAGATGTTGATATTGTCTTAAACCTAGACATAGATATTGTCTTTTCAAATATGGTGCACCACTTAGCAAAGCTTTTGGGTAAGTGATACTGGCTGTGCATATTGAAAACAACAATAAAATTATTATATAAAAAGAAAAAAAACTACTACCTTTTTGTCAGAGTATATGCCTTGCTTTTGTTATTGTTAAACAAATTGAATATTCTTGCACATGTAGCAGCACATGCGCCCCTTTCCAAAAGCTGCATTAAACGAAGCCAAAATTATTGGCGCACCTGTTTTCTCTCAGACAATAGCAGCCATTGAGAGCCATCTGTTTGGCTGGGCTGGACTGAACTTTCTGTAGAAACTAGGACTTAACATGGGCACCGAGCTGAGTGTGATGGGTACTGCCATTTAACCATGTAACCCTTCACACCTGGTTGGAACACTGCAGAATTAAAAAAAAAAAAAACAACTAAGAAAAGAAACACAAATTGATTGCAGATTGAACACTCATACACTCAGTTTCGTATTATATATAAAGCAGTGGAATAACATCTGACAAGTTGGATGTTGCCCAAGTTCCTGATTTAAAAAAAGTACTGAGTTGTGGGTACAGTGGATTCCAGCATAACTGTAACTTTGTGTCTGCCGTTTTTGATTCAAGCATTATCCCTAGGTTGGGGGGGGGGGGGTTAACATTGACCTAGGCGAAGTATGACACTGAAAATCATTTGATGGAGGGGTTTTAAACACCTTCCAAGCCAAATCCATATCTCCATATCTCCATATATAATGAAAGCTTTTATTACTCATTCAAAAAATTTTCAAAGTTTTGAGCTATGTTCTTGCTAGCTTTTCCTAGGAGGAGGGGGGAGAGGAAGAACATAAGGAGCAAATTAGATAGATAGACACAAACCAAGGACCTTCTTGCAGCAACGTGGATTTACTAACCACTACGTCACCATGCTGCCCTTCTTTAGTTCCTTGAAGGGAAACCACTGCAAGGAGAAAACTCTTGCATGTGTGTGAGGGTGAGGTGCCCCCAAACTTATGGCTATATAGTGTATTGTACTGTATATCATGTACAGCAGGTAAAGGCAACTCACTCTGCAATAATACTGATTCAATGTATACTGATTCCCCTGTAAATCAGAGGTTTGAATCCAGGTTATTATCACTGCCATCTGTGGTGGGGAGTCCATGGGAGCTAATTGGCCAAGCTCTCACGGGAGGGAGGGATGGCGTACGCTTGCTTCACTGTCACTTCTAGCCATCATTAGCCAATCATGGGCATATGTAAGATTTGTACAATAGGGCGGTTAGCGCTTTTCCTCTGACTGTGCCAGGCCACCCCCGAGTGCGCACGCGCAGCAGTTTGTAAAGATGCAGGTGGCAGCATTACTTGTCAAGAAAGGGGTACATGCTTGTTTATGCCCCTCCCTGGTTGGTGGTAGTGGTCATGTGTGATGGGAAAGCAGTGCTTGATGGGTGGGAACTGACTACGACTAAATTAGCGGAGACAAATCCAGGGGCTGGCAGGGGGAATCCACTCGGAACTACTTGCATATTAAAATATTCCACAATTAATAATCTACTCTGAACTGAATGCGTAATAAATTTTGTAATATTATTTTTGTTTATTCCTATTTTGCTTAGTAGTTTTGTATATTACACACAATGCTATTTATCTACCTGTAGTCATATATATGGTGGCAACAGTGGAAATTATATGTTAATTAATTTCTACCGAAAGAGAGTGAATCAGGAGCAATATAGTCCTACAGTATGTCCAGCTCTCTCACCTCCTCATCTGTCCACTCTGCCCAGACAGACCAGCTTCCAAAGCTGCAGATTTAAAAAAAAAAGAAACACTACTCCGAACACCATCATGCTCATCACTTTGTAGGCCAGATCTCTGCTACAATTAGGACTAGCTGTGTTATATGTGGCTGGATTGCATTCTGAGAGTCTGTTTCTAAAGTACACTGGATCTCACAATAATATGACAATGAGTGTGTTGAGCGAGAATAAAAGCTCTTGCTCTTTTATTTGGAACAACAAAAGTAGACCAATTATCACTTATGTTGTAACTTGTTGATTTTTCTGTGTTAACAATGTCCTCGTTTAACATCAGTGTGTGATACAACCACTTACACCTTTCAGGAATAAACTAAATGTAACACCAGACAAATATTTTAATAAAAACACTTTTAAAAATCCCTCCCTATAGAATTTTTTACAGGCATGCACAATGAGCTGAAGCAGGTACCGCTCAGGTTGACATTTTTAAAATTTATCACATACTGTATAGATAGCCATTGGTTTTGATAGCCTCAGGGTCGGTTTGAATTGTACATGCGTTAATGTACACTGCCTTTTGGCTGTCGTGAAAAGCAGATATGATGGCTATAAATGCACATAGGGTACCTATACAGATGTTGACACTACTGTCTTGCAGCTGGGTTATTAATAATAATAATAATAATAATAATAATAATAATAATAATAATAATAATAATAATAAAAACATGATGCCATAGCTCTTCTGCGAGATGTATCCAAATGTTTGAAAGCTTGCATCCTGTGATTACACACCTGTGTTTGAAGCTTTGCCGGAGGTGATAGTAGCGTGGATGCCGAAAATGAGAATGCCGTTGGAGTTTAACCTGCCACCTGGTTTTGATTTTTTTTTTTTTCAGGCATCAAAAGTGAAATTGCAATGAGAAGTAAAAAAGTGAGCAGAGTCTTTCATCTTTAGCTTCTGAGAGATGAAGATGACGATGGTCATGACTGGCAGCTAGCCAAGTAAACATTTCAAACCCACCAGGCTTGCTGATAGAATAGGGGTCAAGCTCAGTAGCACCAGCAGGAACGCTTTGCAGGGTTGATGCACACTTCATTTCTGTCCTTTCACTAGTCGAGGTGGAACCCATAGGACAGCTATGTGGATTAACATTTTTTCTCTCTCGCTCTCTCTTTTTATTTATTCTTCCCCTCCTCCAGAGGAGATTTTCTCATAGATCTGTGCCAGACAGAAATGCTCAGGCATTAGCCTCTGCATTTCAGAGGCTGATGGCTTTTGCGTGGGCAGTGTCAATGACATGAAGGGTTTGGGGCTGCACTTTTACACCTGACAAAGGCACCCTTGAAGGAATTTTACTTAAAATTTTTAATTGGTTTTGATAAAGATATTAATTTTTACAGTCTTTAATCATGAAGTGCAACCGACAAACCAAATTCCCATTAGAAACCCATTCTAAAATGTTCCAGAAAGTTCAAAATAAATAAATAAATAAATAAATAATTTAGTGTTAGGGTTGGTGACATTATTTTCATCTAATTTTATCTTAAATTTATCTTTTAGGGGCGGCACGGTGGCATAGTGGTTAGCATGTCCACCCCACAGAAAGAAAGTCCTGGGTTTGAGCTCTGTGCCCGACGAGGGCGTTTCTGTGTTGAGTATGCATGTACTCCCCCTGCCTGCATGGGTTTCCTCTGGATGCTCCGGTTTCCTCCTGCAGTCCAAAGACATGCACATTAGGCCTATTTGCTGTTCCAAATTGCCCCTAGGTGTGAAAGATACTGTGAATAGTTTTGTGTGTGTGTGTGTATGGCCTGGCGAGCTGTTCAGGGTGTACTCTGTCTTTGCTCAGAGTCAGCTGGGATGGGCTCTAGCCCTCAGCGTCGGTTATGAAGGATAAAGAGGTTCAGAAAATGTGTTGAGATACGATGTATCTGTAAAGAGTCACCTAATCCAGTCCATCCAACCGTGTTGGGCTTTTGCCCAGTGATAATGATTGAAATCAATTAATGTTAATCAATTTATTAAAAAAAAAAAAATAGAGGTCCTCTTAAAAACCCTGCCAGACTTATAGGCCTTAGAGAGCATGATGATGACAGGATGACAACAAAGAAGCAAAGACACCACCAGGAACCCAGATGTCAGGTTTAAATAAGACTGATTCCACCTGCAAGAGGTTCTAACTTAGGGCACCTATTCTGGAACATTTTATGTACTGTTCTTAAAGGTGTAATAAATGTAAGGATGTGCTTACCTTTTCCTTATAAAAATGATATGAAATGTTAATTTTGTGTTCTTTCTTAGAGTATACCAGTTTTTCTGTAAGTACTTTATCAGAGAGGGTAAAATGTTTGCATGGGGTGTATACTGACAGTCATTAAAAACTTTGAGAGAGAAATTTCTGTATAATCACCACCTGTATCACCGCAAATGGAGGCCATAAACGATACTGACTGTTGTGACTTTCATTTTGGAAGGTGCCATTTTGTTTTGTTGTTTTTGATGTACATAATTCATTATTGACACTTTTGTTTGTTGTTTTTTGAAGCCAACATGATAAATAAATTATCCATAATACAAAAATCCAGTTTTGGGTACCAGAATAAAAATTATGTCAAAAATGATGGTCTCAAACTTTTTAAAGACTGTCAGTATACTTATTTTTCACATGACAATATACTATTATATTTTTACCAAGTTCTTAACAAATACAAAAAAAAAAAAAAAAAACCCACAAAAAAATCCCTTTGTTACAGATGGTTCTATACAAGGCATGGCATTTTTAATAAATTAACTACACACTCAAAAAAGGGAAATTATTGCATAGTGCATTAGGTTATTTGTTTACTGGTAGCATGCACTAGCCACTTTATTAAAATCGGTACTCTTAGCTATTGTAAATCATGAGTAGCTTGACAAGTAAAAATTGGAAAATAACTTTGCTAACACTGGTTTTACAGCGCAGACGGTGAGGCGCTAACATATGTGCTAATTGTCAACAAAACATTTATGCCATTACGCTAATAGGGCACATGTTAGCACATGTTCATTGCTATAGGGAAAGCATAACATTAACATTGCTAGGTGATACATTTCAACTCTGGTATCTTCATTTTCCTTTTTTTATTTTGTGTTGGTGTGTATTTAAGAAACATCCTAGAATTGTTCATGCAATTTACTTTGTTGGCCTGGTGATTAGCTTCAACCGAAAACCTGTTTACTCGAAACTCACTTATAATAGAAGTCGAAGGGCAGCTGATGGAGAACCCAGGAAATGATTTCTTTTAAAATTATATATTCTGTGATAATCCGGAAAATAAGACACATATCATGTGAAGGCTGTCAGCATTTAGTATTAGCATTGTACAGTGTTGGATAGAAATCAGTCCCAGAATAATGTAACCCATACCAATCTGTTTGTTTTTTACTCCGAACTATTGCTGGTGCTGTAATCCTTGGTGGCATGAAAGTAAAACTTCCTTACCAAAAAATTTATTACCAAAAAAAAAAAAAGAAGTGTTTTTGTTTCTGTATTCGACATAGCTTTGTTAGTCTATGTGTATAATTTGGTGGCACGGTAGCGTACTGGTTAGCACATCCACCTCACAGCAAGAGGTCCTGGGTTCGAGTCCCAGGCTCGACGAGGGCCTTTCTGTGTGGAGTTTGCATGTTCTCTCCGTGCTAGTGTGGGTTTCCTCCAGGTACTCTGGTTTTCTCTTACAGTTCAAAGACATGCACATTAGGCTAATTGGATGTTCCAAATTTCCCCTAGGTGTTAATGTGTTGGATTGCGTGTATGTATGGTCTGGCAAGCTGTGTACCCCACCTTCGCACTGTGTCGGCAGAGATGGGCTCAGTAAGTAAGTGTATATAACTTGGCTGTGCTTCTCTGGTAAATTATACCATTTTCATCTACAGTAAAGAATGGTTGTATTAATTTGCTTTCATGTTTAGCAAAACATTACAAGGGTGATAAACTAATGTTTTAGAAAATCAATTTGTACCAGGGGCAGCACGGTGGTGTAGTGGTAGTACATCCACCTCACAGCAAAAAAGGTCCTGGGTTTGAGTCCCTGGCTTGGGTGTTTCTGTGCAGAGTCTGCATGGTCTCCCAGTGCTTGCGTAGGTTTTCTCTGGGTACCTAGGTTTTCTCCCGCAGTCCAAAGACATGCACATGTCAAATTGCCCATAGGTGTGAATGTGAGTGTGAATGATTGTGTGTATTTTACCATTTTTACGATGGTCTGGCAACTGTTCGGGGTGTACCCGCCAACAATTGAGTGCGGGCAATTTGCTCCATAAAAATGTATTTTATTAAAAAAAATAAATAAAAGCACTTAATTGTACTGTATATTCTTTAGGAAAACACATAGTAATAAACAATGTGTGTGTGTGTGTGTGTGTGTGTGTGTTTTCTAAGAGTAGAATAAAAATTTTAAAGTGCTTTTTATAACACAAACCTTTGGTAACTCGGTGCCGTAGTGTATTTCAAGCCTATGTGTAACAACTGCGTGTGAAGTGCACCAACCCATCCTCAAGTGATTTACTCGGAACGTGTTTATTTCCGCCCTGCAGGGAGCCCAATCACAACAAATCCTGTTGTTAACAGGTTTTTCCAATATGGTACAAAAGTCTGTCGAAAGTGTTTCGCCCATTGTACACAGAATTTTCTTTGAGTACAACTTTATTTTACATCCTTTTACCAAAGACATTGTGTGCACTGGCTGTATTGTCAAGACCCAAAACAACATTTCAACAGAAAATGTTAGATTTACTTTTTTTTTTCTTTTTCTTTTTACCAGAGCCAATCCAGTCCTGATGAGTTACACAAGATCTACATCAACACCGCCATTTTTCTTCCTACAGTTTTTTTCTTACCCAAAACATTATGTCGTGATTGTAATTAGGGCCTGAGCACACAATTATTATTATCTATGATACAGTGCCACCAATGGCCTGTGCACTGCCCATCATTTAAGGCGAACTTTTTGTGTTTTTCTCTGTTGTCTCTTCCTTTTATTTTCCTTGGTTTGTCTGCCATACCTTTTCAAAGGCCTTGACAGGATTAAAGAGGAGATCATTTATTGAAATTGTACATGAAGCTTGAAAACTGGTTGTATTAAATGGTCAATCCGGTGCATTACATTTGATCTTTAAATACCCCAGTATTGGATGTTGGATCAAGTTATACAATGTTATTTATCACCCAGGAAAATTTGAATGATTAAAAAATAGCCAACCCAAAATGGTTCCTACCCTCACATATAGTAACAAGCTTTTCGTAGTGACTGAAAGAACAAGATCGCGAATACAAGCCTCTGAAATGAGCTTCCTTCGCAGGGTGGTGGGGCTCTCTCTCGGAGATAGGGTGAGAAGCTCGGCCATCCGGGAGGAGCTCGGAGTCGAGCCGCTGCTCCTTTGCATTGAGAGGAACCAGTTGAGGTGGCTCTGGCACCTGATTAGAATGCCTCATGAACGTCTCCCTGGTGTGGTGTTTTGGGCATGTCCAACTGGAAAAAGACCCCAGGGTCAACCCAGAACACGCTGTAGGCACTATGTGTCTCAGCTGGTTAGGGAACGTCCAGCCTCAATGTCCCCCCGAAAGTGCTGGATGAAGTGGCTGGGGAGATGGACGTCTGGACCTCACTGCTGCCCTCATGACTCAACCATGGACCATGCAAATGAAGATGAGATGAGATGAAAAAATAGTGTATAAAATTCAGTTTGAGAATCATGGGGGAAAAAAGCAGTACACTCTGCTTTAAAGGTGCCCATCCACTAGTAAATACGCAATCAGTCACTCATTCATTTACAAATCCACTTAATCCTACTAGCACGAGACTGGGTGAAGGCGGGGTACACCCTCAACAGCTCACCTGACCATCGCAAGGTAACACGCACAACCATTCACACTCATTTTTCCTTAGGAAACCCACATAAGAACAGGGAGAACATTTATTGATGGTGCGTACTGTTTTTCCTATTAAATAAAACATATTATTTTACTTGTGAGTTGCTGTACGTGCTCACATTAGGAGGAAATTAGGAGCCCTGAAAAACAGACTGGACATACTAGTGTATATTTAGAGTCTTGTTGTAGTATTATCAAATAACATTGCTCATATTATACTGAGTGTAACTTTGCCATAGGCGGTCGGAAAAAGTCATCCAAAGGTGTGATTTGCAGCACATCTGTGAGCTTTGTTGACATAGCCAGAAGGGGCAATGCTCTGAATTTCTACCTTGCCACTGTGATAATGGAAAAGTGTGTGCGCGCGCACGTGTGTGTGAGTGTCCCTGCATGTGTTGTTAATCCGCATAGAATACATATACAGTTTCTGAGCTGATTTCTGTACATAATTCTTGCTCTGTATATCAAACAAAATCCTAGACTTTGTACTGTTTTAATTAGTTGCTGTTTTGTGGTGGCACTAAGGGGAATGAATTCAATCTTCAGCTTAGCGAAAACTTCGCAGCCTTTGCCAATTGCTGTTGCCCTTCTTCTGACTGCAGTGATTTGTTCATTTTTTTTTTTGCCCTGCGATCCCACCAGTCGAGTCAAGCACACTGAATATTTTCCACCACTCTTACTTTTTGTTAGGTGTATTGAATTGAATATTTAGCAAGGCTACTTCAGTCATCTTCTGTGCATGTCTGTGTGTGTGTGTGTGTGTGTGTGTGTGTGTGTGTGTGTGTTCATATCTAACTCTTCCCAGCTCCTATTATGCTAAACAAACCAAGGTCTCTTGTGTGCATGTTTGCTTGAATGAAATGGTGAGGGTGCATTGCTTATTGTTGTTTGCCTTATTTCATTTCTCGTCCAACATTCACAAATAACCTGTTGTCATGCATTATGTTTTTTTTCCTCCTCCACAAAGGAGCTTGTGCCAATGTCAATTGATGCCAAGTACCGCGAAGGTCTTGGATTTAGTGTGAAAGTGGTTGTATTGTTACTGCCTCTTTCTGACTGGGAAAAAAGAAAAAAAAAGGCTGTGGTTAAAAAGACTGCATAGCAAGATTCTGAACATGAAACTCTTCCAACCTTGGACTTAAGCCAGTTTTTCTTGCATGGTGTCATGATTCAGGAGGCATGAGATGGGTGCAGGTGCAGAAAGAGTCTTTAAAAACAAATGCTAAACAAAAAGCAAAGATAAACTGAAACAAGGCTAGGCACATCAGCTACTTCTGCTTCTGTATATGTGTCACTGCACATATACAGGAGTAAGCAAAATGTTTCAGAAAGACATTGTGGCCGATTGTGTTTTATTTCCAATAGTTAACACTGTATTTAAATTTGAATACAAGATCTGCCGTATGTTCTGAGACTTCTGGCAATCAATCATTACTTCATTGCAGTGTGGACTTTCAATCTTTCAATGGTATGGTAAAACTTTAGATAGTTACACTGAAGAAAATAAAAGAAGGTAACCAAATGCTACTGGACTCTAGGATTGAAATCTTACACCTCTGATTCAAAGCAACAGGAAAAGATGCCCAGATGTTCAGCCACATGTGATTTTAGTAGTGGTTTAATTGTGCTCTTCATGGGATGCCTTGTAAATTGATGCCTGTTTTAAATGTTCAACCTTCTGTGCTTAAGCGGTAAACAAACGGTGTAATGTAATGTTGTTATGTACACCAAATAAGAAAGCTCTGCATCTCTGCATTAATGCAAACTAATGAGGTCTTTAATCCAATGTAAATCTGCCACGGTTATTGGAACTACCAATTTGTTATTAACCAGTTTGCGAAATATGCTGCAGAAAGTGGAACATCTGCTCTTAAAAGTGATGGTTTGATGGTGTTTTCGTCCAGTGTTACTAATTGGCAGCTTGTACGCATTGCGGTTGGGATGTAAATGAAACCAGTCCCTGAAGAATCGAGGCAATTGAGACTAAAATTAATTACAAAAAAAAAGAAAGAAAGTTTTCTTTGGCAAGATGCTGCACTCCCCACCATCAGGAAGTAAACAGATTCAAACTGGCATCTAAAAAATGCTAGAGGATGATGGACAGAGGACATGGCATGGAACACACCAGCTAAATCCCCCAAGTTTGGCTGCAGTAGTAGTGTGCGAAAGTATTGGTGTGCAAACTCTGAGTTTTGAGTCTTTTTGCAGGAACTGATTGATTAGAGAAAGGTGACACGTTCCAAATTTCATTACCATTGAACTCATCGGGTCTTTTCACAAAAGGCATTCACACTTGAGTGGACATAAGCTTTGTGGCCGTTGTCACTTTTTTTTTTCATCCTCATAAAAGAAGTGGAGCGGAACGGTGGCATAGTGGTTAACAGGTCCATCTCACAGTAAGAAGCTCCTGGGATCGAGTCCCAGGCTCAGTGAGGGTTTTTGCATGTTGTTCCAGTGCTTGTGTAGGTTTCCTCCAGGTACTCCAGTTTCCTCCTACAGTCCAAAGACATGCACATTAGGCTAATTCCAAATTGACCCTAGGTGTGAGTATGTGTTGGCCCTGTGATGGACTGGCGAGCTGTCCAGGATGTACCTCGCCTTCACCCAAAGTCGGCCGAGATATGCTCCAGCCTCCCTGTGACCCGAGCAGGATTAAGTGGTTCAGCAAACAGATGCATAAAAGAAGTGTACAAGGAGTGTGACATGGTGGCATAGTGGCCACAGCAAGAAGGCCATTGCTTCACAGCAAGAAGGTCCTGGGTTCGAGTCCCGGGCTCAGTCGTTTCTGTGTGGAGTTTACGTGTTCTCTCTGTGCTTGCATCGGTTTCCTCTGGGTACTCCGGATTCCTCCCACAGTGCAATGACATGCACATGTTGACCTGCAATGGTCTGACCAGCTGTTCAGGGTGTATCCTGCCTTCGCTCATTGTTGGCTGAGATAGGCTCCAGCCTCCCTGCAACCCTAATAGCATTAAATGGTTCAGCAAATGAGTGAATGAGTGTAAAAAGGTTATTCTGCAACATTTCTCTGTAGTCATTACTTTCACCATTCTCTTGGAGATGCTCCCTTTTTCCCTCATGAGTGCTTTACTTTTAATAATTTACTGTTTTCTCAATCTAAGGTACTAAATAGTTAATAAACTGTGGGCATTTGGACCCTCCCCTTTGTCCTCAGGCTGTCTGGCAACCCTTAACGCCAACCAGTTGACATTTTCCATCTCCAGGATTTTAAATAGAAACCTTTCTTTGAATCAATCATGCTGTTACCTGCCCAATGACAAACTTCTCATTCAAATTCGAGTTGAATTCATGGATGTGGCAGTGTGCGGTGCAAAAGCAGCTATAAGAGCAGGCAAGAAAAGGAAGCACCGTGCTTTTGGTTCTTTGGAATCCAAAAAGGCCAGTTCTTTGATTTGCTGCAGCAGTGCTAGCAATGTTCTTGAGCAGACATGGTGTCAGAAAAAGGAGCGTCAGCAAAAGCGAATGTTCAAAGCTCACCGCCAAGCGTCTATAGCCGAAAAACGTCTGACTCAGCAACCCCTGTGTAGAGAACTGATAAACAAGTCCGCTTGCATTCATCCTTCAAAAGACGAGGTTGTTTTTAAAGTGGTGCTTTATAAAACAGCTTACAGAACACCGCACCAGAGCGACAGCGTTGTGGAAAACCAATAGTGCCAACTTAAAAGAGATACGAGTTACCAGGTCATGGTTCTTCACAGAGCTGAGATGAGCTGTTTTGTCTCCGCTACGGCTTTTTCTGGAAAGTTTCTTGGGTTTTATGGCACAAACATTAAAGTGAATGGAGCAATGTATGGATGCAGCTGACCTTCAGCATCTCCCCGAAGCAGCAGGCTCAATCGGATGTTTATGAGGCGAGAGGCGAGTCCAGTTTGAGAAAACCCAAAACACTTTTATTTCAGGTTCAAGGTTACAGTTTATTAGATTGGCTAATGTTATCTTTGATAGCTAAGCAACTGCCTTAACCATTTATCTTGGTGTCCACTCTTGCTTAGTGCAGGGTTTTCTTTTTCTGAAAAAAAACAAAAAAAAAAACAGGCATGCTTAAATGTGAGAAAGATACCAGGTACCAGGGGGTGTCCAGTAGAGGAGTATATGGAAAAAGTACAGCATGAAAAAACTGCTCTGAATTCAGTGCCTACATAAACGTGTACTCTGTTGATATTCATTCATTCATTCGTTTGCCAAAACCGCTCAATCCTACAGGGGTCGCAGGGAGGCTGGAGCCTATGTCAGCCAACTCTGAACAAAGGCAGAGTATACCCGAACAGCTCGCCAGTCCATCACAGGGCCAACAAACAACCATTCACACTCCCACCCACACTTAGGGCCAATGTGGAACAGCCAATCAGCCTAATGTGCATGGCTTTGCCCATTGTCGACTGAGATAGGCACCAGTGTCCGTCACCCCCCCCAAATTGTGGTTAGCACTTTCACCTAACAGTAAGAAGGTCCTTGGTTCAAGCCCCAGGTAGGACAATGGTGTTTCTGTGTGAAGTTTGCATGCTGTCCTTGTGCTTCTGTGGGTTTCCTCTAGGTACTCTGGTTTCATCCCACAGGGTAATGACATGCACATTAGTCTAACTGGTTGTTCCAAATTCACCCTAGTGTGAATGTATGTGTGTGTGTGTGTGTGTGTGTGTGTGTGTGTGTGTGTGTGTGTGTTGGCGATGGTCTGGTGAGCTGTTTAGTGCTTTGCCCAGAGTCGGCTGGGATGGGATCCAGGCTTCGGGAGACTTCTAATAAAGCTTAAAGTGGTTCAGAAAATAAAAAAGAAAGGGAATTATTATTTATAATTTAAGCCATAAAAGGAGCAGGTCATGATGACTACATTTCCTTTGTGTATACTCCTCATATTACTTATTTGCCCAACCCTGGTAACACCTATCCTGATTATGTCTTCATATTCATATCCGGTGTCATGGGCAATCTTAGGTTTGCTTAGCATTCATTCCCATTCACCTCTTTCAATGCACATCATTTCAGACTTAGAATGTGGAAGCACTGCAATTTCTTCCTTATTCTGAATCAAATCAGCAGGGACCTGGGCTTTTCAAAGCTACGGAGACACAGTGGTGGGAAACTGATTATCGCAGGGACCTGGGAATTGTTTTAGAATCCCCTGGGTTATTATTTTGTTTTGTTCTTGAAAGGCTAGCGTGGGTTATAAGTCATCCCTCAATTGAGTGAGCAAGCTCCAAATCTGTCAGGCCGATGCACACGTGCACCCGCGAGCCGTCCGCGAGGAGCGACTCTGGGCTTTGAACATTGCTTTTGTGCCAGAATGAATGTCTGTCTTTCCATTTTTTTTTTTTGTAAGAAGCTTTACTTATTGAGATTGTGATTATACTCTGGCACGGCAGCTCTGCTCTTTTCCAAAAGGCATCACGTGCTTTAAACCAGGCACGGGCCAATTCTCTCTCCTCTAGGGGGAGCTGTGCCATTGAAAACAACCATGTCTGGAAGTCGTGGAAGCCTCCGTATATTGTACTGTATATGTACACAAGCTGAAATCTGTTTGTGCAGATCTCCAGCCATAACCATGCTTTACATGACTAACTGAATATGCTGTTCACTGGAGTACAAGTTCACTGGAGTATTTTACATGCAAATGAAGCGGAATCTTGGAGCAGAGGTGCTTAATGCGTCCATGGTATCATAGCACAAAATCCTGCTAGAAATAATTCAGTAAATTTATGCAGTATGGAAAATTATTTCTAGAAACCTTTGTTGTAATGACTAAGCATTTATCTATGAAGTACTGTCAAGTGTGAACAAATATTGAGGACATGAATGCATTACAGAAATCCAAATGGAAGCACTTGTACTGAGTAAATGTAGAAAATTGTAGGGTTATGACACCATGCTAATAATAAAAAAACACATTAGTAATCATATTGCATTTAGAAACTGCGCTAGCATGCTATTGCATATTAAACCCACAGTGTTGGAATAAATAACAATGCGTCAGTCTGTAGTTTAACGATCAATATGGAAGCGTGTGGGAGCGAGCAGCTGGGATAGAAGCACTTACATGATGCTGTGTTGTTTACAATAATGTCGATGTGACAGAATATAAAAAACCTTGTAATGCATGAAATTCTTTGTTATAAGGTCATGCCTTCTGCTTTTGTTTCAGAAATCTTGAATACGATGTCACAGCTACCCTCACTTGAGGTTTATTGTAGTGCTTAGCATCTTCTGCTTTCCTCTTTGATGCACATGTGCTATTCATTTTTTGATTCGGTGAAACTTTTAATAACTTGTCATATATTTAATATTGGCCTCAAATGTCATTCATTTTGTGTGTGTGTGTGTGTGTGTGTGTGTGTGTGTGTGTGTAATTACAGCCCAAAACATAAATGTCAGCTCAACATATTGGGGTTATCAAACTGTCAAATCTTGGTTTCTTTCTCAAGCTGATATTTTGTAAGAAAAATGCACTTAAAGCTAAAAAAAATAATAATAATAAAAGTTCCACTGAATGACCGGCATATTAATGTTTATAATCAAAGCAATGTTTAATGGCACCCATCCACGATTGATTTCACATTGAATTTCTGAGATGACTTTTAAAATTGTAAATTATTTTCACTAAAATATTTTTTTCCCTACTTGGATTTTGATTTCCTTCATTACCCACAAAGCAAGTTGGCTACAGTACCTGCCAAACAGTTTTCAAGGTTGTCCATGCCGTCGCTCTTGTCATCTCATAGATGGGCAGCTTGTGATTTCACTAGTTAATGGTGAACCTGACTATTATCCCTTATGATTCTGATCAGCGAGAATGTTTCCCTATTGCCAGTGACTTCCTGCAGGAACAATTAATATGCAGTACCAACACATATTACAAAAAGAAAATATTCAGAGCATCAAAAACAGTTCAATCTTTTATTGTGACAATATATTGTGGGTGGAGATTTTATTTCCCATAGTCAGCTTCATCAGTCAAGGTACCTGCCTTTGCTTGCTCGCCGATCTACATTGCACCGGACCTATTGGCTCCTCCTGCAAGTGGTTGGCCCACAGAAGAACGAACCAATATCCCTGCTTCAGGCTATGCCCCACTGTGCCCCTGGGTGCAGGCCCGTCCACTACATGCTCACCCATGGGCCCCTACTCCAGGCGTGCTACAGGACAGGGTCTTGGTGTCCCTTTGGGAAGGTTACACTGTTCTTTGAGGTCTTAAAACGCACTGAGTCTGATCCTTCATCTAGGACTACTTTGTCTTTGGATAAATGGTCCCAACAACATGGCTTCTAGGGTCACTAGGATACTCAAACCCCTCCATTATGTCAAGGTGGTTCCAGGCATTTCCAACTGGGAGGAGACCCTGTGGTGGTCCGAGGACTCACTGGATAAATTATATCTCTTGGCTGGCTTGGGAATGTCTCATAATTATTTCCATGACCTAATTATTTCCATGACCTGTTGAACCATGACCTGCACCTGGATAAGCTGTGGAAAATGAACAAACAAGCAAGATTTAATTTCATTCAAGGTCTGAATTCTGTGTAATGAATTCATGTTTCTGTTTCCAGCAAACTTTCCGTATGGAAACACTAAACACACATGCACATTTTGGATATAAACGCCTCACTAAACACATATAACTCAATTTTGAAAGTGGCCTACATGTGTTTACAAAAAAAAGAAGGAAGGGGGGAAAAATCTCCATAAAGCACCTCAAAACATCGCAACGGTGTCTCAGAGCAACGAGGAGAAAGAACAAGCTGTATATCATGAGACCAAGCTTTTTCTCCGAGCTAAGTCAACAGAACGTTGTTTTACCTTCTAGTCAAAACCTGCAGTTGTTTTTGAATAACTTGATGACACCAGATTTAGTCTCGAGTTATTTGCAATTTCAAATAAATTCCATTCGCCGTTCGTCTGCCTGTTTATTCCTCTGATTATGTACTGCTCAGATACGCATAGAGGGAGGAGAGGGAAAGAAGAGCAGCAAGGAGAAGATGAAATGAAAAAAGACATGCAATTATTCTTGCAGCTCTCCTCCCTTTTTTTAATGAAATGCAAAAGTAATTCCCATATGAAAGAAGCAGTAATTGCCTAAACAGTGTTCTAATGTGACAATCGTAGTAGAACAAAGTATCAAATTGCAAGGGATTTTAATCACAGACAATTTTTGCAAGAAACTTGACAAGTTAAGATAATTTTAAAAAAGCCTTTCTGAAAAAAAGAGGCTTTTGTTGACATGTCAGAAGAGCATATTTACCGATCTCCTCTCGCTAGTTATAGTTTGCTAGTATATTTAACGTGCATTATACAGAGAGGCAACTCAACACAAAATTAGCCATGTTTTATCCTCTATAATTTAGACCCACCAATGCTGAAGAGTAACACCTGCCACTAGCGTGTGTCTGTCATTCACAGTCTCTATGATGAAGCCTGCCAAATGAAAGCTCTCCAGTGCTGCTTTAACACCAGAGCTTTTCATGAAAAGGCAATGCAGGGTCTGATTATAATTATGCATTCGATATATTTGATTGTTTGAACAACACAGATACTGGAAATGATCAATTTCTACAAGAAATACTTGAAATGTTCAGAGTTATTCTGAGGTTAAGTTGGAACTTGATTGACCTTCAATAACAAAATTGATGAACAATAAACTGGTTCTTAGCTGCAAGTTCTCTGGTTTGACCCTGAGCTCGGGTCACTGTCTGTATGGACAATTGTAGTAGAATTCATGTGTTCTGTCTTCATATTGTGTCTGTGCATGATGTGATAAACTGGAATCCTATCCAGGGTGTATTACTGCTGCATACCAAGTGTTTCTGGAATATTTTCCAGCTCGTTCTATTAAACTGAACCCCAGACTATTTTTAAGTGGGTTTGATTAAGGAAACATACTAAAGCATTGAACTGTTCTAATTACCATGCTGATTCCTACCACCAATCTAGGATCAATATTGGTGAAGCCAAAATGAGCCACTAGGGGACACCAGAGTGTGTTTTTCTTGGTTGGAGGAAAAACATCAGGAAGTGATGTAATGACAGATGACTATAGTTTGAGACAGGCCAGACTAAACACCACCCCAGGTTTTAAAGGTGTCCATTAATTAGCAAATAGATTATGCGTTTTATTATCTATTATCATTTCATTTTGGCTGTGTATAAAAGTTTTGTGGTAAATTCGCCCCAGCTCACGGACTTAGTGTCTCTTATTCGCCTGTTTTACATCTTGTGTTGGTTCTGTGTCTGTTTACAATAACCATAAGGAGGCACAAATTTGCACAGGGATTTTTCATTGTATGCATCATCTGTGTCCACCAATTTGTTATCATAATAGTTATGCACTGCACTCTCGCCTCAAGATGGCGATGTTTACTAATATCAGAGGTCATTGACATTCACATACAGGAGTAAGCAAATGGTTTCAGAAAGCCATCATGGCCGATTCCATTTTTTTCTAAGACATAAAACTGCATTTCATGTTTATTGAAGATGCCTGGTAAGTTCCTTTAAAGCAGTTTTATCGTTAATGTGTTTAGCCTTCGTCATTCCAGTACAATTTACAATTAAACTTTAAAGGTCCAATTCATTTATTTTTGCGAGACATTTAAAAACTAGGGAAATGTATTCCCTAGAATACATTAGACAAAATAATTATAATTTGACATATGCTACTCTAGCTAGGTTGTTTATTTCAACATTATTCTTACCCAGACACTAGCCAAACACAAAGACGTAGACCTGCCCCTCCTTAAAAGACAACTTACACCATATACACACACAGTTTCATAATCAAGACTTGGTTCATTTGTTAGGATAGGGAAAGTTTGTATATGTTTATGATGGGATGGCACGGTGGTGTTGTGGTAAGCACTTCCACCTCATGAAGTGTATGCCTGAATCAAAGGTCAGGGAGTGTCAGGAAGCTGGGGGTCTAGGGGCCTCCAGCCGCTGCAGACCCTATGTGATTGAGAGCAACTTTCATGGATCATAGAAGGGAATAAAAATATGTTTTAAAACACAGATTGGAAATTAAAACACTGATTGCTTTCCTTCAGTGTGTGCTAAACCATATGTGTTTTAATCTTTGAATAAAATTATTTTAATTCTGATTCAGCTTATTTTGTAAGTTGTACTTATTTAACTTATTTTTTTATTGACTGCAACTGATCGGGATGTGTACAAAAACCTTCCTGTCTCACCACAGGGGATTTTAATGAAAAAATTTAAATTGGACGATTTATGAAATGTATGAATGAAATCTCAAATATAAATCTACAGGTTACATTGCTTCACTAATCCTTTGCCCGTCTCAAAGATGGAAAGACAGGGGGCTGGCTAACACCATGCTGGTGAGGACATTTCTGCATTAAGTTTGCATGTTCTCCACATGTTTGTGTGGAATACCTCCATGTGCTTAGGTTCCCTCCCACAGTCCATAGACATGTACACTAGGCTAACATGATATTCTTGAATGTCCCTAGGTGTAAATGTGACTGTAAATGGTTGTATGTCAGTTTTGGCCCTGCAATAGTCTGGCAAGCTGTTCAGGATGTACTCCACCTATGCCTGCATTTAGATGGGATGGACTGCAGCCTCCCTGTGACCCTAATAAATGATAAAGTGGTTTGTAAAATGAAATAAAATGAAATGAATATTTTTGATGCTTATGCAGTTTGCCCCCCTTTAATGGTGTTGGATTCCAATGCCAGGTTTAAAGGTAATTCAGGCTTCAGGATGTAAAACAGAGCACCTGTATGCTGCTGTAAAACATGCCTGAACTTTTACACATTTTTCCATGATGAGTTTGTGGTCTTACATTAATGGAATGTAAATGACACTTCACATGAAGGACGAAATACAAATGGTGTTATATCATTTGTGCCACATCTGCATTAGAAAGGGTCAACTAATGCATCTAAAATAGGTAATTTTCTTGTCTTTATTCAGTAATACCAGTGGAGATCAAACATCAGTCCATCAGATCAAGCAGCCAAGCCTATCAAACTCTGTCAAGATCTTTTGACTCTGGCAGACAAACTAAGTTGTCTCTGTCAATAGACTTGATTGCAGAGTCTCTCCACCTTCTTGACAGTGTTCTGTCACTTTCCTCGGTTTGTGTTTGCTGACATCTATTTTTCCCTGTGGCAGGAGATCAGGTGGCACCTTTTTTTCATTCATGACTGTATTAAGGTCCTAATAGAGTCAAATCAAGCCCATCACAAGGCATAACGCTCAAATTGGCCTGATATACTTCTGGCCCAAGCTGTGAAAAACAGAAGCAACAGACCAGCACATGAAAGCTGCAACAGACAAAAGAGCTCCCTATCTGCACTGCAAAAATGTCAGGCCAAATCCCTTGCAGCTCGAGCACACTATTACAGCTCATAGTCCCCCTAAACTCCCTCTGTCATTTCCCCTGTTTTGTATTTTCCCTCTTCGTTTTCAGGGTCTCAATTGGTGACCGTCAGGTTTGAGAGTTTGCCAGAGGTTTGTGCCACTTGTCTGGAGGAAGAGAGTTCAGTGCTCTAATCGCAGACACACAGAGGCTTGGGGGAAAAGGTTTTAGGCTGAGAGGTGGAATAATTGGAGCGCTGTGGTGCACCAGAGCCCTTAAATGCAGCTTGGATGCACTTTCAGACTCTCTTTCGACACTCCAGACGCGACTAGCCACATGTGACCATGGCGGTTAAGATTGAGATGTACGAGGGAATTTTTCTTTAACGCCTTTGTCAACTGTTTTAGTCTCAGTCTTAAGAGCCCTCTTAGCTGCCCCTTTTACCCCATTTGCCTTTTCCTTCAGTTCTACTCTGAGAAGAGCCCAGTGTTGTGGAAAAAACTGCTATTGTGCTGTCGTTATTTATCAGCCTGATTCTGTCTGTCTAGCTGCATCTGCCAGTTTGAGACTGCTACAGAAGAGTCTGGCTCTTCTGGGAGATAACATTAATGTCACATAGAGGAGAAGCATTCCTTTCTTTACCTCTTTATATCCCACCCTACTCTTTTGCTTTCCATCTCTGCCTTGCCGTCTCCAAGTTCTATAATTAGGTTGCTTTCAGGCACACTGCCTCAACATCTATCATGTCGGTAACGCCGGCTTCTTAACAAAGAGGTGAAAAATTCTTGCCATGTTATGGACGATCAGCTTAATGATTGAGGAGCAGCATAGATTTGTTTATACAAGCATTTGTAATGGATGTTTCCTGATTGGAAATAATGGGGGAGAATAGCAAAAAGCAGGTAGCCTACTTCCCTGGAAACACTCAGAGACTATGCAGGTATTGCAAAATACCACCTCCCCTGCTATGCTATAGGTTATTCTGACACAGAGTGAGTTCAGCAGGTGATTGTTTGAAAAAAGGCCGAGGCTGATCTTCTTAAGTGCTTGCGTGAGATTGAAGTAGAAGCCGTGAGTTGCAGTCTGCCTTCTTGGTTTATTTGCACGTCAGAGAGCATTTGTGATGACTGTCTTCCTGGACAAAGCAGAGCCACTGAGGAAGGAAAAAATTGTTCCCCAGTACCGAGTAGAAAGCTCATTGTAACATCAAACCCCAGCACACTGAGGCTATCCTGTGCCTAATTAGAAGTGAATGCTGGAAGAGTATTAATTCTTACTGACACGTCCTCCTCGTCTGCGTCTGATGCACTGGGGTGTCTTGTCCCTTCTGGCTCAGAGGTCCTCAATACCCCATGGCCATCCTCTTTGAGTGATGAATTTAAAGCTTGACATTCTTCTTCTCTGGATGTTGTGATCTTTGCCTCAGCTTCCATCACTTTTATTTTAAAGGCGATGGGGCCTGAACATAATACAACGAGGTTGCAATGGTTTATTGGGATTTTCTGGACTCCGGGCACTGTAAATCTGATGTTAGCCTCCCCATTGGCACGGCCTCAGCCTCCAGCAGCCAAGTTTGATGGCCTGCCACCATCATCAACCTGAATATTGATCTTCATTTCCACTTTCTCCATTTTTCTGTAACCTCACTTGTCTGTAAGTCATCTATGCTTTTATGACTTTAGGGAGTGAGCTGTGGTGTCCTGATATTCTAATATCCAGCTAAGCTGCCTTACATTTGTCCCTCGAGCACCTTTGCTCCATGACCAGAGTGTTAAAATTCAAGGGGCTACATGGCATACAATTGATTCTGTCCTCCCATTCACTGGGCCTTGAACTAAATTCCATGCTGCCTTATTTGGTGTCACCCACTTGCACTTCTAGTGGGCTCTTGAGATGTACTAAAGCTCTACAGAAACAGTATTGTTACAGTGCACTGTATTTTTCTGCCTCTTCAATAACAACTTTCTGTGCATGCCTTCTTCCTAGTGACTCATCCCTACCCCCCTCATCATTTATTGCTATTTATTCTGACCAAACATTGGGTTGGAGATTGCTGGGAGGTGCCAGCTCATGCCAAACAGGGCACACACACACACAAACACATAAGTAGCTGGATGATTTGTTTTCTGCCACAGGAATTGTGGAAGACGAGATGTGGATGTGTGTGTGAGTAAGGAGCAGAGGGTAGAGAGTGTGAGCCAGAGCATCGCCTGCTTGCTGTCAGTGAATATACGCAAGGTGACACTTAGCATCAGCTTTGTCTGTGCATATGCTGTCATCTCCATTTCACTCAGCTCAAGTCGTGGATAGGAGGCTCGGCCACTGCCTTGTGCTCATCCTACAATGTTTGCCTACCCAGCATGCCTGATGCCGAGGTGGGCAGCAGTGACATTTAAAGCAAGAGGTTTAATAAAAGGGGTCTTGTATTGTGCAGTGGTGTTGTATTTCAGCCAATAATTTGCAGGGTTTGGTAGTGACAAAAGAAATGCAGGGGAAATTAAGATGTCATTGAGCTCCGCTTTTTGCCAGAGGATTCGAGCGGCTTCTTCATGCTTTTATTTACATTTAAATATAACTAGGCTGTAATTAAAACCAAATAATTATTTCAAGAATAGCATCATCATAGTGACCCTTTTAACCCTTGATCACTTTCCCTGTGAGCGCTAATAAGTAAAAAATTCAGCAACAAGCCAACACATATTTGTGATAATTGGTCCTCAAGTAGACTGCCTGGAAATAATTGCAAGAAAACAAGGAGACTTATGATTCTAATTACTTGTAAGCTTCTGTTCATTCAAAACATTTGCTGATGGCACAGTCCAAAATAAAAAAATAAAAATTAAAAAAAACAACAAAAAAAATGGACCGAGAATTTCCCCATGACCTTCTCAGTAGACATAATATCCACACTTAAACGATGTGTGTTTACATTGTATTATGTTTATTGGCAGACATAACAGAGCATCACAGACATAATAGACCTCATTTTCACCTGGAGTCTTTTAGCAGGATTGTAAGTATGTGTGTTTACACTTCAGATATGCCTCTTGTTATGCATAAAATTGATATTTGTGTGTATGTAAATCAGCTTATAATACGTGACAACTCTCTTCTTGTCTTGTTTTTTGTTTACAGTTGTTCTATGTATAAGAGGGTTGTACCTATTTTTCTTAAACACACTAGTAGGTGCCAACTTCAGTTTTTAAAACCAGACAATGTTTAGACTGTACAATAAGAGTAACCCTGGATTCAGCTTAAGCAAACACTTCTGTGGTGCCCAGCGGTGGATAATCAGTAGCATGGGACAAGAAGATTTCATGCCCATTAATTTTTCATTCATAATTTCCCATTGGACAAATAGGGTCAGTAGGCTGGCGGTCAACAACATTTTATTTTCCTTCCATTGTTCAGTAAACAGAGAAAGGTGAAAAAAAAAAAAAAAACCTTACTCACTATTGAATAAGGGTGCATGTGCTTCACAGTATGTACACACCTGGGCCAAAAAGAGCCAAGCCGAAATTGCAAAACATGCATTTTTCAAAACATATTTTCTCACTTGTTGGATTGTTGGTTGTACATCTCACCGGATAGCATAAATCGATGTTCAATGGATAAAACTTTGCAAAAGAAAATTATCCGGTAGTGAAAGTCATCACCATGCTGTTCTTGGCGCTCATGATACTCTGGAGAACATCCGTTTTGAACCTGATGAAAACCCAAGTACAAGTACAGGGCAAGGAAGGCACAAGTTCTGAACAAAATGCATGCCCAGTGCACAACAACTGTACATCCAGCAGACCACACCTGACAAGAAAAGTCAAATGAGACACCGACAAACAATGCATGCAAACGGACTGAAAATTTTGCTCTCTGTCAGACGCTTGTTAACACTATCTGGCAAAGTGTGAATGCTGCTTTATCTTGGGACATGCATGACTTATTGTGCCTGTAGATGTCTGTCACTTCTGCTTCTGTTTAGGAGCTTATCATCAGTTTCATGATGGGCTGGATCAGTTGAAAGATTACAGAGTAATGACAAATTAAAATAAATAAATAAATACCAGAAGATATTTTGGAAAATTTTGCACACTAAGACATGTATTAGATTAAATTTCAAATTAAAACATTTAAATGTTATTATAACATTATCTGTTATTTGTATGCAAGAGAACCATATACAAAGTGAATTTCCATCAAAGGCCTCATAGGTGATACTTTTCATTTTTGCTAATTTTCTGTTCAGTGATTTGTTGTTAGCTCCATTAAAAGCTTATTATTTTGGAAGTTGGAGTTTGGTCCATTTATTTGTATTTTTATTTTTTGATACACCTCAGTGTATACCACATGCACTGCTTGCTGCACTATACACATTGGCTTTTGCTAGGCAGAGTAATTAGTGTGCTTGACTGACACATGACCTTTACAGAATCAGAGGTGAGGAAACACTGAAAAAATTAGTAAAATAAAATGCAGCATAATGTGTAAAGATGTCCTCTAACTCTCGCTAAGGTGACACACAGTCAACTCATACAACCCCAATCACAAAAAAATTGGGATGGTATATAAAACTAAATAAAAAAGCACTGAGTTTTAAATTTACTTTGACTTCTATTTCATTGCCGACAGGTATGAACCCAAAATATTTCATATTTTATCTGGGCAAATTCATTTTGTTTGATTATATACATCCATCCTTGCATTTCAAGCCTGAAAAAAATAGGATGGGGCAATTTAAGGCTAGTAATGAAAATAATAATAATAATAATAATAATAATTAATAGGTGACGTCACCAGGTGATAATCATTATTTGGTACATCATCTGTATCCAGCTAAGTTCTTGTCTTTGAGAAGCTAAGATGGGTGGAGGATCTGCAGTTGGCCAACAAATTATTGAGAAAATGATTGAAAGATACAATGTTTTTCAAGCATACATAGGAAAGAATTTAGACATTCACCCTATATAAATCACACTATAATTTAACGATTCAAGGAATTTTTTTAGTGCATATAAGGCAAGGGCACAAGCCTAAGTTAAACTCCTATGATCTTAGATCTCACTGCACCAAGAACCGTTATTCATCTAAAGCTAAAATAACCACATAGGCTCAAGATTACTTTGGGAAGCCTTTGTCAAGAACTATAATATCGTGTATCAGCCACAAATGCCAGTTAAAACTTTACTGTGCACAAAGGAAGCTTTATGTTAACTGCAGAAGCACTGTCAACTTCTCTGGATTTGGAGATATATGTGATATTTTTATTAATTTTTTTATTTTTCACATGCCTTAGTAATAGAGCAAAGGAACATTAGGCTCTGCATTTAACCCATCCAAAGCAGAGAACACTCACACAAACACACAGGAGCAGTGGGATGAACCATGACACAGTGGAAAATGTATTGTGGTTAGATGAATCAGTTTTCCAAGTGTTTTTGGAGGAAATGGACGCCATGTGCTCCGGACCAAAGACTAATAGCATCATCCAGACTGTTATCAGCAAAAAGTACAAAATAACACTTGAAACCCTTCATCACTTGGTGTCTTCAGTCCCTAAATGTCCCTAAAAGTGTTGTGAGAAAAAATGTAAGCATTGTAAAGTGTTAAATACTTTAATGTTACAAGTTTTTTTTTATTATTATTTTGTGTTGCAAGAATCAACAATGAAATACAGTAAGTGTTTGTATAATTATAATAATAATAAATCAAAACGCATCAAATAACTGTGCAATTCCAGTGTTAACACACTCAAATATTGGCCATGTGGCTTAATCCTATCAGGGTCAAGGGTAGGCTGGAGCCTATCTCATTCAACTTTGGGCAAAGGCAGGGTATACCCTGAACAGCTTGCCAGAACATCGCAGGGCCAATACACACACACACACACACACACACACACACACACACACACACACACACACACACACACACACCCATTCTCATGCAGACTCACACCTCGGAACAGTTGGAACAAACAATTAGCCTAATGTGCATGTCTTTGGACTGTCCATGCAAGCACAGGGAGAACATACAAGCTCAGAAACACAGAAACGTCTGAACCCGGGACTTGAACCTGGGACCTCTCTTGCTGTGAGGCGGACATGCTAACCACTACTCCACCTAGCAGAACATGTACATTTTCTGATTAGAGTTAAACATAGCAACATCAATTTAAGATGTTAGTCAAACTTGAATATTGTTCATATGCATTGTGAAGTCAAAGCACCACATCTTGCTCTACCACATTTATAGAAGGATGTTGGCTAATGACAACTATGTCTGCCTATTTGTTATACAAATACGATGTGCTACCATGAAACCTATTTTGAAAAAAGGATAATTATTGCCAGAGTAATTATTGTTTAGTCAAGAATTTATATACTCATTTGTGTCTGTATGCATTTAACAAGCTAACCTGCTCCTGATAAAAGTGTTACATTCTTATCCTGTTTACTTTGGTTTCCATGCAACAAAAACACAGGTACTGGACAGAACATTAGAGTTTCGTCTTGCTCACTGGGCTAACTAAAGGACTGATGATTTATCCACCGTGTATCTGTCCAAACAATTAGTAAACCTTAAGTTTCGTGTATATGCCAACTTTCTGTCTTTGAAGGTTCCTCTGTGTAGCATGCATGGAGACACCGTGTGTTATAATGTACTTGGGGTTTGTTTGGCAGTTAAATATGACTTGTGAGACACATCTGGCAAAATACATTTCCTTAATGGGTTTTAAATGTGTTTTGGGTGTATTTGCACCTGCATTTTATGTGCATCAGCCCTACCTTGACGCAAAAGCTGTGCAAAATGATGGCTGTGTAAACGGGTCAGATGTTTCGTAATGTTTTTGTAGTTAATATCGCTACAAGTTTTATATAGAATTCTTGGAGTATTCTATAATTATAGTGCGTGTGTTAATGAAGTGGAGCAGATATAGCATATCGAAGGTGGGCAGAAAAAATGAACAGTCTTCATTTTCTTCCCTACCTCCCAGATAAAGGATGAATAGCTCATTTGCATTGTTTGTTATTATGATTCATTTATCCGATGTTCCCTTGATGTTTACATTTTGCTAAATGGGACATTGTAGCAGGAGCTATACTTTGCATTATAGGCAAAAAAATGTCTTCAAAGGAGAAGTGGTATGATTAGTTCTACCAGGCTTTACTAATTGTCCATTGTTGTGTAGCCATTGAAAAATGTATAAATAAATTTGTGACGGGGACAGATCCCGAACTGCTAACCCGCTCTGATATCTCCCATCCTTTCATAGCATTTGATCCCACAACAGTAGGTTTGCTATCAGAACATAATAACTGATTATTACCTTATCAGCCATTACTCACACTCAGGACAAACATACAATAGTTAAATAACAGTTTCCCATTTCCTTGTAAGCCAGTCGTGCCAAACTAAATCAACATCCCTGAGTACTTATTCAGGTCTACTGATTAATGCTGGATGCTATTACAAAAATGTCACCACAGTCAGTGACAAAGCAGCCAGTAAATCATGCCAAGTAGTGGCACTCCTCCTCTAATTATTAGGCCTCGCTGATGCGTGAGGTGCACTGTTCCCTGTTGTAAATCCACCCGTAAAAGTTGTCTTCTCGTTCGTGACAACCATTTCTAATAAGTCCATGTGGACAGAAAATGGTGGTGAAGCCATCTTAAACTATTATGCCAATGCAGTCGGATGCAGTGGTTTTTAATCTGTCTTCATAGCTTTTTATTAAAATCAGCAGCAATGGCATTGTCAAGGAAAAAAACAAAGTATTACTAAAGCTACGAGTATCAGCAAAAACCATGGGAAAGAAATGGAATGATGCTAATTGGATGAGACACCCTCAGCAGCTTGCATTTAATTAATCTCCAGTGCTGCATTCCTCTCTCTCTCTCTCTCTCTCTCTCTCTCTCTCTCTCTCTTTATACAACAGTGACTTCAAAGGCCATTCTCACTTTTCGAGCTAGAGAGGAAAGCATGTGAAGTTTTGTACTGAAAATACTTTGCTGCGATTGCACCCCAACTGGTGCAATTTATCAATGTGAAAATCTCATTTTTAAAACCACACCCTTTCTGAGATTTATTTTACTTTAAGATAGAGCACCAACAAAACCCTTACAGGAGTCCTAAGCAGTGAATTGACAGATGATTACATATCTAATACCTTTATATATA
>JBCNYH010000023.1:7727371-7737841 GCA_039654325.1 Tandanus tandanus | reverse complement strand
TGTAGCCTACTCTTGACAAAAATCAGCAATGGTTCTTTTACATGCCTCTCACCATAGACAGTGAGAGACATGGCCGGGATTTGATAACCCAGTTAGCTGCACTGGGGGGATTTATAAATTATTATTATTATTATTATTATTATTATTATTATTATTATTATTATTGGCAATAATTACAAAACAACAACAACAATAATAATGACTATTATTGCTGTTATTTTATTTTAATGTATTATTATTATTATTAGTAGTAGAAGTAGTAGTAGTAATAGTAATAGTAGTAGTAGTAGTAGTAGTATGTATTAATTTATTTATTTATTCATTTAATTTTTTTGCTTCTTAGCTCAGAGATGCTCAACAAAAAATATCAGAAACTATCTATAAAACATATCTGGTGAAACCTGAATTTGTTTTCATATACCTTATCTGACACCATGTTAAATTCATATTAATTCAGACAAACAATGATATGCTTTGAATTTTATTTGCTTTTTTAATATGAATGAATTAAGAAAAAACTGACCTTATCCATTGTATCTTTTCATGTGAATCATGTACAATACAATTTGTGTAGAATTCCCCCTTCCAGCTCCTGAATCAGAATGTTGGGTCAAAACATTGAGAACGCCACACTGGCAGAGAAAGCATAATCCAGCAAACAACTATAATTACATAAACAGCATTTGAGTGTACAGACGCATTGTGAGGTCTGTAGAAACCTTTCAGTTCTGTGGGTGGTTCTGTTTAAGCTGCAGAATTTCATGATGAGGTTGGTAATCCACTGTTTGGAGTTAAAAGGGGAAAAAAAGAAAAACCCTATAAGGAAGCATCTCTGGCGAGATGAGGATTTGTCCCTCTCTGGACTGAAAGCAATGATGCCTGCTACACTAAAGCGAAAATCAACCACTCATGACATTAGTGTCAGTGTATTACTGATGGTTCCAGCTCATACTTATGGAGGCACATCTTTTAAAGGGAATACAAGCGTGAAGTAAGAAGATATTTCTTTGCAGACTTAGTGCCGTGTTTGTTGATGGATACAGAGCCATTTCAGGGGGGGAAAAGAAGGGCAAAAGTGAGAAAGAGATAGAAGAAATCAAATCTTACATTTTAAGCTACTCAGATAAACAAATGAATGGAAGGTATAAATGGGCTTTTCAAGTTTAAAAATAGGTATATATTTTGCATCTGCAATAAATTAATTGCTCCTAAAAATGTCTAAATTTGGTTTGTGTAACCAAAAACCTGCAGCTTGTATTAAAAATACACAGAATGGTATAAAGTGAGGCTGAAGCTTATTTCTTTCTATTTTTCTTTTTTTATTATCAGTGACAGCATTGTCAGTTGACTAGCTTTAATGCAGTGAAGTTGTTACTTTCCTACCTATTTTTCAACCCACTTCACTCCATCCATGCATCCATCCATCTATCCATGAAACCCATGCAGGCAATGGGAGAACATGCAAAGTCCACACAGAAAGGCCCCAGTCAGCTGTGAAGAACTCAAAACCTTCTTGCTGTGAGACGACAGTGCTAAGCCGTGCACCACTGTGCCGCTTTCATTTGAAACACTTAACAACCAGTGCACTTGGAAAACACAAACTTCCACCAAGCCAAAACAAAAAGACAAACAAACAAACAAAACTACACAGCACCCCCTGTTGGGCATGTTGTAAGACCACACTTCCAAAAAAATAATTTTGTCACAATGTTAAAGAAACTTTTATAAAATTCCTTGATACAGAATTTGAACCAGATCATCTCCAAAATCTAATGGAGTCTTCTTTGTCCAAAGGCCAACCTCTGGTAGCAATTTCCTGAAAAGCCACACAAATTTTTTTTGCATAATCCTGATAACAAGCAAACAGAAGGTAAAACATAACCTGCTTGTTAGAGGTAAAAATATAAATGACAAAATCTGCTGACTGTCTAGCTTTAAGTTTGTGTGTATTAGTTTGCTCAAAATCTTGCTTCTTTACTTACTTATTATGCTCTCATGATATAATGCATTGCTCAGCCCTAATAGCTTCATTGTTGAGCTATTGATATATTGGATTTTAGCTGTCGCATCTAATGTCACTGCTAGGCAGTAAACTAATGAGTATGGAAAGAGAAACCTATAAATCAAACATAATTACACATAAACATGGGTATAGTTAAAGGGTGCAAATATCTTCATAGTTTATATAAAAGATAAATGATGTAGAAATGCGTAATGAAACTTTTATGCATTTGCCTTCATTATTACACGGAGTAATTCATTATCAAAACAAGTTCAAAATGAAAAACATGTCTCTCAGATACACAAACTGGGTATAAACCTATGCAGTTTACCAGACATGGCTCAGTGGATTCACATGGCTCTGTGGCTGAATGTGGGCTTCCTGTGTAGAGTTTGTGTGTTTTCCCTGTACATGTGTGGGTTCCGTCAGGGTACTCCGGTTTCCTCCCACATTTCAAAGACATGTAGGTTAACTGGCTACTCTGTGTTAACCCTAAGATAGCCTGGCAACCTGTTCAGGGTGTACCCTGCCTCAAACCCAAAGTCACCCCGGATTGGTTCCAGCTTCCTATAAATAATGAATGGATGGATGGATGGATAGATGGAAGTCATCAGGTTTTGTACAGAGCTACACACACATTTGTTTCATAATTCCACCTTTTGTAATGTTTTGAGCAACAAAAGAACAGAGCATTCGGGTATGGTAAATAATCAAGGACATTGCACAGTATTTACAGGATAAATTCATTCATCTTCAATAAGCATTTTATCCTAGTCAGGGTTATAATGGATTCATCATGAGTCTATCCTGGGCATAAACCATGAATAAGGTTCAAATACCCCTGAACACACTTTTTTTTTTAGACTCTTTCACACCTAGGGGCAATTTAGCATAGCCAATCCACCTCCTAGCCTGTTTGTGGGAGGTGGTAGGACACCAGGTAAACCACAAGGACAATGGGAGAACAAGTCAATCGCCAAATTTGCAAAATACCCTATAGGAACTGTACTCACTCACTCACTTTTGCCAAACTGCTTAAATACTACTGGTCACTGGGTAAGGGCAGGGTACCCCCTGAACAGCTCGCCAGACTATTGCAGGACAACACACACACAACCATTTACATTCACACTCAGGGTCAATTTGGAACAGTCAGTTAGCCTAATGTGCATGTCTATGGATTGTAGCTGAAACTGGAATACCCAGATGAAACCCAGATGATAAGCATGAGGAGGCCATGCAAACTCCACACAAAAATGCCCAAACCCAGGACCTTCTTGTTGTGAGGTTGGATGCGCTAGCCACTATGCCACCATGATGCCCCCTTGTAGGAACTTATCTATCTAATGTCTGTCTAATTGGTAAGTAAAGCTCCTGTCACATACGTTGCATGCAATAGGTCAATGATAAAAATTTGGACAAATTCATAGAACAGTTGTGAGTTTGACGTATGAAACTCACCTGTTGTGTGAAAGAAAATGCCCTCATAGACCCTTTTTACGGAGTTTTGAACATGTCCAAACTTTTTCCGTCTTGTAAGTCAATCTCGATGTCAGGTCCATTTCCTAGCACTGTTGTTGGATGGCCTATGAAGTCCTATGGCTTTGTTATGATAGACACACATTTTAATACACTTTTAGGATCATTTGACATGCTGAGAACACTGGAATACATATTTTTAGAAGTTGTTTGCTTCAGAAAGAAATTGTGATATTTATGATGGGTTTTGGTATGCTGAATTTAAATATGACAATAAAAGTGGCTGATTGGCTTCTGTTTTCATGACATTTAAAGTTTTTACATTTGATGTCTACATAATTATTTCGAACATGAAGCTACATGTATATGATTTCTAGAGTTGATATAGAGCAATCTGTCTGAACCCATGACATACTGCACCTGTTGAAAATTTCCCTCCATTGAACCTATTTACCTAAAGTTTATTCCTAGATTCAGTCAGAGATGTATTTACTGACTTCTGATTAAAATTCAGATTTCTTCCCTGTATAACTCACCCATCCTTCATGATTCTTAAGTCAGGGTCGTATATGCCGACCCAGTACCATATCTTAAAAACTAGAGCCAATCAACAGTTTTAAACATCGGTTTCACTACCAGCAGCCCAAAACTAGGAAAGTCTGACTACATTTATTTCAGAAGCATTTTGGCTGTAGACCAGTGGAATCATACGATTTTCTTACAATACGCCTATAATGACTCTACGTTAAAGCCACGGGAATTCCTTATATACACATGTATCACAAAACATTTTATTACACTGTTAGTTTGAGATTTACGGTGTTCATACATTGTATGTTTTAATAATAATGCCTGATATATTTCCATGTGGATTTTCATCTAATGCAGATGAATCAAATTCTTTGAAGAATGACAAAAACAAATGGTGGCATAGTGGTTAGCATTTCCACCTTACAGCAAGAAGGTCCTAGGTTTGAGCTCAGCGCCTGGTGACAGTGTTACTGTGTCATGTTTGCATGCTGTCTCCCTGCTTGTGTGGGTTTTCTCTGGGTGCTCCTGTTTTTTCCTACAATCCAAAGACAAACATTAAGCTAACTTAATATTCTCGATTTCCCCTACGTGTGAGTGTGTGTTGGCCCTTTGTTGGTCTGGTTAGCTGTTAGGTGTATAACTCGCCTTCACCCAGAGACAGGATAAAGCAGTTTGTGAAGTACTAGGTAATATATTTATATAAAATTTATTTATTAATTATTTTTAGAAAGTCAGAGAATGATTATTCATATAGAGAAGTGGCTATATAAATTCTGGGAAATTTCTATAAAAAGTTGATATTACTGTATGTAGAGCACTGTAAAGTAGTGTTTAGGTCACATTATTGAAGCCACATATAAGAAACCTCCAAAATAGCCTACATAACACTGACAATTTAACTTAACAATCGTGATTGATAGCATGGAACTGGAACAGTTGCTGGCTGAACAACTGACTGCGCATTTATTGTAGTCAGTTATTGATTTATTCATTTGGTTGATGCTTTTAACTTACAAGTGAAGCTGAATCCAATCCAAGGATATATCTGGGCAATTAAGGTTTAAGGACTGTGCTGAAAAGTCCAATAGTGAGGCAGTCATGTGATTTGAACTCACATCCTTGTAGCCACTAGAAGAGAATATCCATAGACATCATGGCCTGGGGTTGAGACTCTGAGCAAGTGGGCTTTCATCTTTGGCAAGAAATTTGAAAGCATCTATATTGGAATTTATTTCTGTTTTGTGGGAGACATATAATGATTCATACGGCTAAAAGCATAGATAACAACTTGTAATCATTTAGTCTCCAAAGTTGCACACTGATATTTTGTTCCACCAACTTTAGATTTGATTATAGCACAACAAATAAAGCTAGGCGATTGTTGCTTCAGTTGGTCAGGTCAAGGCTCAGCAACATTATGTGGCAATGGATGTTTTCTTCCCTGGTGGCACGGATATAAAATTAGGGCTCAATCAGTGAAAGAGTGGTTGAGGGAGCATGAGGCATCATTTTTACACAAGAACTGGCACCACAGAGTTCTGACCTTAACCCTATTGAAAGTCTTTGGGATGTGCTGGAGAAGACTTTATGGAGTGGTTTGATTTTCCCATCATCAGTTTAAGATGTTGGTGAGAAATTAACCCAACTTTGGATGATATTGCTTAAAGAGCGGCACAGTGGTGTAGTGGTTAGCACTTCTGCCTCCCAGCAAGAAGTTCCCGAGTTCGAACCCCGTGCCCAGCAAGGCTGTCTCTATGTGGAGTTTGCATGTTCTCCCCGTGCTTGTGTAGGTTTTCTCCCGGTACTGTGATTTTCCCGTAGAGTCCAAAGACATGCACAATAGATTAAGTGATTTTTCTTGAGTGCCCCTTGGTGTGAATTTGAGCATGAATGGTTGTGTGTCTGAGTTGGCCTTGTGATGGTGTGGCAAGCTCTTCAGGGTGAAGCCCCCTGGATGAAGTGGTTCAAAATAATGCCATGGTGATGTAACATGGTCCATGGTCCAACAAAATTTTACACTGTGGGAGGACAGTGTGTGTGTGTGTGTGTGTGTGTGTGTGTGTGTATTTTATAAACTTCATAGATAGCCTTCCCTATCTCTTATCCTGTTACTTCTTCATCGATTGACTTCAGACAATGATTGATCAGCCTCTATTACGCATTTATACCAAACCAGAAGTGTATCTCAGCTCACCCTGATGATCACCAGCCTGTGGAACTGCAATAACAACAGGCTGTTATTCAGCAAAGCTTTGAAAAGTACTCTTGTGTTCACAAACCAGTTTGCATCCTGAGCAGTCTCTTTTTGATGAAATAGAAAGCAGACTCGCATAAAGTATGATTTATTTATTTTTTTAATCAGAATGCTTCCATGGAAACCACATTTCAATATCTGTTTGAGTCTGTGTCTGTGAAACAGCATATCAGTGAGTCTAGTGTGCTGCTGCTTGTTGAATATGTACTGCATGTATTCAAGAGTATTAGCAGAGACGATCTGTTTTCAGGATAAATGGAAATTAATCTTCGTAATGAAGCTCAGACACAGGAGGCACAATAACAATGCAGGGATGCTTACTGTATTTGTCAGTGTGCATTTGTAATGCCTTTGTGATTTAACAGTTATTTAAGAAAGGAATAAAACATGACAGGCTGTACTGTTATAGGAAAATAATCCATGACAGGTTGATGTGATGCAGTCTGACAATATGTGGATTTACTTTTACCAGGAAGTGGATTATTTTCTGAAAACTTCCTGAACTGTTATATGCTTCTTGCACCATGGCAATAGGAGTATAGGAGAAGATTATATTGGATATAAATTGTCATCCACTCACTTTTTCCTGATATTATTGTTTTTAATATTTTAATAATTTAATATAAAGCTTAAAAATCCATCCATCCATAGTCTCATCCATCCGTCCATCCATTTCTGTCTGTCCATGCATCCATCCATTCATACACTCACCCAACCATCCATCCATTCATAAATCCATCAGTCCACCCACCTATCCATCCATCCATTCATCCAACCATCCGTCCATCTATCCATCTGTCTATCCATCAGTTCTCTCATCTATCTATCCATCCACACATCATCTATAATGCTTGTCTCCCAGGGTCATGGGGGAAGCTAGAACTAACGCCAGCCAACTTTGGCCAAGAGGCAGAGTCCACCACGCCACTCTATAGCACGACCAAAGACTTTTGTAAAACAAAATGCCATGTTACCACAATGTCAATTCTTATCATGAAGAATTGCCCATAAAGAAAACATTGCTCTTACAAAGTGCAGACACCCAAAACTCCTCCCATAAACATTCAATACATATGATCTAACAGACAGCTTCAGCACATAAATGACTGAGTTTTTTCTTGTTAAATAATGTTCATCTGTTTGATATTAGATTTAAATTATTGGTGCTGTACATGTCTCTATAAAACTGTTGTTACTATAGAAACAATAACATATTAGAGTTAGCATATTCATGTAATCCGTTATTATAAAAGAAAATTATTTAACACTGTCTGACATTCAAATATTCAACACCACTGTGGTGTAAAGAGATTTTATTAGATACACTGAGAATGATATTATTTTAATTAGAAATTTGCACAACATTTCATGAAACAATTACTGTCTAGGAAAAGAGTTTAGGAAAGAGTAATAACATCTGAGAGTGAAAGAATGTATTCTTATGAGTGAGCTGATCCCAATGACCTAGAATCACATTAAAGATCTAGAATTCTCATTATTATTGCAAAAGCACAAAACTTGGTCAAATATTCAGCCTTATTAAAAGACATGGGCATTTGGACAAGGCACATTCACTTACAAGCGATTAATTGCATTGCTATCTCCAGAACAATGTAGGCACTAATGCCCAGGAGATTCGTAGAGACTTAATCTGAGCCTGACCTTAACCACAAGCTATCAATACCCTTTTCATTACTTTGGTAATGTTAGTACCAAACATGAGAATTGTGGAGCGTTAGCAGAATTGCATTTGGGTGAAAAGATCATGTTCCCTAACCTGATTCTAAACTTCATGGTATGTAAGGTGTTTTTGGTGGCTTTACTTTACTGAAGTGAAATAATGAAATATAATATATTGATTATTTAATACCGTGGTGCAGTGATTAGCACGTCTGCTTCACAACAAGAAGGTCCTGGGTTTCAGTCCTAGGCTCGGATGTCAGTTCCAGCCTCCCGGAGACGGATGAAGCGGTTCGACAAATCACTCAATATATGAATGAATAATTTTTTAATCCTAAAATCTACAATAGAAGCACACATATATATGTATACATACAACTAGCCATCATAAAGTTATATTCTGTGTATAGATTTGCAAGTTCAGGTGAATGGTTGTTTGTGTCTGTGTTTTCGCCCTTAAACACTCTTTTTAATATGGAGAAAAAGTATAATAGACACTCAGATAGATATCCAGCTGTATTTATGATTTCTAAATTCTAGGGTTCTTGAAGTTCCAAAACCCAAATAGGTTCATGCCATGTTTCCTACAAACACTAAACATGGTAAACAGAAAGAGTGCACCCCTTTCATTTAAACCAAAAACTAAACCAAACCTTTTAGGTACTGTGTTTTTTAATTGCATGCTTAGAGCATCCACTTTTAATTTCTTTTCTGAGAGTATTTTAGAAAAAGACGAGCTATGTCATCAAAAGAGAAGTAAAATAAAAATAATTATAACTATTAATCATTTTCCCCTCACACTCTTGCATTTTGAAAAATGACAGATGTATTAATGAACAATCCACCGATGGCATCTGCTAAAATAATTACCTAACCGAATTTATTTTGCATCGATTGCATCCCGTGTTATATGAAATACGAATATGTAATAAGATGTAGATGCAATAGGTAAACCATCAGTGTCAGCTTCGTCAGCAAATGTGAAGGAGCAAGAGGAGAGGGGGGAAAAAAAAGCAAGCCTCATTCATCATAAAAAGGCCATGAAATTTTCAAATTTTACCATCTTGCCTTGATGCATAACAGAACCAGAAAGCTAATTATTTATAAGGCTCTTCATCATAAGAACGCTGGTTTATTCCTGACTAATGACTGTCACTGACTGAGCGCTCGCTCTCGTAGGTGAATGCTGTGTTGCTTTCCTGCATATTGAGTTTCCTCACATATTCAACGGACTTGATTTACATATTTATGGAGAACGCTTCCAAGCTGATGATGTTTCTCGATGAGACTGTAAATCATGGGTTAGTAAAATTAACTCTGATGATAACGTGCTGACACTTCCTATTATGATTTGTGCCTTAATTCGCAGTGGCATAATAGTCTACTGGATGATTTTGCTCAAATTATTACCTGATTAAGGTAAAAATGAGATGTGCAAGTGTGCAGTGCCTGGGCTACATTTCATTTCCAAACATTTAAATTGCTTTTCCATGCCTGAGATTACATAGAAGGGAAAAAAAATGGTTTCACACAATATTCCATTTAATCCAAATGTACTTGAGCAGCTAGAACATGTTTGGTTGCAACTTTTCAATTATTACACACACTATTTAAACATGTATGATAATATTTACTAAAGCAGGTGGTACCTACTGCTTACAGCAAGAAGGTATTTGGTTCGAGTCCCGTGCCTGGCGACGGTGTTTCTGTGTGGAGTTTCTGTGTTCTCCCTGTGCTTGCTTGGGTTTTCTCCTGCCGTCTTAAGACATGCACAGTATGCTAAATGGCTGTTCCATATTGCCACTAGGTGTGTCTATGTTGGGCCTGCAATGGACGTGCAAGCTGTTCAGGGTGTACCCTGCTGGGACAGGCTTCAGCCTCCATGCGACCCTAATAGGATCAAGCGGTTCGGCGAATGAATGTATGAATGAATATTTATTAAACCCATTGAGCTTTTATTCCTGAACTTTCTGCTGATTAACAAAAAAAACAAACAAACAAACAAACAAAAAATTAGATCCACATTGTTAGTATTTGTACACCTAAAGTACATATTTTAGAGTTCTCGTGGTTTGAATAAAATCCTTCTTTACATGTGAATTGTACAAAAAAAATAGTTTATCGAATAATTTAAGAAAGGCAAATTAAGTATTCAAGCACTACTTTCAGTTAGGGTCACGGGGAGGCTGGTGCCCTGGACAGCTCACCAGGCCATCGCAGGGCCAACACACACACACACACACACACACACACAAAACCATTTACACTCACACTCACATCTAGGGGTAATTTGGAACAGCCAATTAGCCTACTGTGCATGTTTTTGGACTGAGGGAGGAAACCGGAGTACCTGCAGGAAACCCATGGAAGCATGGCTTGAACATGCAAACTCCACACAGAAACCAATCAAACCAACCTGTAATTTTTAATTTTTATTAATTTTTATTTTGGGCAGTGGTGGCCTGGTGGTAGGGTGCTGGATTACTGATCCCAAGGTTGGGGGTTCAAGCCCCACTATCAGCGG
>JBCNYH010000023.1:7716809-7727271 GCA_039654325.1 Tandanus tandanus | reverse complement strand
CAGAGTCGGCTGAGATGGGCGCCAGCCTCCCCGCGACCCTAATTAGGAATAAGCGGTTCAGAAAATGAATGATGAATAATTTTTATTTTATTTGTGGAGTGGAGCTACAACAGCAGGGACTGCTGCAGGTTTGGGTAAGGTGGATTTTAAAGCTGTGTAGTTGCGTTCACATATAAAATATGTGCTGTCGTTAGGAAAATATAAAACATATAAAAATCATCTGTCATGAGGAAAATAGGTCAGGTCTGTAAGTCAAACTGTACAGTGTTCATACAAAAGTGTACCGATTGTTGCAAAACAAACAAACAAAAAATCCTTGTATGATATTCCTGTGATACTCAGTTGACGTACGTCTGCCATATGGCTTAACGTACCACTTTTATAAAAACGGTGTACGATACACATAGGTATATAAGGAGATCCCCAGGGTTAAACGCAGGACAATCATAGCACTACTGTAAGAAAACTGTACAATTCTGAGCACATCAGATGTTTCAAAAAATTATTTCATTTGTACGTCTATCATGATGCAGCTGTAGGATGTCATAGGGCATCGTACAACAGATCTAGAAAATGGGCTTGATGTTGAGAATTACCTACCAGACGGAATATTTTTAACATGTTCAAAGTGCGACGACAAGAAGCTTTTTCAATGATGAGATCACACAACAGATGAGTTTCATATGACACGGCCACGACTGTCCAGTTTTTTTAGGTGGCCCTGCTGTATACCTGGTGTGCGACGTATGTGATAGGGGCTTTGAAAAGATTTTAAAAAGCTTTGAAAAGACTAAAGCACTTACATAGAGAGAAATTAGCATGTCGCAGAATGGCACTGTGGGTAACGTAGGAAATTGATAACTGATAGACACAATAGATTTATTGACAAAGGGCATCTCAGAATTAAATTTAAAATAAATACTGCCAAATGTTAGAGACTATAGAATTTTTTCATAGAAGATTAATATATTTGAAGCTGTTCAGATAAATTTGGTATAAAACCATATGTAGCATTAAGAGAGACGTTCCTATTTCCCGATAACCCTTTACCATCTCATAGCTATCTGTCTAAATTAATGCTACAGCAATAGTAAGTGAGATAGAGTCACTTCAATTCAAATAAACTGATGAGCAAATGTTAACCTTTAATCTGATGAGTGGAGAAAGTGTTCGAGACTATATGAAGAACAAGTACTATATTAGATACCCTGCCGTTTTTTACTTAGAAGGCTGTAATGGATTTCTGCTAACAGCACAGGATGAGACTCAGTGAGTCTGTCAGAGATGAAGTGAGTGTCAGTCGGTGTTGATTGTGTCTGCAGGCATTCTGTTTGATCCCCGGCATGACGCAGTAACACGCACTCACACAGTTCTCTCATCATTGTCTTTCACTGTCTCAGACACATTTAAGCCTAGCTCAGTGCTCTCGGGAACACACAGTCCTTTCGCCCACACTTGTATTTCATACCACACACACACGCGCACACACACACACGCACCGCTCACCCTCCTGCTCTGCATGCTGGTGCTGTAGCCTTTCATTCTGTTTGGCTACAGCCAGCTCTTTCATACAGCCGAGTGTGTTTGGAGTGAGAAGCATCCAGGCTATTCGGAAAGGTCAGCCAGAACCTTGTATTGAACACGTGCTGTTAGGAAAATCTTTCAAATTGTGTGTTGTTTCAAAAGGTGCTGCTCCCTCCTGGGCTTTGTTAAAAATGACCACCTTAGGTCAGCTAGACTTGGCTGTACCAAAAACCGGTGCTCCAGATGTGGGCCGCATATACCATTATTGATCTCCAGTGTTAAAAAGTTGGACATGCAATAAAAATTTGGACTCACAATATATTTGAAAAACTGGACGAAAACTTTAAATATGGCATTTATACAAATCTCCACAGACAATGCACATATTGTAATATTTCAAATATTAACTTAAATATTGGAAATGGCATGGTGGTGTAGCAGTTAGCACATCTGGCTTGGCTAGGGAGTTTGCATGTTCTCCCTGTGCTTGCGTGGGTTTCCTCTGTGTACTCCAGTTTCCTCCCACAGTCCAAAGACATATACATCAGGCTAACTGGCAGTTCCAAGTTGCCCCTAGGTGTCAGTGTAATTGGTTGTGTGTGTTGTCAGCCCTGCAATGGACTAGTGAGCTGTTCAGAGTGTACCCCAGAGTCCAAACTCCCTGTGATCCAAGTTGAATAAATCAGTTTGACAAATGAATAAATAAACTAGAAAAGCACTCGGAGGGTGCAGACCTCCACCAAGGCTGTTCAGTACCCCCATATGGTATTGTAAGAAATGCAGTATTTTTATAAATGCAACATTTGTTTATTATTTGAGCCCTACAATGCAAACGTGCAGCCATTTATATGATTGCATTGTGTATAGGGCCTGCCTTGAATAAGAGGCCTTGTGTTCGGATAAGGAAGTATTAATAATTGGATTATTTTTGTGTTAATTGGTCTAAAAGTTGTACGGAAATGTAAAGGAATGAGATTACACCAATAAACGCAAGCCTGGAAGTTACGCTTCGGTATGGTCCGGACACAGTAACTCAGATGACTACGTCATCCGCGCTAAGAAATCTTTAAAAGTTCCCTGCATCCAGACAATAATCTGGATCACTGCCAAAATGTAATCAATTGTTCCTTGTATCATTTCTGATTCATCCTGAAAATTTCATCAAAATGCGTATGTTTTTGAGTAATGTTGCTAACAGACAGAAAAACAAACAAACCAACACCAGTGAAAACATAACCTCCTTGGTGGAGGTAATGAATGAATGATTGCGAAATTCCAAAAATTCTGTTGAATAAACTGATGAATTGAATGAAAAAGGTACCTAGAGTGTTTTAATACTTGAGTGCCTTAACCATCCACATCATCTATATTTTTATTTACTGTGACTAAATGTTCTGTCATCCGGGAGGAGCTCGGAGTAGAACCGCTGCTCCTCCGCGTTGAGAGGAGCCAGTTGAGGCGGATCGGGCATTGGATTAGAATGCCTCCCGAACGACTCCCTGGTGTGGTGTTTCGGGCATATTCAACCAAGAAGATACCTTGGGGTCGACCCAGAACACACTGGAAGGACTATGTCTCTCGGCTGGTCTGGGAACCTTGGCGTCCCCCGGAAGAGCTGGAGGAAGTGGCTGGGGAGAGGAACGTCTGGACCTCACTGCTTAGGCTGCTGCCCCTGCAACCTGACCCTGGAACAAGCGGAAGAAGATCAGATGAGATGTAACTAAATTAGTACTTCCCTATAGTCACATGCTGGAGTCGATACCTCTGTGTGCAAAGCAGGGTCCCACAAAGACCTAATGTGACAAAGTTGGTGAAGCTGAACCCAAGTGGCCTGTACAGATCAATCCCACTGAACACCTTCGGGATAACGTGGAACACTGGCTTCACCTCAGGCCTGCTCGTCCAACATCAGTGCCTGACCTTACTAATACCCTTATGGCTGAATGAACACAATTCCAAATGCCGTGCTCCAAAATCTTGTGGAAAGCCTTCTCAGAAGAGTCAGGTTATTATAAGAGCAAAGAGGAGCTAAATCTGGAAGAGGATTTTAAGGTGTTGACCTTTACAGTGTGGAACTACTTGTTATACTCATACCAGCATGTGACATGTCATTGTCACTGCTGTGCCAAGAATCATCCCCCCAGGGTTGCCCCATGGTGCTCTCTCCCATTTGATGGACAACATAGATCTGGGCTGACAAATTGTGCTAGCAGGTTCGTTACATTTTTCCTGCCAAAGGCCATCTGTATAGAAGGTCTATACTAGATAATTTAGTATATTAGCCTATCCATGTATATAAAGGTAGGTATAGCTAATAATCTAGCGGCTTTACATAACATTTGTTTTTTTTTTAGTTTGGAAAATATTTGGTTATGTTGACGGCGTCTATTAGCAACACCCTTCCTGTCTAACCTTCCTCTTCACTTCTTCTTCCAATTTACCTTAAGAGCACACAGGCATGAAAAGGGACCAGATGCCCCAAGGCAAGGAGGAAGTATTTTTGTTCTATTACCTTCATATCAACACTGCCAGGCATGTTACTCTCAGTGTTATTGCAATTATTCCATTTACTTTTATATCTTGCTTCAGCCATGAGAGCATGTCTCCTGACAGAATGTTCTACTCTGCTTGCAAAACATAAGGCTATCTTTTTTCTGTTAAGGCATCAAAAGGTGGTACATGAAGTCCTGTATCTTTTCAATTTCCAGACCTCAAATTGAGACAAGGAATCATGTTATCTTCCATGAAATCACTTTGTTTCCTCTGTCCATTCCTTTGCAACCCAGAATACCAGTCTCCTGATAGCATCCTCTAGTTTTACTTGATTATCTTCGATCTTCACCATCTTTAACGTCCTATTCCTTGTTCCCTTTTCAAGCAATGTTTTTGTGTTGATGCAGTCAACAAGCAAACTCCTTAACAGAATCCTTAATTATTGATTGGAATCCTGAGGGTGAGTAAAACAGGAGAAAACAAGCAAGGTGTAAAATGGATTGTAAATTGCCTCTGCTTAATGCTATACCGTGCATGCATGTTGAGTTCTTTGTTAATCACAAGCTCTCTGGGGTCTGTTTATTGGAAGGAACCTGTCACAAATAGCCAAGGAATAAAGCTTCAGATGAATAGATTTTACAAACAGAAAATACAGTCTGAGAATCAAGTAGATCACTCAGTCTATGGGTGCTACCAGCTTTAGGCAAAATGATCAAACTAATTTCAAAGTTAGCCTTCCTGCCCATGCCAGGACCAATGTTCCTGCCATTTTTGTAAAACCAAACATCTTTGACATTTGACACCGTTCTGGCATCCTTTTCCTATGGATGGCTGGAATGTCATCAAAACTGATAAAGTATTGGTGGATTTCCACAGACCCCCTTGCAGATAGTCTTTTAAATTTTCATTTATTTTTTATTTATTTACATATATTTATACCAATCCCCCTTGCTTGCGTGGGTTTCCTCCAGGTTTCCTCCTACAGTCCAAAGACATGCACATTAGGCTAATTGGATGTTCCTGATTGCCCCTTGGTGTGAGTGTCAATGGTCGTACGTGTGTTATCCCTGTGATGGACTGGTGAGCTGCTCAGGGTGTACCCTTCCTTCACCCGGAGTCGGGTGAGATAGGCTCCAGCTTCCCAGCAACTCTACAAGGATAAAGCAAGGATTGCAAATGAATTAAATAAATGAATGGATGAATGAATGAATAAAAGAAATGAGTGATTTTATGCATGACGATGAAAGTAACAAGATGATATTCTGTCTAAAACTTTCCATTTAATGTGATGGATGTCAAATGCTGCATTTCAAATCCATATTACGACCTAAGATTAAAAAAAAAATTACTGGACCATAAGAGATTCAGTATGTTTACATGATATGATGTTAAAAAAAAAATAATTATTACTAGAAGGGAAATCTAGAAGGGCAAATCTCTCCCAAGCCAAAAAAAGAAAAAAAGAAAGGACACAGCACCCCCTGTTGAGCCTCCTGTAATACCACACCTCATGTCCTATCTCACAATGTTAAATAATCTTTAAAAAATTCCTGGATCCAGAATTCGATCCGGATCACCATCAAAACACCATGCCATGTTACTTAGGAAATCCTACATCGCCCTGAAAAATTTATCACAATCTGCTCATAACATTTTTGCATAAAGTGGCTAACAAACAGGCAGGGAAACAAACCAAAGCCAACAAAGCAACTTTTTTGGCAGAACTTCTTTGGCAAAGATAATATAAAAAACTGCATAGAGTGCATAGGTATGCAATTGAAAAAACAAAACAAACAAAGCTAGTTTGTTGGGACAGGTGTGGACCTGGGGACACATTACTATACTGCCCATATTATTTATGTTGTTACTGCAGCACACAGCGGTGTAGCATTCAATTTTTGAGGATTCGCACAAGCAATGCTTCAAATAACTTAAGGCTGTGTGCAGCAGCCATCTTGTGTACATGTTTGCATAGTTAAAAGCATTCCAGAATTTAGTGCAGCATGGCAATGCCATATTCCCACCTACAACAAAAAAAAATTCTTAGATTAAGTATGTCTAATCTTATCTGCAGTGAGCTGGTGTGGGTACAGATTTTCACGGCAACCAAGCCTGAGAAAGTAGCTGTTTGAAGATCAAGTGGAACCAGCTGTTGGAACTCCTGTTAGTTGGAAAGGCAGCCAGGAGCCACATCAGGGTTTTACAGACAAGATGGTTTATTCATTAGAACATTTTGTTTAGACTTACATATAAGGGCCATAGGTGGCTGAATGTACACACCACATTCATCACAATCCATAACGTCTACAACCAGTCAGAAAGGCAGTACCAAGTCATGCTTATCATTCATGCAGCCATCGATTCGTTTATCCATGCATTTGCCAAACCGCTTTATCCTACTATGGCTGCAAGGAGGCTGGAGCCTATCTCAGCCAATTCTGGGCAAAGGTGGCGAGCACCCTGTACAGCTTAACGGCTCATCACAGGGCAGCACATACATAACCATTCACACTCATACCCTTGGGACAATTTGGAACTACTAATAAGCCTAATGTACATGTCCTTGGACTGTGGAAGGAAACCAGAGCACCCTGCGGAAACCCACGTAAGCAGGGGGAGAACATGTTAACTCCACATAGAAACACCCTCACCGGGCACGTTCAAACTCAGGACCCTTTTTCTGTAAGGTGGAAGTGCTTACCACTATGCCACCGAGCCACCCTATTCATAATTGTTGAACATTTACAAATATATATACTTATTATCAAATACTACTTTTGTAGAGTTTTAACAAATCATTCAGCCATTTTTGTTTTTCTATGTTCACAGTGCATGAGTTGATATCATAGCATCCTAGTAGAGGAGCCAATCAGAATGCATGATTGCTCATATCCAGTGGGTACTAAAGCCCATTCTTGTATTCGTACAAATATTTGACTGCTTGATGCATATTCAAAACCAGAAGTGGTACTCACTTGAGATAGGCACCAGCCTCCCCATGACCTAATAGGATTAAGCGGTTTAGCAAATGAGTGAGTGAGTGAAGTGTTACACCCCAACACTAATACTTTTAAAGAAAAACAAATATCAGAGAATGTGTATGAATATTTTTATTATGGAATTGTTGTCCAAGTACTTTTACTATCCAAGTAATTTAGACCCTCCCATCCATGTTCATTTTAAGTGTTGAATTAAAGCTATTGGGCTGATATTTTGCGCTCTCAGGTAGCAAAACTTTATTGTGTGCTACGTACAGAACAGAATATTTCATAAAGCAGGTTGGTTCTCTGCTGCACGGATTAGAGAACTTCAGAGAGATTTCTGGGCTGTGAGAATTGAATTAATATGCCTTAAACCAATGGTGTACTGACAAACTATTTAGTATGCTACAATATGGCTAGAGTATTCACAACTCTGCTCTTTCTTCAGTGTAAAAGTATTATCACGAGAACATAAAAGAGGGGGAAAACTTTATTGTGCCTATCAGTGAATAGCAGGTGAAAGATAAAAACATAATTTGTTTTGGTGTAATCTCACAGCATGCTGCAGTGCACATGTATCAGAAATGGTATCTTGAGCTACTCCACTAACCCACAACCATGTCATGCAGTAGCCAGATAGGATTAACATGCTATCCAAAATAGAGAGCAAAAAATCTAAGTGTCATGGGCGCAAAGCTACATTAAAATCCACTAAAGGCACAGACTGAGAGTCTGTTTTATCTTTTGGTGATCGCCGCAGCAGACAAAGCACACAGCACAGCCATCTATATTTACTTCCAGTGGGAATGTTGATGCACTGTGTCCATTATTTGAATTATAGTAGTTTCATAATATGCAAATAGATTGATACTCATTTGTAAACTATTAATCTCATCATCATCATCATCATCATCAGAATCATCAGATTACTGTATTGATCCCACAGGAAATTGTGTTCTATTTGTTCTAATTGTAATCTATCAGTCTTATAGCCGAGAAACTTATATAAAGTAACAGAACTGACCATTTAGCAGCCCGTAGAGTAACATTGCTACTTTCAGCCTATATTAGATTTCCATTGGTTGTGCACAAAAACAATCCCATTACTTTTTCATACCATGACATGCAGTAGCTTGTTAAACACACATTTTGGGCCATATTATCATGTTCCACAATGTCATTCTGAATACATTTCTGGTTATGTTTATTATCTGTGGCAGCAGGGGTGTGACTGAGCGCCCTCTGCAGGTAGAGAGGAGAACCAAGTAGAACCAGCAAGTACCAAGTTGATGAGTTTCACCTGTGTGTAATTACCAGCACCTATTTATGTGTCCTTTCCTGCGCTTACAGGAAAAGGTTGCAGAAAGTGAAGGAGATTGAGAGTGTGTGAGAGCACGAAAGCACGTGCAGTTATGTGTATAAATAACATTCAATGAAGATTCAAGTTACCGTGTGTCCCAGAGTGAGATGACAGCAGAAATAAAAGGCAGCTGAAAAGTGCCTAGCCTGAGTTAAACTAGACTGAAAAAGTGAATAAACAGAGCGAACTGTCCAACTGATATCCTGAACATGAGAAGTAAAAAATCAAAATATATTGATAATTTAAAGGTCCAGTATATAACATTTTGAAGGATTTATGAGTAGAAATTGAGTACATCATCATAAATACATCTTCATTAATCTATAATCATTAAAAAAAGTCATCGCGTTTTCAGAGTCTTAGAATAAGTGGTTTATATCTACATGGGGAGTGGGTCCCCTCTTGTGGAGGCCGCCATCTTGCACCACCACATTTCTGCTGTAGCCCAGAACCATACAGGCTTTGAAGTGGAGGGGTTGGGAATAAAATTTCAGTTGGTTGCAATGTGGTACATTACCAGTAGTTGCTAAATATTCCAAGCTGTACCTTTAATGAATGCCAAATGCTTACTAAATAATTGTTCCTTAATCAAAGTAGCTGTTTAGTGCTGTCATGCATTTGCATACCATGACAGGAATGACTGCCTGGCACATCATTTATTGTTTTATGTGTTCTTAAAAACTAAATGATTAATTAATTACATAGAAACTAGTTGTCATGGATAAAGGTGCTAGCAGTTGTCTGCTTATAAGTCAGTGTTGCTAATGTAAGTTAGATCCTTCATCAACAAATGCCAAATGATGGAAAAATGTTACAATTTCTTATTTGGGGGTCTGGGAGAGAACAGACAGGTCCGAATATTTGATCTGTTGGTATGTACTAATGGTATATGTCAGATTTATGGCATACTTCATTAAGCAGGAAAAGAAAAATCAATCATCCACTTCATCAACTGATTCAGTGTACTACAGGAGGGAAAACTCAAATAGATGGAAATAGAATGTTTGTGACGTGAATGCATGGTCCCTTAAAAAAATATTTTGAGCATATTCTGCAATTTATACATTGTCATGGCTAACTGATTGTGTCTATTCATTTAAATAAGGGCAGGTTGTGGGGTGTTCCTGGTATGCAGTGGTAAGTACCTACCAAACGTGGACCAAAGAAGGACATCCAGTGACATGGGTGCCCATGGCTCACTGATGCGCGTGGGTAGTGAAGTCTTGTACATGTGGTCTCATCCCACTGAAGAGTTTCTATAGCATGAAGTGCAAACTGAAATTTCTATTACTGGCTATGATAGAAAGATGTCAAACATACAGCTTGCTACATATGGGATTGCCTAGACGCAGACCAGTCAGATGACGTTAAGGTTAGGGCTGATTGATGTACATTTTAGTCTATATTCATCAATCCATGATGGGTTAATATACATCCTGTACGATTTTGCCCAATAAGGTCCCTGAAACTGTGAGATGGCAATGCTATCTACCTTAACTAATAATAAATGTAAATGCATTTCCTGATTAGCGAGAAAAAAATAAAAACTCCATCAGGCCTAAATCCCTTGTATAGCATGATATCAGACTTTTTCAGATTCTCATTCTTTTTCGCAGTTTTACTTTCTTTTTTCACACCCTCACCTCATTGGCTCCCAGCTCCTCTCTGCCATTTTGTAGTCAGAGTTTTTTCATTTTAATAGATCAGAGCTGCCATATGATGTATATTTACAACATTTCCACCAGTTGTGGATCTGACACTCCTGACACAGCATTCATTGTGCATTAATATTACAGCAGCTCATAAGCATCCTATTAAAAAGATAAATGTAAATTTTATACCCAGATTTCTGTAAAGCTGCTTTGTGACAGTTTCTGCTGTTAAAGTTCCTGTATAAATAAAATTGAACTGAATATGGCAACACTGTGGTTAGCATAGCTGGCCTTCAGGGTAAATAAATACACCATAAGTATTAAAAATGTAATTAATTTATTAATTTATGCATTAAAATTTATTATAAAAAATAAAAACCAAAATAATTTACATTCATACTTACAGTACTAATAGTTTTGTGTGTGTGTGTGTGTGTGTGTGTATATATATA
>JBCNYH010000023.1:7698681-7712630 GCA_039654325.1 Tandanus tandanus | reverse complement strand
GTGAAGAAAAGAAATTGGCTGTGTTGTAAGGTGTTTATAGATATAGATAGAGATATGTGTGGATGTATAGAGGTTTTTTTTTTTTTTTTTTTTTTTACATATAAAGGTTTCTTCTTCCTTTGCTCTTTTGAATTTTCTATTTTAGGTATTCAATATCAGACATATCAGAGCATGGTATGCCATTACAGCATTTCTCATGACCCATGTGTTAATGAAATCCTCTTTAATGTGCATATGCTGTGCACGGCAATGTGTTTCCCAGGGCCTAGGAGACAGTTTTATCTTTGTGTTGACCTTGGGTAAGAAGCCTAGATAAGATGTTTTAGGAAAGAGCTTTTTGGTATGCAAGCCAATGATGACTGAACCTTGAACCTTGTACGACCTGTGTACGTACATGTAGCTTCGATAAAAGTACTCCTTTTCTCTGAGTTTGTGTGTAATTGCATCTTTGTTAAAAAGAAAACCAGAAATTCACTCTTGCAATGAAACTCATTCATTGCCATCTTTTTATTTTTTATTTAATTTTTTTTCATATCCTTAATTTTGGCCTAAAACTTGGGTTCCAAAGAATTTGCCTGCCTTGTTGCTTCACCTCTGGCTGTAATTTAAAGATGGATTACTAGCGGGTACAACACTACTGTAAAGGTTCCCATTCATGATTGAATAGCGTTGTGTTTTATCAGTTATTTTGACTGAAAACAAACAATAACAAGACCATGTGACAGAAGGTGTGATCTTGTGCATATGTTATAACTTGGCAGTGCAACACCAATTCATAAATGTTGTTATTAGAATCTTGCCATCCAGCACATCTGGAGAGAAATTAAGCGAATTATGGTTAGGCAAAATCATGTCTGTTATACAAGTACTGATTAACCCTCCCTCCACTGCCCCCCAAGCTCTTTCGTGCTCCTAAAGGATGATTCCTCATCCACATTCATTTATACTATAGGATTAAAGTGGAGCTGCCTCCATATGTCAGGTGCCTTGATCACACTGATGGCCCGCAAAAGACGAAAAGAATGATATCTGTGATTAGAGTTCAGTGTCTAACTGTATATTATAAATATATCTCCCCTGAGTGTGAGCGTGGGACGGCGCATTTCATTTGTACACGGGCCCAAAAACAACCTGCAAGAGATTAGTCATAGCCTACGCGCTTGGCCGTGTTAAAAAATGAAGTGCCTTTTGAAAACGCCAGCTGGGCTCAGTATCGTTTATTCATCCTACTCATTCTGGACTTCAGACCTCACACAGCAGGGTATCATGGGAGGGAAGCGTATTTTTACAGATGCTACTGTACATTATTAACACGTCTCAACCAGCTAGAGCTGTTTCCCATCCCCCCTGGCCCTGATACAAACCCTGCAGTGCAGATTTTAACGTTTATTGCCCAAACACTCCCATTTTAGCCTTGTAAATTAGCTGATGAGCTGATTTGAGGGTGTTACTAGCAGGAAAATGTGCAGTGAAATGGAATAATCAGGAGTAGAGATAAATGACAAGCACATGTAGAAAATAATTAACATTTAAAAATCTGCAGTAATTTGATTAACATGGTTTGATGCACATAAGTAATGTGATGATGGGCAAGTTCTACATTTACATTTACGGCATTTGGCAGACGCTCTCATCCAGAGCGACTTAAAATTATCATTTTCATACCACTGAGCAATTGAGGGTTAAGAGCCTTGCTCAAGGGCCCAACAGTGGTGATTGAACCGCTGACCTTCAGATCAGTAACCCATTGCCTTAACCACTAAGCCACCACTAGCCTTAGTTCTAGATTTTGAATCACTCAATAATTAGATCTTAGTCTAAATTAAGTAACTCCGGTAAACTCACCGAAGAGGAGGGACATGATATTTTTAAAAAATGACAAAGATTTTCTCCAGGTTTTCCTGTTTCCTTCTACTGTCCAAAGACATGCAGATTATTGGCTAGTCAAATTATTTATAGGTGTGATTGTCAATGTAAGTGTTTTTTTTTGTGCCTGTGCTGACCATGCAATAGACTAGAATTTAAAAAGTCTGCCATTTTAAAATGCTATATATAATGCCATGCAGTTGACTGGTGACCTGTTCAGGGTAAACTCCGCTTCTTGTCCAAAGTTAGCTGAGATTGGCTTCCCCTATGACCCTGATGAATTAGCATTCCAGATGTTAGATGGATGTGCCGAGGTCTGTACTGAACCAAGTGCGAGGTCTGTACAGAGAACTCTCAGCCTGACGTCTTTACTACAAAAAAGACCAAGGCCTAGGATTTCTCTGTGCAGACAGAGCAAAAGAGGTTAATAATTAAATTTTTTTTTTAATCCATTCATTATCTGTATCGCTTATCCATCATGGTCACAGGGGAAGATACAGCCAATCCCAACTAATTTTTGACAAGAAGTGCGGTACACCCTGGAGAGGCCACCAGTCTACTGCCAGTCTATATAGCAGTTTAAAACGGAGGCCTTTTTTAATATACTTCAGGTGCTGTTACTTTATTTCATTCAGGCTGGGGTGCTCGAACTACCCGATTCGGTACAAGCCATCTTCTTCCATGTCTATGAGAAGTAGCTTTCGGCTTGTTTCCCTTCCTGTGACAAACAAGAGCAGTAAATACTTCGTAGGACTTTATAAACTCTTTATACCTTTTAGGATATTTACTGTATACCTTTTCTCTTCAAGTAAATGCTGAATGCTTCTTTGGAAGTTGCTAAAGGTCATAGCGTACAGTGCAGCTAGCTAATGGATAAGTTGCTTGTCAGATATAAACCAGCCTATACAATTTATTGCCCACACATCGACCAGTCAGATTGTGTGAAATGTCATTGCCATATAATAAAATTCCTTATTACCACTTTGCATTATTCCATGCCAAATATTTATTTTATTATATATGGTGTGTATTGTTTACTGATAATGAATTAAATCAAATATCATATATTAGGATATAGTGTGTGGATGAACACTGCAATGGCAGTTGCCAAAATCAAATAAGGATATTATTATTGTGTAAACAAAAACTATGGCCAAACCATAAAGCGAAGGTTTATTTTGGATTAGCCATTTCCTCTGGGAGTTAAAGTGTGAAGTGTACTCATAATGCATTGTGGGGTGTTGGGAAAAAAAAAAAAAAAACTCTGGGGCTGAGAGAAGATGTTGCTTGATTTGAATCGCAGCTCCTGGTTGGCAAACGTGAGCTATACTGTGTGTCTGGGACATTGTTAAATACTTAAAAAAAAGTTTTATTCTTTACACTGTCTCTGAGAATAGGGCATCATAAGAGAGCATTCGAGGTGCAGGAGTCTAATCAAAAGAGAGGGATGGAAATGTATTTGGAGGATCCATAACAAAATGGCTCGCCTAGGGCTGTTGTGTTAGCCTTGCTGCCTTTGAAGCATATTGGATCACAACTGTCTGGTTGTGAATAAACGATCGAGTAGCTCAATTTGTAATTTACTCCTCAATAGCTTGGGCAGGTTGAGCCATATAATGTTTTGCTTGTTCATATTTCATTTGTTTTTTTGGCACTAAGCAAAAGATTGGCACCGAGGAACGGATTTTGCTGAAAAATGACGTGAGAATTTTTTTCTCCACACAGCAATTTGCTCGCAGAAGGAAAGAGAGGCAATGATAAGTGCTTAAACTGCAATCACACCTCAGGTGGCATCTGGTTTTATTTATGTTTTGCTTGAACTGCTGCATTTGAAGTGTACTGGATCAACCAGCGGCTTGTAAATAAATACCACTGCTGTGATTGATTGAATACGATTGTAAGGTAAGTGCCTTAAACTGCAATCTAACCTGCACTGGACCCCTATCAGCCCTGTACATGCAAAATGAGATTTAATGATACATCTGACTTGTCTTCGGTAATAAACTCTCATGAATCATAGGTCAGACAGTTAAATAACACCACAGAGGTGCACGACGGGGGTTGCAGGAGTGTAGAGAAAGAGGATAGAATCGCTACTTGGGCTTCCAATTCTAGCGACGTCTTATTAAATTTTAAAATAGCCTCTCCAACACGAGCCCCCATTCTATTAACCTGTCACGTCGCGTTCTTTATAGACGTGTTCGAGGGGAAATGGCTGGGGTCCAGACGCATTATGGGTACCTGCTTTGTGTGGTTTATGTGGGATGCGTGAGGCCTGAATACATTTCAGTAAGAAATAGGATTGTTGGGGCATGTGCCGTCTGAATTAATCCTCCTTTTGGTGTAATGGAGAATATCCCTATATTATAACTATAAACAGGGTGGCAGCAGTAGACCACTGTAGAGGACTTATCATGGCAGATATTCTGTTGATGATTAGAAATAATGTGTATAATGTGGAAATTCTAGCAGCAGCCATTAATATATGACAAGCTGACATTTTGATTTATTGACTTTCTAACTGCCAGGACATGTACAGTGGGTACAAAAAAGTCCATGCACTCTGTTAAAATGGTTAAAATTCTGTAATGTCAAAAAGAGAGAGAGAGAGAGAGAGAGAGAGATTAAGATAAATCATTTCAGAACTTTTTTCACCTTTAATGTGGCCTAGAACCTCACTCACACACTCATTTGTCAAACCGCTTAATTCTGCTAGGGTTGCCGGAAGACTGGAGCCCATCTCATCCAACACTGGGCGAAGGAAGGGTACACCCTGAACATCTTGCAAGACCATCGGTGGGCAACACACACACAAAGTCATTCACACTCACACCTAGGTGCAATTTGGAAGAGCTAATTAGCCTGACGTACATGGCTGGTCTGTAGGAGGAAACTGGATTACCCAGGGGGAAAAACCCATGCAAGCACAGGGAGAACATGCAAACTCCACACAGATACATTCTCGCTGAGCCTGAGATTTGACCAGTGCTGTCCCTGATGTCAATAATGATTAAATAATACCAGAGTTTTACCACAAAGAAACACCAAGCCAGGGACTCGAACCTAGGGTTTTCTTGCTATAAGGTTAATGTGCTAACCACTACGCCACTATGCTGCCCTTTCACTGAAAACCTGTACAATTATCTGAGAAGCATACAAATCTTGCAGGCAAAAAAACCCCCCAAAAAAAACAAATCAATGACCTGGTTGCATAAATATGCACACTCAAAGATTCTTAAGAGATTTTAAATATACTTAAGACTCGGCCATGCCTAAACGATAATCTTCTTCTAGTTAAGTCATTCCATTGCTGATTTGAAGGTATGCCTTGGGTCATTGTCACTTTACAGAGGCCTAATATTTTTGCGCTAGAATTGACTAGTATTTGGAACAGTTCCAGGTGAAAAGTAAATAAATAAATAAAACAGTTCCAAAGCATGATGCTGCCACCACCACGCTTCACCAGGGGTGTGGTGTACCTTTGCTGATGTGCAGTTTTATTTTTGCACCAAGCATATCATTGCATTTTTATTATTTGTCAGACTCTCTTAACCGGAAAGACTTACAATTTTTATACAACTCAGCAATTGAGGGTTAAGGGCCTTGCTCAAGGGCCCAACAGTGGTGATAGTGGGGATTGAATCGCTGACCTTCGGATCAGTAACCCATCGCCTTAAACACTAAGCCACCACTGCCCTATTCGTTATTATTCTATACTATTCATGCTCTATCATTAGGTATTGTGATAAAAGCGTTCAACCTTAGTCTTATTAGACCACAACACATTATCCCACATGTTCAGGAATCTGCATGCAAGTTTTTGCAAACTTGAGTTGGATTTGGATGTTTTTCTTTTAAAGAAAAGAATTCCCAGATATATGAAGAACATGTGAGAGTTGTTGTCATGTGTAGTATACAACCAGTACACACCAGAAACTTTTGCATCTCCTTTAATTTTGCTGGAGCCTCTTGACAGCCTTCTGGACCCATTTTCATCTTGTCTTTTTATAAATTTTTTGAAGGATGTCCAGTTCTTTGTATCATGCCATATTATCTCCACAGTCCACATTATCTCCAAGGTAGTCTCCACCTTTCAACATTGAGATCCTTTTGGTGATTTGTATGCTCTTTGTGAACCATGGTTTTTGCTTTAAGGTACAAACTAGTCAGGAATGTCAGGAAAATCCTACTAGAATCTTAGCTTTACTCGGGGTTAATAAGAGTCACTTTAAATTATGGCAGCTGTATACTGACTAATATTTAAGACAAGTTTGAATATGAGTGTAGTTAACTGATTTGAGCATCAACGAGGGTGGCACGGTGGTGTAGTGGTTAGCATGTTCTCGCAGCAAGAAGGGCTCGGAGCATTTTTGTGTGGAGTTTGCATGTTCGCCCCGTGCTTGCGTTTCCTCCGTGTACTCCAGTTTCCTCCCAAACTCCAAAAACAGCACAGTAGGCTGATTGGCTGTTCCAAATTGGCCCCAGGTGTGAGAGTCAGTGTGAATGTGCATGTGTGGTGGTCAGAGTGTACCCCGTTCAGAGTGTACCCCGCCTTGCCCTCCCCGCAACCCTAATTAAAATTAAGCGGCTTAGAAAATTAATGAATAAATAATTATAAATGTAAAATTTCAATTTATCTTTCAGTTAAATTATACAGGTTATTGGTCCCACTAATGGTGGAAACAGATTCTGAAATTATTTATATTGGGCTAATATTTTACATCACAAAAACCTGGAACTTTATCTTGGTTTCATTTTATATCCACTCTGCATACGTACGTCCAGTTTTTTCAGCAATATCTCACAAAATCATGGTTACGGACAAAACAATTTACTAGAACTTACAAATAGAAACATTTCTCAGTGTAATGTTATTGGAAAAGCCGTTTTCGACTCCCTACTATCATGTTGTAAGACCAGTGTAATATGATGTCATGACAAGCAATCAATCACAAAGATGCTGGTTATGAAAGTTAATTAGGGAGCTGGAAAATAATTCATGGTATATGCTAACTAGTGACTGAGAATTAAAAGGAAAATCAGCAAGCTAGCATGCAGCCATTAAGTTTGGTTTAATGACAGTTGAAACAAGACTTAACCATCAGGAACAGTAACATTTCTGTCTGATTTATTGATTATGTTAATGATGATGAAAAGATTCCTTACATTGTTAAAATTACAATGTGATTACACGTAGCATGGGCTGGCCCAGTGGTATTGCTGCCTTGCAAGGTCCTGAGCTGTGAGTAGTTTTTACGCTATCATCATGTCTGCATGGGTTTCATCCAAGTTCTCTGGGTTGCTCTATCTTTCAAAATCATGCCAGCAGGTGGATTGGCTCTGCTAAATTAGCATTAGGTGTAAATATATGTGGGGTCCTGCGATGGTCAGGTGTATCATCTGAAATGCCACCTTGCGCCTGGTGTTCCAGAGATCAGGATCCGTTGTGGCTAAAATCAGGAGAATGCAACTACTGAAGATTTTTATGGATTCTACCATCAGCAATGTCATTTGTGACCTCTAAGATAATAACAATTTGACTTCTATACTTGCGCGGGCAAGTAATGTCCAAATAAATATTGTGGAGGCTGTATACTTCATGTCTCTGACAACATTTGACAACAAATGCTCTCTTGACTTGAAATATGGCAGTTAAAAACATGACAGGGGATAGGAAGAGAAAGACGGACATAGATTACCACTTCCCTGATAAAGTGATACGTAATGGACCAGGTGTGTGTCTTTGTGCATCTGTGTGTAGTAACGGTTCAGCGAACTGCACTGGGATTGCTGTGGAGGCGTGGGCATGCTGAGGCATTAATGGGAGGTTGATGGGAAGGTAATGGATAACCCTGAGCCTGGGAAGAGGCAGTACCCATTAGCATGGGCCAGTCATGCGAGCTGAGATCTGGGTAAGTGCGTGGCATGACAAAGTAGCAGTTAGCCAAATCATTCGGACCATCTGCTGCCCTTCACAGGTAAAATCAATTTACTGTCACGTCTGCTGAGTTTTAGCAAGGACCATAAAACATCTGGAGGCAAATGGAAAAAGCACCGTTCAAAATGTCACACCCTGACTATTTAAAAAGAAACTAATTTGATTTAACTAAAATGAAGAAGGGGCAAGAAGTAGAGCTGAAGAAGATGAATGAATGAATGAATGAATGAATGAAAGAAGGGGCAGTGGTGGCCCGGTGGTAGGGTGCTAGATTACTGATCCCAAGGTCGGGGGCTCAAGCCCCACTATCACCGAGTTGTCACTGCTGTCCCCCCCAGTGCAGCTAACTGGTTATCAAAGACCAGCCATGTCTCTCACTGTCTATGGTGAGAGGCACGTAAAAGAACCATTGCTGTCGTTCGTAAAGAGTAGTCCATTGGGTTGCCGTCAGCGTGTGTTTCTGCCTTGCGTTGGCCCGGCGAGCTGTATAGGGTGGACTCTGCCCTCGCCCAGAGTCAGCTCAAATGGCCGCCAGCCTCCCCGCGAATAATAAAGAATAAAACACACTGGAGTGTGATTTTATAGGAAAATAATCATCTTTGACACCTTACTGAATGCCCCTCCCTTTCCAAGCATGCATTCAAATGTACAGTGGCCATCAGATGACTGTAGTGTACTTCCAAGAACTTGCATTTGCATTCTGTTTCTTTTTTTGTGATAAATAATGAGTACAGGATGACCCAATAAAACCTTCCACATTTCAAAGGTAAATTTAAAAAATAAAAGTAAAGATAATCAAATTATTATTTGCACATATGAAACTTATTGAGGCAAGAGATGTGGTGATATGGTCTACTGGTGGCCCAACCCTAACCTGAGCACCTTGAGCTTGAAGAACTTGATGGGTTGTTTCAGGAAGTTGAATCTACGGTACACACAGTTCAAAGATCATTGGAAGTGCTGAGGGAAATGTTTCTGGATTAAATGATCTCATCGCGTGGCGATGTTTGTTGACCAGCCCGTTCCCCTGACCCCTGTGGGGCTTCCTTAAACCCCGAGTTTATACTCATCAACCCCAAACTCGTGAAACGCTTAAGGCTGCTATTTAGCAGGAGATAGCTGATGTTCTACCCAACATGACCTGTCTAGCCATAACAGGCTTCAGAAATAGCCTCCAAGCATGTATAGACACCATTTGGAGGATGATCATCTTTAAAACATGATGAATAAAAACTGTATTGAATGAAGTTTCATGAGAGCAAATAATAATTTGATTATCTTTAACCATTTTCCCCAATTTATTTTTGAAATGTGGGGGTTTTATTGGGTCACCCTGTATGAGTCTTCATTAAAAAATTAATTGCATTCTCAAACATTTTTAGCATTCTTTGTCTTCCTTTCTTCTTATTTACCTTCCTGCCAGTGGTCCATTCTGGGCTTCTGTAGTAGTGGCACAACCTGATGGCTCTGTAGAAGAGGATCAGCTCCCTATGTGGATATAAATTTAACTTATAGATATATTCTTTAACTTTTAAAAACACAACAGTTCATACATACAGGTATACACTAATAAAATCATGCATATAAATACTAAATTCCATTTCTGATAATAGATCTTCCTGAGTACAACATGGCAGATCTTTAAAGTTTGACCACCTGTTCTGGCAGATCTGATAATAAAACCAGAACCGACACCTGATACGCCTTTTATAAACATCTACCATAAACACCCACTGACAGAAAACTTCACCATATAAAAACACTTGTTTCTTGCTAAATGACTTATTTTGTGCATTAATTATTAGCATTAGATTCTTCTTAACATTCACCAAGCTCCTGTAAACAGGCTTTTACAATAAAATAAGTACAATAAAATAAAATCAGTCATTCGAGAAATTTTTGATGATGCGATGGCGTCAGTGCACACAAATTGCATGCATTCTGCACAACCTTGCAATTGCAAACCAATCACAGCAGTTCCTTTGGCAAACATTGAGCCATATGTCACTTTGTCACTTCCTTATTTATGCTTTTGAGGACATTCAAACAGAGACATGTACACAACTATCTTGCCTGCAAACACTGCCTAAAAGTATTGTAGCATTCAGTCATTCATTTACTAAAACACTATCGTTTATTAGGGTCGCGGGGAGGCTAGAGCCTATCTCAGCTGTCACTGGCGAAGACGAGGTTAACCCTACAAAGCTCGCCAGTACCCGGAGGAGGACGTGCAAACTCTACACAGAAATCTTTGCTAAGCCCGGGACTCGAACCCAGGACCTTCTTGTTGTGAGGCGGACATGGTAACCACTACGCCACCATGCTGCCCACATTGCAACATATCACAATTTTATTTTGAAAATTCACAGCAAAATATGGCATAATAACAGACCACAATAATCCCAAAAAAGCCTATGGAATCCTGAAGAGACAAATTCAGTATCAACCTACAAGTACTGTATTAGTTGTACCCCCAGGACTATTGTTAGAGTTTAAAAACTTGTCAACGCCAAACCAATCAAATTCGAGAATTCAGCACTATTGTGGTATAACTCCTATATGTGAATGTTTATAAGCGTCCAGGATGGCACAATGCATAGTGGTTAGCACGTCCGCCTCGCAGCAAGATGGTCATTCATTCATTGATGCACAATCATTCACACTCACATTCACACCTAGGGGCAAAATTGGCTGTTCCAAATTGCCTTTAGGTGTGAATGTGAGTGTGAATGATTGTGTGTTGCCCTGTAATTGTCAGGCAAGCTGTTCAGGGAGTACTCTTCCTTTGCCCAGTGTCGGCTGAGATAGGCTCGAGCCTCCCTGCGACCCTAATCGTAAGATTAAGCAATTCGACAAATGAGTGAGTATAAACGTCCATTCACTCATGACATGCTATGCCTTCTCAGCAAACCTGACAGAAGGTAACTTAATTCCAGGAGATAAGCAACCACAAACTGTTGAGTAACGTACTGAGTAACAGGTTTTATGTGCAACATTTTGTCTTTGCTTACGGCAGTGCACCTGGTTTAAAAATTCATGAAATCATCCCCCCTTAGGGGTTCATTTGTCACCTGTGCTTCACTATTGATATTTGACTCTCTACTTCCTGTCTTCTGCCTCCTATTGTGGGGATAAAAAAAAACCCAACTGAGATGAAGAATGAGCTCCTGGTTTGGGAGCCAGGAGTCAGCGGATAATTTCATTATGGCTCAGAGGCAGAATGATAAGACACTATATGGGCTTTATGTGAGGATGTTCCAATGATTAATCGTGAGTGAATTTTGTTCAAGAGGTCTAAAAAATGTATTTGAGAGTGATGATAATGTGACATTACATGGAGATAGTGTTAAAAGAAATGTACAGGAAATGGACTAAATAAAGGGACATTTCAGGTTTTGTGATTTAAAGTGTACTTAGGAACTGATCTTGATACTACATGACACATTTCTATAACATTACACCACTAAAGTACTACTCCTGTGCTGGGATATATATATATATATATATATATATATATATATATATACACACACACACCCACTCTATATTGCATTGGTTTGATCTGATTAAATTCTTCATACCCACCACCATGATTCTTATCAGTGTGTGGACTTTCATTGTTCTTTTTCATTATGTTTGGGTGACATTTTCTTTTCCATCAGCTAAAGCTAAAAGATATATATATATATCTCCTGTATATGCAAACACGTGCATCTATACACATATTTACACATGTACAGACTTATACATTTATCCACATATTCACACATTTAGAGACATATACAGTAAGGTGCATGGTATACACAGGGTGAGAGGTAGAGCTTTTTAATCATAAGGTGCATGATGCTAAAATGTTATATGATGTTTGAGACCTGCTCTAAACATGAGTATTGCACTTAAACATGAGTATTGCACTTAAAGAGTAATATTGCACTGTCCAGGAAGATGGTCTGAATGATGGTTATTCAGTCAGTGTGTGTGACGGTGGTGGTGGTGGGGTTGCATGTTTAACCGCATGTGGGTAAAAGCTGTTCTTGAGTCTGTTAGTATTTTGAGTCTGTTAGTGTCCTGTACGTTTTTCAGGAGGGGAGAGGGGAGAAAAGGGAATAAACTACTACATTTGTGATCATACTGACACCTAGTGTTGAAACCAGATCATCATAATTCACCAGCTCTGGCTGAGATTAGATTAAATGAATTTATATTTTTGTAGATTTCAGAACGAAAAGGTCAGAAGTTCATGCATTTGTAATCATGGCCAAGTAATTGAAGGTATTGTGAGGGTCAATAATACCACTGCGTTCAGTGGTGTTTGTAATGTCAGTCGAGTTCATGGAGTGTCTTTGTAGATGATGGTTCAAGGTTTTTTATAAAGCCATTTTCAATTTCTTTATATTTCTGAGTCTTTTGCCATTGTTTACTTTTTGAAGTTTAAGTCAGTGGAGAGGCAGTAAATAGGTGCAGCAGGTAGAGTTACTGCCTCACAGTTCCACGTTCCCTGGTTTGATCCTGACACCGATACTGATGGTGTTAGAGTTTTGCATTTTCTCTGTGTCCATGTGGGTTTTCCCCGGGCTCTCCCACTTCCCAAACTTGCCAGTGTCAGTGAATGTGGGAGTGTATTGTGCATGGGGGTAATATAGGGTGCACCACCCAGGGTGTATATTTCCTATCCGCCTGAAATGCAAGATCAGCCAGGACCTGTTTGGAGTTCAATGTTTGCTTCTTTATTTTAACACTAGAACTACATGACTGGCAAATAATTGATGTATGTTACTTCCTCAATAGTCCTACATTTACATGTTATGATAATGAACTCTATTGTAGTTCATCAGTCAAGACATGTCTGCTTTTTTATTTTTGCACTAAAGCTATAAATCAGTGTAAGCAACAAATAGGCCTAATCTCACCCAAAATATAGTCTCGAAATATCAGCGTCAAACTGCACCAAGTTCTTAAATAATATCATACAGAATGGTGATGTTTTTATGGACATGGCAGGACCTACTGTAATCTATTATCATGAGCAAAAACTTTCTCGCACAGCTGAATGCAATAATGTTAGTGCCACCACCCATTTGTAATCATTCTGTCATCTTGGGACAGCATTCCAAAGTCCAACCACTAATAATGCTACAAAGTTGAAATTTATGGAATTCCATCTGGTATAAATATAGTCCCTGATTGGTTATAAAACAATTATTTTCAATAAGATTTCATGGCCTGTGGTGCTTTTTGGACCTACCGTGTACATATTGGTTACAGCAATTTAAAGTTTGGCATTTACTTATTTATAAGCTTGTAATACATCAATTAATTAAAAAACAATTCATGAATATTTAATATAATACATTTGTATTTAGGCATTAGACTAAAACGATGGACTATATGCTTAATTATTAATAAGAATACATTATAATTTAAGTTTCCTCATTAAACTATGAGTTTATTATAATTTTTATAATTATTAATACATTTCTCAGCAGATCTCTGCAAATCTCAACACCAGTTTGAAATCCCGTCTGCAAATTGCACAAGTTCCCCATGATCGTGACTGAGCTGTAACATGATCCGGGGTGAGGATTAATAACACAAATAAGAATAATGCAGTACAAGAAAGAGAATATTGTAATGGCACCTAAATGAACTAGTAAAACTTAATTCATTTATTCCTTTGCCAAACTGTTTATGCCTATAGGGCTCTGAGGAGGCTAAAGCCTATGTCAGCTGACTCTGGGAGAAGGTGGGGTACTTTGAACACCTCACCAGTCCCTTGCAAGGCCAACACACACACACACACACACACACACACACACACACACACACACACACACACACACCCATTCAGACTTACATTCATTCCTAAGGGCAATTTGTAACAGTTAATAAGCCTAATGTGCATGTCTTTGGACTGTGGGAAGAAACTGGAGTACACAGAAGAACAGTTAAAACTTTAAATAAGTAAAACATGCAGGTAAAAAACTTCTTATTTGTTATAACTTCAAATAAAATTTTAAACAAATTATTTTTTTTTTTTTTTTTTTTTTTTTTTTTTTTTTTTTTTTTTTTTTTTGAAAAAAAACCCTTTTTGTCTTTTTCCAAAAAAACCCTTTTCCAAAACCCTTTTCCCGCGAACCAAAAACCC
>JBCNYH010000023.1:7655654-7666190 GCA_039654325.1 Tandanus tandanus | reverse complement strand
ATATTTTTTTTTTTTTTTTTTTCTCCATCTATGCTTCACCCCCCCAGACCTGCTACCACTTTTTTTTAATGTTTGTTAGAAAAAAATTAACCGTGTTTCAAGTTTTCGGAGATGCCTGCCCCTTACAACATGACATAATTTAGGTCAATATCATAAAAAGGTAAGGTTTTGTTCATGTTGATAAATTACATAGTGTCTTAAACCACATCAGCAAATCATTCATGAGTGTGACAATTAAATCCATGACCACTTCACCGGTACTGACAGACAAGTCAGTTCACACCACTATTACTGGGATTGGAAGGCACATAGGCAACACCTTCTTTGCTGATACTGAGTGACAATGAGGCCACACCTCCTTCACTGAGACTGACTGACAATGAGACCACATCTCCTTCACTGGGACTGTCCCACACAGAGACTCTGCCATCATCACTGAGACTGACAGGCACTATGGCGGCACCTCCTTTACTGAAACAGAGACAACACCTGTGGCTTAGAGTTACAAAGGTACAGAGCTTACACTCAATTCACTCGACCTGACAGGCTTTGAGGTCACACCTCTTTTACTGGGACTGACAGGCAGTGAGGCCACACCTCTTTTATTGGAACTGACATGAACCGAAGGCTACACCTCTTTACTGGGATGGACAGGCAGTGAGGCCTCGCCTCTTTTATTGAGACTGATAAGCACTGAGGCCACACCTCTTTTACTGGGAATTACAAGCACCAAGAACACACCTTCTTCACTTGGACTGACAGGCAGTGAGGCCACACCTCTTTTACTGAGACTGATAAGCACTGAGGCCACACCTCTTTTACTGGGAATTACAAGCACCAAGAACACACCTCTTTTACTGGGACTGACAGGCACCCGGGCCACACCTTTCTTATTGGGACTAATAGGCATTGAGGACACTGCACCTTCTTCTTTGGGCCTGACAGGCACCAAATCCATGCCTTTTCCAATGGGATTGATGGACAGTGAGGACACACCTCCTTTACTGGAACTAAGAAGAACAGAGACTAGGCTATAAAAGCTGTATTTTTCACAGGGACCAAGAAGCAGAGGGGCCTCACATTCAAATCATTTAGAACAGTATTCTGACTATTTAAAAGAAAATTTGGAAGATTATAATATTTTTTGGACAAGTTCCTCTCCTAATGTCAACAGTTATTTAAGTTTATATCTCAACCCACCAAGGGCTCATCTAACAGCACTTTAATGTTTTACTTGCACAGATAAAATGAAGTAAAGGTGTTTAAAATGGACAGGTGAATTCCCTCGGGAGAAATGAAAAAGACAGTTTGTTGAAGGTGCATTAAACCCATAATGATATGAGGCCATTGTCAGTGAAATTCTAGGACAGTACTTCATGAATCCCCTCTTGGGTTTTGTAAATCCTTGTATTTCTTTGGGCTCAAGGTCAGCAAATCCAAATCTTAATGACTGTGTTGATGTGAAAGGCCTCGCACACCTTCAGTGTCGTGTTTGTGCATGTCTGGTTTTCTATTTCTCTGTAAATGTGTCTGAGAAGGTGAGAAATTATTTGTGGCTTTAAAAAACACAGGATTTCTGAGGACATACAGTCTATTCCTGCTTTACCAAGCTTTCACTTTGCTGTCTCCTTCCCCATTTTCCTTATTATTTTAAGCCAATAATGTAACTTATTAAAAGCCATTCCATTTAAATGAATCTTTTGCTGTCGAGGGTATCTGTGGGGTCTGGCAGGGAAAATGGGACACATTTCTGTCTTAATCAATCTAAACTTTTCTTTTCGTTATTAATGTTTAATTCACTGTATTTTTAATATTTAATTAGTAGTGTTTGTACTGGGAAATGAATGGTAATGTGGTGGATATCATACATTATTTCTCAGTGCCAGGAAATGTAAATTTAGCTATAGCATGTAGCTATTTATTAACTTGATCAATGCATGAATTTCATTCATTCATTTCATTTGCCAAATGACTTTATATCCTATCAGAATCGTGGGGAGGCTTGAGCGAAGGCGGGTCACACCCTTAACATCTTGCCAGTCCATTGCAGGGCCAACACACTCAATTATTCATACTCATACCTAGGGGCAGTTTGGAACTTTTGGATTTAAGTTACTAATAATGTACATGCTCTTATATTTTGATGTTAGTTATGATACTCTTTATTTTTATTGTTATTTTTTTGTGCATTTCTTAGCATAGGTTGTTAGCATAATGACAACATCAAGCATACGTATGCACTCTCAAAGTCAGCAGGTACTGACCAATAATAAGAGCCACACTTCTGTTTACTTAAGTTATACGTTACTGCCTACTGACACTGCCAAAGGGCACATGTGCCAATAAATGACATCTCACGTGTGTCTGCCATGGTTTTTGAGTAATGAGCTGTAACAAACATGATCTGTTTTCAGGGTTTTCATGAACAACACTCAGTTATTATAGTTCTCACTTCATGATGGTCTCTCAGTTCTAACAAAATTTCCAATTTATTAAGGCGGAATTTTTTATTGATTATTTAACACTACAGCACCTTCATTGTTGTTATTGTGCAAGTTGTTTTACACCAATATTTATTTACTCTCATTTATCAAACATTTCACACTAATAAGCCTTCTTTCATCTTTTGGGCTGGTGCAATAGAGGACCAATCTGAAAGAGAAATGCAAACGTGTGTTATTCTACACTCTGTGTGTGTGTGTGTGTGTGTGTGTGTGTGTGTGTGTGTGTGTGTGTGTGTGTGTGTGTGTGTGTTTCTTCAGTAGGAGTGTGCAGTTAGTTAATTATTTTTATTAGGCAAAAAAATATTTGTTAGGCTAAAATAAATATGGTAAGGCATTATAAGGTCTCTGGCTGTGGATGCACCCTCTGTTTGGCCCTGTGTGGTCTCTGCGTGGCTCAGCAGGACATCTACTCCCTGTCTGGACTCCTCCGGCTGGGTGAAGGAAGGCTTGTGCTTCTCTTTGCTTTTAGAAAGCACCACATTCAGCTGCTTCCTGACTAGCATCCTCCCATTTATCTCTCTGATGGCCTTTGTGGCTTCATCAGAAGATGAATACCTGACAACTCCCATTCCTTAGAAGCAGGGATTCTTCATCATCAGCTGTAGAGATCAGCGAAGAGATGCAGTGAGCAAAAAAACCCCAAACAAAAACCCATGCTCTGAAGAAAAACTAGTGTTGTCTATACACAGAAATACATAACAATACAGCTGGGTTATGTTATCAGAGGTTTTGCATGTCACTATAGAGAGGAATCATATAGCCAGCTTACAAAGGATGTAAAAGAGCACAAGGCAAAATAAACATAAATTAGATGGAACATTCTGAAAACCAGGAAACTAGAACACAACAAAGAAAACCAAGGCTGATGCCGTAATGGTTACTGAACATCCAAAAAGTCAGTGATGTTAGGAGCGAGTATAAATCCAGCTCCTGACTGCACTCACAAATGCCGCTTACCCTGGGAAATGCAATTCACGACAGAATCAGTAGTGACGTTGTGACATTACCAAAGCCGTCAAAAACATGAATGAAGACTCCTTGTTGAGAATGTGGCAAGTAACAGTGCCTGAAGCAAATTGAATCAGGCCGCCATTTAAAAATGCCATATAATAAACTGCTCATTAAACTCGTTTAATAAGTGACAGGTAGCTTTTGGCTTGTTTCCGTGGAAGAAAAATGGGAACCCCCGAACCCCCTCCCTGTGTTATACATTTTTAATTCTCAATCTTTAAAGTGTAAAATTGATGCCAAGATTTCCATACATATATTACACATGTAAACATAGAAACATGCCCACATATCCACATATAGACATAACGTGCATCCTCTCCGGTCCCCTCAGGCCTGTCTGCAAAAAGACTTTATTGTTGTATCATGTAGTTCTGGCTGAGCCGTTTTTAGGGAGCTTTGTATTGTTCACAGGCAGCAGCTGGACTTCTGCCTGCTCCCTCTGCTCTCGTACCTTCTGCTCCTCTCCTGGGCTGTGCTCCAGGGATTCTGGTTTAGACAGAAAGCAGAAAGAATTAGAGGATTAGAGACACCACAGAAATTGCTTTTATGTTATGCTTTCCCAACTAAACACATAAGTTTAATGTCTCATATATATGCAAAAGGGTTCAACGTTCTCCATTTCCCCCGCTGTTTCAGAACCTTTATCTCTTCGCTGATCATTCTAATTCTGATTGATCAAGCAGACTTTCAAATGTGAAAATGCTTGTAACTTGAACTGCTTGTTTTAGCTGAAATCCTTTCACGTGATGATATAGTTACTCGTTTGTACTCTGTATGCTTATTGTTTGGATGGTGATTTACAGTAACCATATTTTTATGTTCACGACCATCTTACAAAATTCATTCATTCACCCATTATCCATAGCGCTTACCTTGATTAGTACCCTGGGAGAGTGAGAGAGCTATTGCAGGGCAAACAGAAAGAGAACTATTCTTACTCACATGCATGTCTTTAGACCCCGGGAGGAAACTGGAGCACCCAGAGTTTACCCAAGTTAAGTGCTCAAAAATAGGACCTCCCTGCTGTGAGGTGGGAGTGCTAACCACTATGCCACCATTCCCCCATGTCAGATAATGTGGCACTAATTAAATATTCAAAATAACCTGCCAAGGGGTATTTTTAGAACTTTAAATTATGAGGGGCTCAATCCTTAGAGTTCTCACTGAACTTCATCCATGGCATACCACAGATTAGCAGAACAACAGTGTGGATTCATCAAGAAAATTCACTGGCTTATCTTCCTCCATGAGCAGATTTTTGTCGTATGCTACTACAACGAGCTACTTTGACAGATTAGATCTGTTGAACTACCACTTTAACTATAAACCTTAGACCTTCCTGCAAAGTGTGGAACATTGCCAAATGGCATAATGCTTGAATTTGTAATGGGACATTATAGACCTTGGTGACTGTCAGTGCACTATGACCGATCATCCAAATGTGTCCTGTTCTGAGAAATAATGCGGGTGTTTTAGTATGTATACATTAATAAAAAAAATCCTATTTTAATGCTGAAACAGGACAGTAGTCTATAGATACACAATACAAGCCCATTTAGATATGGCAGGTTTTTAAATAACTGCCTGCTGAAAGCTTCTGCTCTGTCTGTCCGCCATCAACCTCACTGCTTCATCTGTCTAAAATAAACATTGTTGCTTTAATTGGTCAGGACGAAGCACAGCAACATTATGTGTCAATAAATTAAAGTCAGCTGACAACATAAATGTACTGAAATACTACGTTATCCCATCAGTAGACTTTGTCTTCTCTAATGGCATGCATATAAAATTGGGGCTCAAGTTGTAAAACAGTGGTTCAGGGAGAATGAGCAATCATTTTTACACATGAACTGGCCCTGCAGAGTCCTGACCTTGACCCTATTTAACGTCTTTGGGATGTGCTGGTGAAGACCTTATGAAATGGTAAAATTTTCAATTCAAGATGTTTGTGAAAATTGAACCCAACACTGGATGGAAACAAATGTTGTGATGTTGCTTAAGTTTGTCAAAACATTCCCATGGTGATTTTGCGCTCCAAGCAGGGTTAAAGGTGGTCCAACAAAATAATAAATTGTGCGTTGTTGTATACTTAATATTAACCTTTACTGGAGCTAAGCTGAAACCCTGAGAAGAATAGCACTAGACCATTATTGCTCCTCCACCAGACCTTTCTCTTGGCAGCAGATGACTGTTTCCAAAAGGACACAGTGAAAAGAACTGTTTTAGTCACAGTTGTCAAGCTGAGAATTATCTATTTTGCTCTGTGTGATGCCATTTAATGTGAATAGAAGAATCATCACATTGCAGCACTGAGCATTACTGCGCTCAGCTAAATCCACATACATCAAAACTCAAACAAACCTCTGCAATGCCCAGGGCTCCTGATGCCATTTTCATAGCTACTCTACCTGTAATTATTAACGTCTGTACCTCAATCTACTTAAAAAGAAAGAAAGCCAGAAAGAAAGCAAGAAAGGAGAGAGTTTTGCAAATATTTGTATTTAAATCCACAAATATGAACTGATTGGGCAGCATGATGGGGTAGTGGTTAGCATATCTGCCTCAGAGCAAAAGGTCCTGGGTTTAAGTCCCGGGAGTTAGCGAGGGCGCTTTTGTGTATTTGCATGTTCTCCCTGTGCTTGTGTGGGTCAACTCGGGGTACTCCGGTTTCCTCTCACAGTCCAAAGACATGCACATAAGCAAGTTCCAAATTGCCACTAGGTGTCAGTGTAAATGTGTGTGTGTGTGTTTGCATTGTGATGGACTAGCAGGCTATTCAGAGTGTACCCCGCCTTTGCCCAGAGTCAACTCAGATTCGCGACCCTGGTAGAATAAAGTGGCTTGGCAAATGAATGTATGATTAAAGCTGGTAATGTCTATATTCAATTTAGGCTCAAAAACATGAGTCCATATAACCACAGGTTTAAGGCTAATTGACTATCCTGGATCTCTGTCATGCCATATCATCCTTTCTTTTTCGGTCATGTCAAATAGTGTTAATAATGTTGTAATACTGTATAAGTTTACAAAAGAAACACCACAATTTTGGTTTACGCTACTTTAGGTGGAAGCCAAAATTCATTAGAAGGCATGTACACCATGGACTTAAGTCAATGGGGGAATCCACATATAGGTTGAAAACTGCATAGCTGCCCAGGTAGCAAGGTTTCAGACGTCTTTATTCAGACTGCCAGTTCTTTCCATCATACTTATTAAACTTGTTCTTTATCCAACATTATCCTCTCCAAAAAACTTTTAGGAAAGACTATCCATCTGTCCATTAATCCATCCATCCATCCATCATCTTTACTGTCAGGGTCATGGAGGAGCTTGGAGCCAATTTCAGCTGACTTCAGGCGAGAGGCAAGGTACGCACTGAGGAGGTCAGTTGACCTGATGTGCATGTCTTTGGACCGTTAGAGAAAACGAGAATACCCAGAGAAAACCCACATAATCAGGGAGAACATGCAAACAGTATTCGCCATATACATTTTTCCCATTAATTCTGACAGCAGAGCTATTTTTCCTTATTTTTTCTTTTTTCCCCCTTTAATAAGGTTATATTTCATTATAATGTTTATGATATTGTTTTCTTAAATAAATTGAAATTAAATATCTAAAGTACCACTAAAAACCTGATGATGAAATGTTGTGCCACCATAGCAGAAGACTTGTGCATACCATCTTCTCTTCTTTTGATATCTAATGACATGTCAGATTTCCTTTATGTGTCTCTGATATAGCAGAAGAATACTAAGCTAAAAAGTCAGTTGTAATGACATTGTACTAATCACTGTAAAGTCATTATCATCATTCACTTGACACATAGGTTAAATGGGTTTATTCTATTAAATTAATTAGTTATTAAATTATTAACCTTGTATTTAAGTTAAGTGATGCAAAATCATTTTTACTCAGAATATATTGCTTTGAAAACAAAACGAGTTTAATTTTCTCACTTTCAAATAACTAATTTATTGTTTAAAGACTTTTAAATATGGGTATTAAAATCAGTTTAAAAAGGTTCAAATATACCATGAAGTTAAAATAGGTTTTCACATAGATCTGCAGATGGGCAAGATCATTGGATAAGCAGTAAAATTTTGCACTTCAGCTATGAGAGGAATTTGATTGGATTTTTTTGAACAGATAATTTCTAAAATAAATAAATAAAGCTGATGATCACCTCAACCTTGAAAGAATATTTTGCTTAGTTTTAAATACCTTCAAATTAATCCAAAACTTTTTTAAACAATCGTTTTCGATTCAAAAGTATTAAGAAAGTGTATTAGCTTTATATCTCTGTTTATTTTTTGGGTGTAATTATTTACAGTATATTTATTTATTTCAATATTTATTTATTAATTTGGTTTAATAATAAATTAATTTGCTTCTTTAATCAATTTATTGCAAATTATGGTGTGCTTCAGTGAAAATTGATTGAATTTTAAATTTACTCTACACAGGCTTTTTCATAAAATAAATATCTACGATATAATTCAATCAAATATTTAGAGGAGTATGCACTTGCTTTAAGTGCGGCAATGAAGGAAGTCATTATTGGCTAAACTGGAGGAAAATTAAACACTTGCTGTACATCCTGTGTAGCATCCTGTGTCGGCTATGGTCATGCATTACACAAATTTCCTCTTCACACCTCATCTGCCTTGGAAATTGGGTGGGCTGATCTGATTTCTGCACTGCTGCCTGCCAGGATATTAGTATTAATTGTTGGAAGAGCCACCACTCCACCTGATTCGTATTTCTTTTTTCTCTGTACTCACAAAGCAGAACTTTCTGTATTTTTTAATAAGCATGAGCATATATCAATAGCACAAATACGGGTGCACCAAGCAAGAGAAAATTTTAGTGGAAACGGACTTGTCAGACAGAAAATTTCCAATCCTGTACTGAATATTGCAGGAATAATCTCTTCTCCTATGTTATTTAAAACGTGTATTCCTCCAGGTAAGGAGGATAGAATCCACCTAAGGAGAAGCATTTCACTTTTCTTTTGTGAACTGCCTATAGTTTCCGTCCACCTCGTTCCCTGCTCATGACCTTAGTGTCCTTGTTTGCGAGCTTTAATGCTGACTAACAGAAAATTTGCACTTAGTGCTCTTATGTGAAAAACAAGCTTGAAGGAAGGTGTATAATCTTCGCTCTGGGTTGTGCAGCATGTGTGCTTTGAATTGATAAATAGACACTGGCCTGTTTTTTGACATTATGAGTTCAGTTTTCTTGGTAGGGGATGCATCTGGCTTCTGACTCATTTTGGTGTTGCGCTGCATACAAATGCTGACAAATCATGACATGGTTCATACTAGGCCTCCACTCCATTTTGGTTTTGTAATTGGTAAATATTCTACCAGACCTGTGATGTTTAGATCAGGTGAGCTTTGTGCACAGAGAACTTTCAAAAATTCAAAACGTAATGGTGAAAATGGTAAACTAATTAGTCACATGTGACCTCATTTGCAGAGGAACAAACTTGCTTCATTTTGTGAATTTAAATTGAAGTTTGATTAGAAAATTGCAAAAATAATTTAAGCTTAATAAAAGTAAAATTATATTAACAAAACTCCTTTTCCTACCCTGGTCATTAGATCATGCAAATACTAAATAAAAAATACTGTTTTGAAAGACTTTCTGTAACATGGCACTCCCACCACCCAAGGCATTGTTTATTTAATCGCCAAGGTTTCCCAAGTGAATTGTATTCAGATGCTAAATGAAAAGTGCCCTATTAGTCAGGATATGTAATTGGCTGGCAAGATGATAAAAATATACTTGAGAAAAGTTGGCTGCAAGTCTGATTCAATGCTCTAAACACACAAGGTTTTAAACAGGTGAAAAGGGGGGACTATTCAAGGACTGAAAGCCCTTTCTTTTGTTCTTTCTTTCTTTTATTCTTTTCTTTTTTTTAATCAAGAAACATATATATGAAAATTATATATGTAATTTATATACTAGTGGTGATTCAGTTGGGCAAATAAGTGTGATTAATGGTTATGACACAAGTAGAGACTTTAAGTGCACACAAATACCAATGTTTAGAGTATACAATCATGTTTAGAGTATACAATCATGTTTAGAGTATACATATATTCATTTTCTGAACCGCTTAATCCTAATTAGGGTCACGGGGAGGCTGGCGCCCATGTCAGCCAACTCTGGGCGAGGGCAGAGTACACCCTGGACAGCTCGCCAGGCCATCGCAGGGCAGAAACATGCTGACGGCTATGGAGCCTACTCTTAACGAAAATCAGCAATGCTTCTTTTACATGCCTCTCACCACAGACAGTGAGAGACACGGCCAGCCTTTTGATAACCCAGTTAGCTGCAATGGGGGATCTATATGTATATGTAATAATAATAATAAGAATGATGATGATGATGATGATGATGATGATATAAAAACCTGTCTATTAAACTGGGTCAAGTGTTGTCTAAATTCTCGGGAATTTTTAAATATAAACGTTTTTCCAAAAAACACACAAAAAAAACCAACTTTAGGATGGGCTTCAATACTTACTTAACAGCCTAAAACTGTACCATTCCTTGTCACTTGATTGATTGGATCAAACATACACTTTTTGTACATTTTACAAACAAATTTTCATTTTACAAACAAATTTATTCTTTATTAGGCTCACAGGAAAGACAGGGTATACGCTGAACAGCTTGCCAGACCATTGCAGGGCCAACGCAGACACACAACCAATCACATTCATATTCATACCTGGAGCCAAATGAGAATATCCGATTAGCCGAATGTGCATGTCTTTGGACTGTGAGAGGAAACTGGTTCATTATACAAAGAAAATCCATGCAAGCACAGGGAAAGCAGGCAAACTTCACACAGAAACGGGCATAGGGCTTGAATCCAGGACCTTCTATCTGTAAGGCAGAAGTGCTTAGCTTACCACTACATCATCATTCCACCCACTTTTGTGTATATATATATATATATATATATATATATATATATATATATATATATATTCTTTTAAAAAAAAAA
>JBCNYH010000023.1:7599580-7617857 GCA_039654325.1 Tandanus tandanus | reverse complement strand
CAGAGTCGGCTGAGATGGGCGCCAGCCTCCCTGCGACCCTAATTAGGATTAAGCGGTTCAGAAAATGAATGAATGTAGGAGAGGGGAAGCTGAGTAATGATGGCTAGGTTGTGAGGCATGGAAAGGCAGAATGGAACAAGCTAAGTGATGGGGTATTAAAAGAAATCACTCAACCATGCTAGGCATGCTTATCAACAGGTCTTCTAGATGGTGGACTACAGGGCTAGGGGAACTGAGCCAACTCTCCAGGTGAATTTTAGCTCTTGTATGCATGTCATGTGAGTCTAGCTAATATTACAAGCTCAGCAGTGGAGACAGCAGGATGGTGAGGAAGAATCACTCAACTATGCTAGCTAAATGTATTTACAGGTCCACAGGTCACAAACGGTGGGCAATGTACAAAAAAACCTCTTCAGTGCTCAGGGAAAATGCACCTAGTGATGGAATGAGAGGTAAGCGCTGTACTTAGCAGAACAGGAACTCTGTAAACAACACAACTGAGTCACAGACAGAGCAGGAATGATAAATAACAAAGCTAGGACTCTAACAAAGGAGATCAACTGACTGAAGCTAGTAGTTCCAAATGGCCCCCAAAATATAAAATACACTCAACTCAGTCTGAACTGCTAAAAGGAAATGACAGGCATTTATTGGTGCTTTTGATTCATTAGCTGTAACTCTGAACTGTAGTCGAAAGGTGTTATTCTAATCTCACATAGCAGATTGATGCGTGAGATACTTGCCGGGGACTACCATCACCATTCCTCGAGCATTCTGGGGGATTTTGCAATGGGGTCTTGCATAAATATGGTTCAAGGAAATATGCATTTGCCTGAGAAACCGGAGCATCTGTGATGCATACTTTGCAGCTGTCATGTCGACTAGCTTTAACTGTGATGTGTACATGGCGGTTGCTGTTCCATGTATATTTTTACCCTCAGAGAAATCTATAGTGACATATGGTAGGCAATGTATGCCTCAGATTTCTTCACTGTTGCAATGGTTAAACTGATCCATCTACTGCTTGACCTGCAGTAATTTTCAACAGGAACAAACTTTTCGGAAATGGAAGCCACACCCTTCTGGTTCTCAAGGAGGCTCCCTGGCTCTCTGGTATCCCGACAGAAGTATGTGGAACACTTGCGGAGTATAAGGCTGTTGAGCCCCAAAAGGCAAGAAATCATATTCTGTTGTCTACCATGAAGAATTTTGGCTATGAGAACAGGGCTTTAGGCAGATCTCTCCAAGGTGCACACTACATCTGATGTGTGCAAAGTGAGAATAAAGGAAGAGTGGTGGTGAAAAAAAGTGGTTTGATTTTCTTGAGCATGTGCACAAAAAGGTATGCAGTTGATTTATTACCTCTGGTTTTAAGGAGCTGAGATAGTCTTATAGTAGCTTTGTAATAGATTATGAGTCTCTCTGCAGAGGCTCTGACGTGATTTTGCATTTGTTTGACACCAACAGCTTTTTGTCTTCCCACCAAGGGACAGGAGTGGCATTCGCTGACATGCAGACCTCCGTGTCACCCATACTTATGGGAGGAAATGAGGAATCTTCACGCTGGCTAGATGTCATTCGGAATGCGTCTTGCTCGTGCTCAGGAAGCACAAAGATGCAACATGAAAACACAACATATGACCCCTTTGTTTCATTTAGTGTTTGAATTTCTTCTGATATGGAAATTTGGATAAATATGCATATAGCACAAGAGCCTGAAGACACACACTCTAAGATTAGGATTAGATAACGTCTAAAAAAAAAAAAAATGCACTGAATGTGACAAGACTTTGAAGTGAGCATTATTTAAATGCATGCCTATTTCAGCAGACAGACTTTGGCAGTGTTTTGACACTGATGCCATAGTAAGTCAAACCAGTTTTAAAAACGTCTTCCAAGGTAACCACTGATCTCACCCTATGGCATAATTTCAGATACAGGAGAACTGCCAACTTGCATAACAAACTATGAATGAAAGCTAAAGGTTACTGATTAGCATATACAACAGGGAAACCCAAATGATGAAACCTTGAGCATTTAGCATGCTGAAACACCAAAACACTGTGTTGCCTGTTGCCCTGTGTCTCCAATCTATTATCAAAGCTTGAAAGATGTAAAACATTGCTAATGAGCATCTGTAGGAGCGACTCCTGTTTGCCTGGCAGGATTCTTCTATTTATACATGCTGAGACAAAAGATAGAGCCCGTGGCACAGAGCCTTAGCACAGAGCAAATTGCAACCAATTTTTTTTAGGGTAAGCCATAGGAATTTATTGGTAGACAGATTATGTTGCTGGGCTTGCTAATGTTATCTGAATCATCATCAGTCAAGTGATAGTCTAAAAGCAATAGGAAATTTTTCTTACATAGAATTAAGACTTCATTCCTTGGCCGATGACAAGTACCTGGCTACTAATGAATCTTACTCCCATTTAGCCTCATAATCTCCCACCTACACTGTACACAATCTGTCTTGACATGACCCAATTCCCATCCTGAAAACAATTAAGATGTTTTTTTTTCTTGTTTTTTTTTCTCATTATCATCTTCCTCAATGAGGGTGATAGCAAGCTGCCAAGTTCCTAATTGTGCTTCATTGAAACTCCCAAGAAAGGCCCTGGATGTCATATTAGCAAAATTATATGAATCATACCGCAACTCTGGCTCAGTTTCCCCTTATGCTAATGCAATTAAATGCTTAGGAGAGGGTTTGGAAAACGAGCGCTGATGAGCAGAAAGCAGGCTCTTCGTTTCCTCCCGAGACAAAGAAAGCGCACCCAGACTAGACGAGAGAGGAAATGAAAATGTTGAAGAAAAACAGCGAGGATAAGATTCCATTATCTCTTGATCAATACGGCTATTTGTGCCACCCATTCAATCCTGAGCCTGCTGGTGGTGAAGGAATGCCACAGAAATACGCGCAGACATTTGTACTCCGGCAAATGTGATTTGTTTCGCTGTATAAATAATATTATGATGAGGATTACAGGGGGTATGTATCACTTTGGCTTTGATGGCTCTCTAGGGGCTGAGTCAGGGGAAGCGTGGTTAATATGCAAGCGTTATTTGTTTGTGATTTAAACCACATGCGTCCATTCATGGAGTTAATAATTGGATAAAGTATACAATTCCGAGATCCCCGTGTGCGTTGTAGTTCAGTGTAATGTATGTGGAATTGGAGATGACAATGGCTGTTAGTGAGAGAAATATGGCAAGCCCTTCGAAAATTACATTGTGTTTCTTAGCATAGAATTTTAATGAGGCTCAAGCCACACAAACATATACCCTGCTCTACTGTAGGCCTGCATTATCATTATTATTATTTTCTTTTTTACTGTAGCTCGAACACAGAATATGAGTTACCGACCAAACAAACAAATTGCAGCAGACTGTTGATGAATGACCCTGGCATTCGATTAAAGCACTCATGTTTTAGCTAAATACTGAAACTAACAATGAATCACTTAATTACATGACTTAATTTCTAATCTTTCTTGCTCACTATGCTTATCACACAGATGATCCAAAGAGATTGCTTTGATTGAGGTGGCTGATATGTGGCAAATTGGTCTTTTCATGCAAAAATACTCCTATTAATATGTTACCCCGGAGCTTTTCTTGTATCTCCGTAGAGACTCGTTTATCATTTTAATCCAACACTAGTCAGGGTCTAGCTTTGCAATTCTAATGACGCACGTTTTTTGTGTCACACAGACAGAAAGAATGTGAAAAGACCCATGCCCCCAGGTTTAAAACCATGTGAGATAATTAAGCACATAGGATTTTACATTGAGTCTGAATACATCATAATGGCCTTATGTGTTCCAAGAACAGCAGTGAGAAACAAACCAGATTAACAGATATTGCTGTATATTTTATGTTAATATCTAGTACAGGGGTGCCCAATCCTGCTCCTGGTGATCTACCTTCCTAAAGATTTTAACTCCAACCCTAATGGGGCCCATCTGTCAAATCCAATCGTCACTTTAAGTCTTCATCTCCAAGTCTTAAGTCTTGATTAGATGATTGGATGGTCACGTGGGCATAATTAGGGGTGGAGTGAATGTCTTCGGGAAGGTAGATCACCAGGAACAGGATTTGGCACCTCTGATCTAGTAAGTAGCGTATTTTGTACCTCCTGACTCTCATCCATTCATTCATTTTCTAAGCTGCTTGATCCTAATTAGGGTCACAGGGAGGCTGGCGCCCATCTCAGCCGACTCTGGGTGAGGGCTGGGGACACCCTGAATAGCTCGCCTGGCCATCGTGGGGCTAACACAAACAACCATTCACATGCACAAGCACAGGGAGAACATGCAAAGTCCACACAGAAACACCCGAGACTGGGAATCGAACCAATGCGTTCTTGCTGTGAGGCAGACATGCTCACCTGACTTTCGTTTATTTTTTTTGGTTTGTTTGCTTTTTTAGCAGCAACTTTTCTCCGCAGTAGGTTTTTTTTTGTTATTGTTGATTTTGTTTTAGTTTGTTTCTATTGTCTGTTATAGTGAAGATTTCTGAATGAATAGAACTTATCATAGTTTTACATGAAAATGTTTCACTGGCACCAATAATTCGAGCTTGTCACCACTCTGCACTTGTTTTATTAACGAAAGAAATGTGCTTTATTCCAGGCTTATTTCACAAATGTTATAAAATTCAGCTAAAATGTTTTAGTTTTGGACTTTTTTTTTTTTAACTGTCAGTGACTTTTTGTAACCAGATCATGAAATTCAAAGATGTTTTATGAAATTATATATCTATGCTTATTCAGTGGCTGACAAGATGTGCAGATTAAAAAAAGACACTCAGCTCAATAAGATTCTTGCACATTTTTGTTCAAGCTGCATACTTTCACATTTGCATACAGCACACTCACATATTTACACATTGGCAACATTATATCCAGTATTTTCCACTGACCACTGATGCATACATGCATACTGATGTATGTACCTGCATGCCTACACACCTAGAATATTCATTTACCCTGGGTTAACACTGGGGCCCGATGTCCATGATCTCCACGATTTGAGAGAGTCATGATGAGCGTGGGTGGTTGTGGGATCGAATTGGGATGATCTTGAGGGAACTTTTGTGGAATGGTGATGATCTTGAGGGAACTTGGGATGATCGTGTTGATTGTGGCAAAATTTTTAACTGTTAAAAATTTTGCCACGATTATTATGACGTAATCCGATTTGACAAAACTCGTGATAGAATGTGGCAAGCACAAAAGAGTGCAAGTAGAGCTTAACAGACCTTTACAGAGCGTTACAGACCTTGATGTGCCATCGTGGAGGATCTTGATGAACTCCATGAACTTGGAAACACGATTCATTCAAGTTTTATCTGTCTTCTTTATCTGCGATCTGTCTCCATTTTATACCCCAATCGTGCATCAAGCGTGCTAATAAATTGTGCAGCTCACAGACATCGTACCGCAGTGTAAACCCAGGGTTATTGCATATTTGTTGATGAGCATAGTAGCAGACTTGCAACTAGTATATATAGCAGCTTACCCACATGTTTGCATACTTGCATAGTTATAAATGTATATTCGGGATTTTCCCGGGTGGTATGGTGGTGTAATGATTAGCACGTCCTCATAGAAAGATGGTCTCGGGTTTGATGGGTTTCCTCCGGGTACTCCAGTTTTCTCCCACAGCCCAAAGACATCCACATTAGGCTAACTGCCGGTTCCAAATTGACCCTTGGTGTGTGTTGGTGTATGTCTTGGCCTGCAGTGGTTTGGGGAGCTGTTTAGTGTGTACCCCACCTTTGCCCAGTGTCGGCTGAGAGTGGCTCCAGACCCTAGTAGGATTAAGAGGTTCAGCGAATTATGTAGAATGAGGGATTCTCTCAGCTATTTCTAACGGTTTCTGCTATTCAGAAACACCTTAACAGACCATTTGTCTGCCGAATGAGGAAGTAACAAATTTTTTTTGCTTCCTGTGTACAAATGTTTTAGATTCCTGTGTACAAATGTATATGTTCAGCATTAAAAAAAAAAAAAACATTGTAAGATGACAAAGGAATAATGTTGCTTGACGTAGCTTAATACTGAGCTAATTTATAAAAAAAAAAACACTGAGAAGCAATACGGCTTGGGGAAACTCTCGGTGAAGGCTCAAAAACCCCCGGAAATAGCCGAGGGAATTCGGAAAGCCCCTTCCACAGATAGAAAAGTTATAATTCGGTTCATCTATTTTCTGATTAAATATCATGTAAGTTTTATTTTCTCTCCATTGTTTTAGCCTTCTTTTTGGTGTGCTCACTATACTGTAGTTTTGTAGAGACATAGAAGCGAGGAAGATTTATGGTATTAGTTTCTATTAGCCGGTGGACTGGGCATGCACTGGGGCTTTCCCAGTGCCCATCATTAGCTCATCAGGAGGTCTCCAAGGGCCTGGATGCATCAATCTACCTGACAGGAGCAGCTGGATGTGGGAAAATAGGGACTGAATAAATGAGAGGACTGGGTAATTCAGCTAAATCAAAACTGCTTTTGCAGACTGACAGCCATTTTGCTCAAAGATTCAGGATCACATTTTGATCTGTTAAAGTCTGTTTAACACATTTTCATGGACAGAACATTGTCACACCGTAGGAAGGTTGGACACCTTGTGTAGCCACAGATACCCCTTTTCTACTCAAAGCTAATTGTGACTATCCAACCTACTTGATTTTTATGACATGGCACTTAACAGTCTCTTTCTCATCAAGTGTAACAGTCTCTTTCTCATCAGGTGTGGTTTTTTTCCCCCCGAATGTTTCATCTCAAAGCTAGCAATCAAACTTTGATCACCCTCTTGGCTTGCTTTGACGATCAGGTAGTCAGTGCTACTTGGAGTCAGTACGTTAATCAAGGAGAAAATGTAGCACAGATTAAGGTGTGTAGGCTAATTATGCACTGTGCTTCAGTTTTGGAAAAGGTTACTTATAGATTGTACAAGGATTTCTGCCACTCTAACATGGCAGAGGTTTTTGCAAAACATTCTTGTTTTTGCTCCATGTACAACTTGATTTTGGTGAGCTTTAGAACTTGAAGCACCCACAAATTTCCATGATGTTCTTTATGATTCTTTGTTCAGCCATTTAAAAGTATAGTATCCTAAAAAAAGTGTCATAGTAATTAGTGCAGGACCTCTTGATTTCTAGATGTTTGTTTCACCTGTTTTCAGTTGAGCTTACAACTGGCAAAGCTAACTAAATATTACTCAATCACTGATCAAGTTTGAATCTTGGTGATACTATAGTTGGTAGGGAATTCTAAACAGCTAAACTGGCCTTGCATTATTTAAGGCATGCTATCTAATCTTTGGTGTCCCTTGGCTAACGTGCATGGAGGAATACAGTTAGTACTCTCATCTAAGCATGCTTAGCTGCGATATGATGTTGCATTTTGAGATGTGGTGGCAGGATTCACACGTTGGCTGCTATTGTGTGATAGAGCAAACACTGCATAGATAGCAGGTAGAAGTAGCTATGCTCTCAAGTGGTGGAATATAATTATACAAACGTTTATAATAAGCTACATATGGGTCCTGGTAAAGACAGAGTGGTTTTGGAGCCTTTACTGGGAACACTGGGTGCAAAGTGGGAATACAGCCTGGATGGGATGCCATTCAAATGCAGGGCCATGCAAACACACATTTACACTTACCACCATTTAGAGTAGGCGGTGTAGTTCCTGAGAAACCGAGCAACCCAGAGGAATCCTGGAAAGCATGTGCCGTACTTCAGACAGTACCCATAGCTCAGGATTGAAGCAAGGACTCTAAAGCTGTGAGGTATTAATGCTATCTGCTGCACCACCATGCCATCTGTAATGCTAACAGTTTGCTGAGCTTTTGGATGGGGTTTTGAGTCAAGATGATATTTGTCTGAAGTTGGGAATCTAAGTCTTCTAAGTTGCCCATGCTCTTTGAGAGGTGCCAGACAATCTGGTGTCCATTGGCTCATGGGTACAAACTTGGGCAACTAGCTTCTTTCTGCCAAGTATGGTTGGATGCACATCAGCAGAAGTGGTGTGGTACCAGTAAGGTGGTATGTGTTTAGTGTTTGCTAAAAAAAAGTGGAATGAAGCTAATATAAACCTCATCCGGACTAAACCCACTGCCTTAGAAAACATAGAAACAGAGGTCATTAACCCAAGTATTAGCAAGGAGCTGTTTTCAGTTCAGTCATACTTGATGAATGAAGTGCAGCCAGAAATTGAGATTCTCCACTATCAATTCTTAATCCATTAGCCTTAGGTTTCTTTTCACACTTTTCATTATACGTAACCTTCCTCTCTCCCTTTGACCCCTCTATCTGACCTGCTTTCTCTCTTACTTTGATCTGCTCTACTTTTTCCTCATGCCAGTTTACATGCTTGGATGAATATAGATGACACACAATAAAAAATATACAAGGTACCTTGTCATCCTGAGAAATATTTATGTGACTGCAAACATTCATATTTGACTACACAATCAACTAGACTGCTATTATGGTGAGATTGCCGCTGTGCAGAAATTGACAATTCTTTTAGATAGCATATTGGTTGGAAATACTATTTTACAAACAACATAGAAAATAATCACCTTAGGTGTCTTTTCAGATTGACCCTGTTTGTTCTACTAATTAATGCAAAAAAAAAAAAAAAAGAAAGAAAACAAATTGGCAACTTGAAGTCAGTGCTAATGATCACCTTTATACTACATTCCCTAGCCTTGGAGGGGGCAACTTTCAATAGGAATCATATTTATAAAATCCTACCTGGTCTTGGACTAATGCAATATTCACAATACAAGTATAACAATGGCTTAGCGGTTAGCACTGACACCTCACAGCAGGAAGGTTCTAGGTCCTGAGAATGGGCCGTTCTGTAGAGCTTGCATGTTTTCCCTGTGCTTTTGTGGGTTTCTTCAGGGTTTTCTTTACGTTTCTTTACATTACGTAAACTGGTGAGAGTGAATGGTTGGTTGCGTCTGTGTTAGCCCTGCTATACACTGGCGACCTGTTCAGGGTGTGCCCCACCTCTCACCCAGAGTAAGATGGGATTGGGTCCAGCTTTCCCTTCCACGCTAAGAGACAAATTATATGGATAGGTTATTTATTTACTGTACCCTTAATCTGTGTACTGTTACATATGACACAGGCCATGACATAAATTGATTGATACCAATGTTTTGGATTTTAAAATGAAAGAATTAAATAAATAAATAAACAAAAGGAGGTAATTTCACATCACCATTCCTGCTGCACCTCCAGTGGTCCAGCTCTACGGATTTCTAGGTTGGGGCTTACATTTCACCGCCACCTTTGCACTCACCTGCATACCTGTTATTGGTTAGGTCTTCATTTCTCATGTCTCCTTGAGTCTTCTGTTGACTGTCCAGTCTATTTACTCTTTACTTAAGCAAGTCTGACTATTTAGTATGTTTGTTCACCATCTGTTATGTGCTCTTGTACTTGCTATCTCAAAATTTTGTCACTGTGTGTGCATTTCCAGGGACGCATCCTCCATGTCGGTATCCTGATGTTGTGTCCTTTGTTTAGTTTCCGGTCTGCGGACCAAACTGAGACATTGGCTTTTTCTCAATACCAAGTTCACCAAGTGCGTACTCCTGTACGGACTTATCAAGTTCTTGCGCGGGAGTACAAACTCTGAGCAGGGAAGGACACTTAAGTCATTTGGCAATTGGAACAGCAGCGTACTTGATGCCATATTTAATCCTGTTTTACTTCCAGTTACCTTCTACATTAAAGTACATTTACAATAAAATTATGTATAATATTAAACAACTACACCTCTTTTTTATGGTTCATGGTTAAGATATTAATAAATATCAGTGATCTGTGGCTGACATGTAAAAAAGCCCATTAGGTATGTTAGGCTAATTCCTTCAAATTGTTGAGTGTGTATTGCCATGCGATAACCTGGCGAGCTGTTCGGCAAATAAATGCATTACACAGATACAATGGTTGGTGCGAAATCTGTGATACCAGACAGTTCTAGGTCCACAGAAGTCACCATCCGATAAACCCTGTTAAAATAGGAGCAAGAAGACATCCAGGTATTTGGAAATGAAACAAGTTTTAACCTGTTTGCCTTATGAACTGTCTTCTTGTTTTGCTTTTTTGTTTGTATTTTTTTCTTTTCTTTTTTTGCAAGCCTGAGTTGAGGTCTCGTGCACTTTTCTTTTGTGTATTTGTTAATTTGTGCCCTCAAAATTACACCAAGACTCCTTCGCCTGTGTTGCCTAACTGTAGAAATCGTGACTGGCAAACTGAAAAAATAATTTGGTAATTTTCCAAACACCTTTAACCACTTTAAAAACCATTAGAAAAATGTCTTCAGTCGCAAGAAAAAAGAAATCCAAATGCTGAATCTGCTTTTAGGATTTTGTTCTTGTCCTTGCTTTTATCCCTGAAGGAAAAATTAAATAATGAGAGGGTAACCACAGCATGCTTGCACAAATAAATGTGTTCTTTCAACCAATCTGAATTGAGAATCCACTTACCTGTCATGTTATAATTACAGCTTGATTATTTCTAATTTACTCACATATGCAGTTCTCTATCTGTTTAAGAGACTATGGTGCTAAAAAAGCAGTGATATTTTACAGCACTAGCTTGCAGCAGCAGTGGACAGATAAAACGTATTAGCTAGCTCACTAGGCAAGTAAAAGTTGCATTGTACTAACCTAGTCTAATGTATTTTTTGCCTGGGTGGGAATATTTATCCATGTGAAAAAAACATGGATATTACTATAACTTAACCCAGTATGACAAATATATAGGCCAGCACAGTGATGCAGTGGTTAGTACATGCACCTCACTGCAGTAAGGTCCTGGGTTCGGGTCATAGGCTCGGGTGTTTCTGTGTGGAGTTTTCATGTTCTCCCCGTGCTTGGGTGGGTTTCCTCTGGGCACTCTGATTTTCTCCTACAGTCCAAAGACATGCACATTAGGCTAATTGGTTGTTCCAAATTGCTCCTAGATAGAGTGAAAGTGTGAAAAGTGTGTGAGGTGTCAAATCTTTTTTGTTTTTTTCCCTCCTCACAGCCAGAAAATCCTTTAACTGTATACTGGTTCCATGTATCCTCTCTGAGTATTAGGCTCATTATGTAAACGTGTACAAAAACTGGTGGTGGTTATTGTATGGAAGTGTTTTTATTCATGAAGTTTCCACAAATAGTATACATTAGGTGAAAATAGCTTTAAATTATTTATAGCATTGTCTTATTTTTAATTTTTTTTTAATTAAATCTCTTAAGGGGCAGCTGTAGCCTAATGGTTAGCGAACCACTGAAAGGTCGCTGGTTCGATTCCCGAACCAGCAGGAAAAATGTATGGCGGTGGGGGAGTGAGCTGCACCTTCCCTTCCTCCACATTCATGGCTGAAGTGCCCTTGAGCAAGGCACCTAACCCCCAACTGCTCTCCGGGTGCCCCCAATGTGTGTGGCAGCCCACTGCTCCGAGTGTGTGCGCTCACTGTTTACGTGTGTGCTCACTTTGGATGGGTTAAATGCAGAGGCAATTATTTCCCTTGTGGGATTAATACAGTATAGCAAAAAAATAAATAAATAAATAAAAGTACAGCAATATGGCAACTTGCTAATAAATAAATAAATAACTTGCCCTGTGAGTTTCGATACTGTAACAAAACAAAAAAGAGCCTTTGCTTATGATTCATGAACCTCTATGTAGTACAGCATGACTCCAGCATGAAATATGAGCCACCTGAAGCATGTTACATTTAAACATACATATCATTTCTTTCCTGCTTGGTGGACACGTGAATATATTGGCAGCCTGTGGAAGCTACTTGTCTGCTGGGCAACTTCAAATAAAAAACTAATAGACACATAATCTGCATGTCCTAGTTCCACAGGCTGGTGATTTTTTCACTTCCTCACCCCCTCCTTACCCTATTTGTAACATCTATGAATATACCCAATTTTCATTTGCATGTTTGTAATTAGGTGATATTAGAAAAAAAAATAATTACAGAATGTTCCTTGACCTTATTTCAGATCCACTGAGTTATATTTGTTTGAATCATTGAAACGTTTAGGTTTTTTTTATTACTCAAAGCAGACAAAAACCATTCAATGAAATATTCCACTTGACTCATGAAATGTTTTATGAATATTAAGCACTGTGTTGCAGTTAATCTTAATCAACATCCTTTAGCATTTTAATTTGGGATCATTTGAAGACTATTTATTTTCAAACCCACCCAGCTCAACCCAAAATACAAATTTAAGGATGTTTTATGTTCTTATGTGTCCCTCATGAGCCCCGTGAATGCCTGTTCATGTCTAATCTCAGAAGCTGAGCAGGGTTGGGCCTGGTAACTACTTGGAAAAAACATAGTATACAACATAGTATATTACTGCACACATTGGTTGAACAGGATGCCTACATTGACATATCTTTTTGTTTTTGTGAATTTTTAGCGAACAGCAAATGTTGTGATTGCCATATAATCCGTCTTTCAGTCCCATTATTTTGTTTTCTTTTGTATCTGTGAATGCTCTGTCTTTTTTTTCTGGTTTCAAACCCTGTATTTTTAATTTCCTTTCCAACCCAACTAGCTGTGCTACTTAGAGGCAAGGATGCATGTTTAACTTTCATTCATTCATTTTCTGAGCCGCTTAATCCTAATTAGGGTCGCAGGGAGGCTGGCGCCCATCTCAGCCGACTCAGCCGCCAGGCCATCGCAGGGCAGAAACACAATGGTTCTTTTACATGCCTCTCACCACAGACAGTGAGAGACATGGCTGGCATTTGATAACCCAGTTAGCTGCACTGGGGGGACAGCAGTGACAACCCGTTGATAGTGGGGCTTGAACCCCCAACCTTGGGATCAGTAATCCAGGACCCTACCACCAGGCCACCACTGCCCCCATGTTTAACTTTAGATTTATTATTTTTATTAAACTGGAACTACAAATACTGTAATGCTTATCACCTTTTGACCAATCAGCTTTGGGCATCCAACAGTGTTTTGGCTTAATGAAATGAGATTTATTAATAGTGTTTTAGGAGAGTCAAGAGATTTAATTTCAGTATTCTCTTTGCTACTTCTGACCTTTTGCAATTATACACATATTCACATCACATTTTGAAGAAATGACTCTCAATGCAAAGGTGTGTCAGTTGAGGTTTTATTTATTTATTTGTATTTTTTAAATTCAGTGTGATACTTTAAAAAAGTACCTTTTCTTTATTCATCTGAATTAGTAATTAAATCTATCTATGATATCAATTTTGATGAGTATATTTTCCATTGAATGAAAACAAAGAGACTTTGCATACTAATGCACACATTAGCCTTGGCCTTGTATCCACCTGATACTGGTATACTAATATCTTTTCGCACTCATGTCCTTCATTTCACCCTTGATCCCAATTCACTCAGCGTGCTTTTTCCCGGCCCTGCTAACAGTTCTGTGTCTTCTCACTGGTAACACGTTCGAGGCCAAATAAAGATGGATTTGTTGCTTTTGCTGTCTCAAAGGAGAGGGAGACAGCTTTGATATGTCATTATAATAGCATTTCAGCTGTGCTCTGCCACATATTAGCTCTCTCTCTTTATTCTCTCTTTATCTGTGCTCACTTTCTTTCACGCCAGCTTCTCCCTAGACTCCATCATCTTATCCCTACATATTTACTAAGCTTGGTCTCAAATCTCCACTTGTAAACATAGGCATCTTAAAACGTATGCTCATTCTCAGTCAACATGGGAGCTCTGGGTTATTTTCATGGCCTTTGAGCACATTTATTTCCCTTGTCCCATTGTATAGCTGCCGCCACTCAGTTGTGCTCTTACATTGGACATAATAGTCAATACACTGAAAGAGGGGAAGGGGTCGATGAAGGAATCCTGGCCAAAGTAAGAGCACAGCATTCCTGGCCACTCTCCAGAGATACAAGTGGATTTATGGAACTCCGGCGCTCGAGGCAATGAAACGGTGCGCTGTCGGCAGGATTTGGTGAAGAGCTTTACAAGCCACCGAGGCATGACTCGTTCGTTCTGTCATTTGCATTCTCTCGCCATGGCTACCACCCTCTCCCCTTGACTCATTCCCTCGCTCTGCTGCAGTTCCCAAAGAAGAGAAGGAGCTAATCCTCTCTTTCTCTCAAAGTCCCTTGCTAGGAGATGATGCGAAGATGTGCTTAGCACTATCCTGCAGAGACCATTATGAGCGCTATCCTTGGGACTGAAGATATGAGCGGATTTATGGGATGCCAGTGCTCACGTGGGTCACATCTGGGGTTTGGAATGTGAAGGCAACTCAGAACAGATGTAAGATAACCACTGTGTGGTTGTCAAGGAGCAGAATGCTAGCGGTGTCTGACCTGGACAAGACCTCATTCTATGATCATGTTTAGTTCATATTGATGTGTTTTGTAGATAAGAGATGCAGTTTTGTAGACAAGAGCACTTCCCATGTTGTCATGCCCCCAATTGCCCTTTATGTATGTCTTATTGACTTTTATTTAATCATTTTAATGTTGACCTTTTAGAAATGTCAAGTTGTTTAATGTTCTAAAAAGCATTGCTGACTTTAAAGGAGTGGTGCGAGAGGGTTGCTTTGTTTTAGTAAGCAGGAGGCTGCTTTGTTTTAGGAGATGTTGATAAAAAAAAAAATTAATTATCGATTAATTTACAATATCCATGTGTGATTTTATTTTATTATTAAATTATTAAATAATTATTAAATAAAATAAGTAGTGAAGGGCTGAGAACCAGAGTGGTCTAACCAACAGAAAGCTGTTATTAAGAAAAATGATATGAAATTTTTTGCAATATAAAAAATCAGGAGATAATGCTGACCACATGATTCATGAGAGAGTCATGAGAAAAATTAAGGGACCATTCTGGCACGCATAGACCTTATCCGCATCTGTCAAAATATGACCTTATCTCATTTTTCCTTTTTTGGGGGGTTAGACCACTGTGGCTCTCAGTCCGTCATTGGATTTCTGTGCACAAAATATTTTTGTTCCTGGGTTCTTTGGTGAAAGGGCCACTAAATTACCATCAGTACTTACAGGGGTGATAAAATTCCGGATTAATCCGAAATTTCCGGTTTAGGGTCCCAGATGAATCCGGAATCAACAAAATGTGTAAAAGTTATACAAAGAGTGGTGAAGACTTGTTCAACGCACTATACGTGCAGTTTCCATTAACTTGAGGGAATTGGCCTTGTCTAGTCTTTATGTAAATTCCAATAGGGCATAAAGTGAAATGAGTCTGCAGACATAAAAAAAAAACATCAACCCCCAAACACCTGAGAACAACAGCAATAGAGAAAATCGTTTAAAACAGGATTACGTTACATTGCATTAAGACTCGTATGAAGATTTAATTGAGAGATTTTTCTTGGAGAAAACAGGTGGTGGCTGCTGTGGATATATTCTGAGCCTTAATTACCTTTCGTGTGAGCAACGCGGAAGGTGCTGTGATGCGCCAATGTTTCGATTCTGCAGGAAATGGTGTGTTTGTCTGTCTGCAGTCCATGAGTAGTTGGTCATAGTAAGTTATTACCTTTCATGTGAGCTATATATTGTTCATGTTATAATTACTAGAAATTTGAGAGTTTGCAGAAATTGTAATGTCGGGACCTAATTAGATAATTAGAAGTTTAACATCGTCTTTAAGTTAAACAGAGTATGCATGTGTCCGAAGACTTGGAAGAGTAAGTTATAAGTTTTTAAATTCAAATTTCTCCACAGATGACATAGTGGCTAATGTCATGACAGTGGTAATGTTATTAGTAGTATTAGTGTGAACACGTCATTCAGGTAACGTAACTTAATATAACATTGGGCCCTATTATACAACAACAAGGATCTGACATTAAATATGCCAGTTGGTGCCACATGAAAGGTCAGTGAATGCGTGTGTTCACTCCACCAGTCATTCAGTTTAATTACCTACATATGTGATGTCTTTAATTTAATCGTATTTATTTATTTATTTATTTATGTATGAATGAATGAATGAATGAATGAATGAATGAATGAAGGAAGGAAGGAAGGAAGGAACTAGTCATACATTTCCACAAAACGGTAGAGGAAATGTGCATACAAAACATTACAGCAATGTATCAGGAGAGAAATGAACTTCCCCTTACTTTTCCCCACCATTTATCCTGCAGTTTGATGATAAAAGGTTGTCCACATTAATAAATCAGAGCCCGATATCTCTGTTTTACAGAACATAAACTTATAGAATTGATAATAATTATTAAAACACTTCAAAATGTAATCCTGCAGAAGAAGATAACACACTGGGATAATCAGTGGAATCTAGGACTGACTCTAACGTCTGACATGACTAAATTATGATCCCTTTGTGTTTCTTGTACTCAGAAGCTACTATTGACATTTTTGATATGTCCAAACTTTTTGCACTACATCAACTCTGTTACATTTGCATGCCTACATTCTGTTTGATTCCCTGTTTCTTAGTAGACAGCAGTTATAAGAGTTTCAAAATGTGACATGTGGCTTTGAAACTTCACCCTCACTGCTATTCATTCAGTCGAGTTGTCATCTTTCCTCAAAACAAGAGAAAAGAAAAGCCCAGGGGGTACTGATGGACAGACAGGGACCGTGGGAAATGCCATGTGAAGTCCCAGGATTGCTAGCAGTGTACAGCCCAGAGCTACAGCATTCTGAAGGTCATGGATAATAAAAGGGGAAGCTACGACCCTCTTCTGTAGATCAGACAAGCTCACTGCACAGCTCAAGGGTGTATGGAGGTCTCTGATGAAGCTTCCAGGTAGTAACACAAAAAAAAGAAAGGGGGGATAAAGATAAGAGGTTGATGCTAGCAAGCTGGGAGGGATTTTTTTAAAGGGTCTTAAAAGGTCATGAGCTGGAGAGAGAACAGACTCTAGAATTAACCTGAATGGCCTAATCTTCGGCAGGTGGACTGTAGTGGTTTAAAGTAGTAGACGTTTTGTTGGGTACAAGCTATCGTGAGAGTTCATGAATAATATTCTTGAGCCTTGATGATGCTTTTTTCTATGAATTAGCTGTATGTACTAATGGGAGAAGCAGTGAAATCTTCAATTGGACGAAGCCTGTATTCAGATGGTGTTTGTGTCTCAGAATGTAGTATGTGTAAAGCTTGACATCAGATAAATTAATATAGATTTCAGCCTTTTTTTCCCAGCTTGTCATGGATTAAATGATATATCAAACTGCATCATATTAAACAATGCTTGATAATAAGGTGAGGCTGTCTGTACAACAAAGAAATGGAATTGCAGGTGTATCCTGTTTCAACAGGATAATGATCCTAAGCACACTAGCAAATCCATCAAGGAAAATATTGAATCGATTCATGGAATAGTCCATTAACCTTTTTTTTTTTTTTTGAGGCGACAGTACTAAACAGTACATCACTATGCTGTCCATATAAATTTATCTATAGAAGAGATATAGCCTAGCAATCCTGAATATTATTATTCATTTGAGGCTTTGTAACTGTTGCTGTCATTGTGTCACATTTAATTAACTTTATTTTGCTTGTGAAGGACATCCAATGAAGGCTATATGGAAATTATAATTTCATGATTGCCCACATTGTTTAAAAAGGATTTCAGCACCTGCATTAAATAAATAAATAAATAAATAAATAAAAATTTAAAATAAAAATTAATAAATCTGGATTTCATCAGAAATTCATGCAAGCTCAAACTAATGGAGCTACTATGGTTGAATTTAATTCCCTTTTACATAAAGTTATAGCAGTGTTTCTGTGTGGGATGTTCTCCCCGTGCTTGAGTGGGTTTCCTGTGGGTACCTCGGTTTACTCTTACAGTCCAAAAACATGCACATCAGGCTAACTGGCTGTTCCAAATTGGTTTGAGAAATAATGATAAAGTTATGACAAAAGTGATAAACCTTAAAGCAGAATGAAATGAAAGCCTTTCAAACTCTGAACACTTAAAATATGTACAGTGAATTATGTACATGCTTATTTTTTTTTACATAACAACCTGTAATTTATTATTATTATTTTTAATCTGAATTTTATGTAATGGATCTGCACAAAATAGTCTAAGTTGGTGAAGTGAAATGAAAAAAATATATTTAGAAAAGAATTAAAAAAAAATAAAATTCTGAAAATTGGCATGTGCATATGTATTCACCCCTTTTGCTATGAAGCCCCTCAAAAGTTGTGCTGCAACCAATTACTTTCAGAAGTCACATAATTAGTGAAATGAAGTCCACCTGTGTGCAATCTAAGTGTCACATGATC
>JBCNYH010000023.1:7562611-7578231 GCA_039654325.1 Tandanus tandanus | reverse complement strand
CCCCGGAAGAGCTGGAGGAAGTGGCTGGGGAGAGGGACGTCTGGACCTCACTGCTTAGGCTGCTGCCCCCGTGACCCTACCCCGGAAGAAGCGGAAGAAGATGAATGAATGAATGAATATATATATGAATACAACAATTTTAAAATTTGGCGCTGCAGCCATTTTTTCTTCCATTACTGTAGTAAAAGTTGATTTGGGCATGCCCTAAATGCATTTGTGCCATGTGGTTCAGACCATGTTCTTAAATCCCCACAATAGGGTCTCAGTGGTAGGTATTCTGCGGTACTGATCAGAAGGTTGAGGGGTTCAAGCCCCAGTACCACCAAGCTGCCACTGTTGGGCCCTTGAGCAAGGCCCTTGAGAGAGGCCCTTAACCCTCAACTGTACAGTTCTGTAACTAAGATTAAAAAAAAATGTAAGTCACTCTGGATAAGAGTATGTGCCATAAATGTAAATATAGTTAACTAGCAAGTGAAGTGCAATTATACATACACAAATGAGTATTATACACTGGCCAGCCATTGTTTCGACAAACTTAATTACTTAACATCATAACATTTATTTCCACCCAGAGTGGGGTTCAAGTTTCATAGACATCTTAAATTGATGACAGGAAAACTGAACCACTCAATAAAGTCTTCTCCAGCACCTCTCAAACACTTTCAGTAGAGTTAATGTCAGGAGTCTGAGGTGCCAGTTCATGTGCGAAAATGAGCCTCCATGCTCCCTGAAGCACTCTTTCTCTATTTCTTTCAGTAATTTTATATCTGTAAATTCAGGGAGGTTGTTAAGTATAAGTACGTTGATGTGACAACATGATCATTCAGTACATATAGGTAGTCAGCTGACCTTTATTTGATTGCCACATAATGTTGCTGAGCCTCGACCTGACCAACTGAAGCAACTGTGGGTTGTAATCAAGGCTTAAGGTCCAACAAAACATTACAGCAATCTAACTTTTTTTTCTGGGCTGAGCAGTGAATTCTCCATATTATTGGCTGGTGTTTGAATGGTGTTTTGCCCATCACACAGAATGTTTTCCCTTTAGACGCAAAGTTTTTATCTGTATTTTTTTTTTTTTCTTAACCTGTTCAATTGTGAACAGTGTGCTGGTTGTACTAGCAGTAGTTATATTTTGGCTCCATGTGGGACCTTTATTTTTATCATTGTTTCCTCCAAGCTGTCATATTGTACTCTTCAAGATACTGAAGAAGTTTTTGGCCAAAATTGCGTACAAAATGATTTCAGACACTCGTACGTGTGCAAATTGTCTGATGCTGTGACTAGCCCTAACATGATTCCAGACATGAACAAACAATCCAATCCGTCAATTGTTTTTACAGACAGGTAACATTTTTCTCGAAACCTCACACAATTTTCCCTCTGTAAAGTAGTCTTTGTTGTCTGAGAGATGTAGTAGTTTATTCAGTCTGACAGATTTTACTTGAGTTTAGGTGAGTATGTTTTAACAGCTCAAAAAAAGAAAGAGAGAAAGTAATAGAGGTGGTGGGACAATTTAAAAAGGGAGAATCAGCAGTGCCTGACAACACAGCTGGATTGCCTTTGTTCATCCCAAAATGGAGAGGATTAAAAAGTCGTAGCCTGCGACTCTGTTTGAAAGGCATGTGAAAGTGTGTAAGATTTCGGCGAGAACAGGATGGACAAAGGGGTTGTCATAAACTGAGTGGAAAGTGGGGGGTGGGCGGGCTGGTGGATGAGAGAAAGCTCTTGATGAATCATTTATATTTGGATGAATCTTTTATTTTTTTTATTTAAAAAAAAAAAATAAAAAATCTAATTTGCATTTTATTCCTGACCAGACTGTCTCTGGGTATAGAAAGCCCTGCTAGAGTGATTGGGGAAACTGTAAGTGACAGTACACAGAAAAGCATCTACGGCTTTCATCATGACCCAAAGTGACATTTTTGCTGGATATAAAAAGGCTCCATTTAAATGATAAGCAAGAGCTTACTTTTGATTGGATTTTGTGTTATTTAAGTTGTAAGAATCGCTAAGAATACTAACCCCATCTGCCACTCAAATTCTAACTTCTGTAGCTTTTGCTACGAGTTATGAGGAGTTTATTTAACATTCACTTTTTAAAATGTTTTTATTTTTTTTATTTTAACATATTTTACTGCTGCCCTACAATGGCCTGGCGAGTTGTCCAGGGTGTACTCTGCCCTCACCCAGAGCGGTTCAGAAAAGCGGTTCACTCATTTATTTGCCAAAATTCCCATTAGAGTCACTGGGAGGCCTATCTCAGCCTGCACGAGGCGGGGGGGGGTTTGGTTACACCCTGAACAGCTTGCCAGACCATCACAGTGCCAACACACACACACAACCGTCCACACTCTCATCCACACCTAAGGGCAATTTGGAATAGCTAATTAGCTATACAGAAACGCCCTCGCCAAGTCCAGGACTTGAACCTTCTGGCTGTGAGGCCTGCGGCCTATATACTAATTTATCAGCCCAAATTTGAAAAATTATAACTGGCCTTGAATCAGAATTGAAAGTCATCTTCAGGAAATGGCAGTAATTTTTAGATCAAAACCCTTTTTTGAGTACACGCATGGGTGAGTTCAGTAGATGACACGGTTTGTGGAAAATGACTTTGGACGCTCAGTAGGTGTAATGACCTGGTCGAGGTGTGTCTAAGGGAACCACAAAGGCTAGCTGAAGATCTGGGTCACATCTGAGAGAGTCATGGCCAACAGCTGTCTCTCAGGAGAGGCTTTAGTAAGCGCTGCCCTTTGTTGTGTAGTCTAGTGTGAAAACTGCAGTATGCCTCAGAGAAAAAAGGGAGAGAAAATAAAGTGATGGTTTGGCAAGGAGAAAAATAATAACAGGATCTACCATTTTTCAGAAATGAATGAGTATCCAACAGAAGAAGATAGCTTCATTTTTGTAACCATGTTAAAGTAAGACAACATATGCAGTGACACTGTGTCCCTGTTTGTTGTTTCATGCATCTAAAGTTTCACCAATATATTTGGATGCAGATAACCCACATAAACACAAGAGTGTAAATGCACCCAAGATACATTTAAAGTTGAGTTATATCTGATTAAAATCATGGCAGGACGACTGGGACGGATTTTACCCATGATTTATAAGATAACACTGCTCAATTGAGTACTTTGTTCTGATTGGTCAATAATGGCACGCAACAGTGCTAATATATAACTAATAAAATAACTTTTTAATTAAATATATGCCAAATTAGGTATAATAAATATAACAATAGTGCGGCACAGTGGTTAGCATGTCTGCCCCACAACAACAAGGTCCCGGGTCCGGGTTCTGGGGTTGGCGAGGGCATTGCTATGTGGAGTTTGCATGTTCTACCTGTGCTTGTGTGGGTTTTCTTTGGGACTCTGGTTTTCTACCAGGAGGAAATTTCTGCCAGAGATAAAGCTTTGGACAAAGAAGACTCTATTCAGTTTTGGAGACCATTTACATCAAATTCTGGGATTCTTTAACATTGTGAGATTTTTGACATCTTGGTTTATATATGGGGGATTGCTGGGCTAGGCGGAGGTTTGCGCTCTTGTTATTCATAAAGCACCTAGAAGGAAGAGCAGAACTTTGTGTTAGAATATATTGAGCTGATGTGCATATTAAAATGTCATATTGATGTCAGATTTCAATTTGGCCCAACAAGGACATCGTACTGCAAGTCTACATGCATCGGTAGATCATTTAATCTAGATAGTGTAGATTTGTAACCAAAGAACTGATGCTGTATTCATAAAGATTGCTCTGCCTGACTCGTACTTACTGTATGCTTCTATTTTACAGCTTAATTTGCATGAATATCCATGGTAATAATGTAGACGCATGTCTACGAACAACTTGGAACATGTGTATGTAATATGTATTAGTATTAGGCACACTAATATCAAATATTACAATTCAAACACGAATCTTTATCACAGCCTCGAGTGAACACTGAACACCACATGCTTTGTTTCATTCTGGGGCTTTTGTATCACGTCATAAATGTGTGTGTTTTTTTTTTTTTTTTAATAAAAAAAAATTAGTGAATATAACTGGTTTCCACAGAAAAGATGATGAATGTCCCTTTCGTAAGCAATGCTTGTTTTGACAAATGCAAGGAATACTGTATTGATGGAGGGTATGGAAAACGAGATCCAGCATGTTGGCTTTAGGTGTGGTCATAGTTCATGTTTTAAATGCTACACACACATTACACAAATGCCTTCAGTATAATGAATGTGTTTGTAAAAGGAGCTCATGTGATTTGTTGTTGGAATAAGAAAATGCTGTCATTACAGTTTGCAGTGAGAGAGATGCACTTAGAAATAGGGCAGTCCTCAGGAGAAGACACAGTGAGCCAGTGTTATGCCTTATGTTCCAAAATGTATAAACTGGAAATGTATTTATTTTGCTAAACCTGTATCGTCTAAAATATATTTAGCTGCACTTTACACAAAGTCCATAGAAATACACCATTAAATCCCTACCTACAATTCTTTAAAGATTGGTAATAATTATTTGCAAGCTTTTTAATAAACTCTATTAAAGCTAAATAATCCTCTAATCACATGGTACTGTATAAATAATCCATAAACTTGCATTAGTCAGTGTGTCACATGACGTTGCCCTGTTAACATCGGGACCTGTGTTACACCCATTTTCATGAAGCATAAGCATTTGCAGTCTGCAGTGGAGACCCTTGAAATGCTATAGTAAAGCTACAGCAGAGAAAGCAGTGAGCCAGACGAGGCATTTTGTATTGTAGTCGCGCTTTAAGATGGGTAGGGTATGACTAGAGAACAACGTTCTGCTCCTCTTGTGGCACGAATGCTACTCAAAACATCTCGCTGGCTTCGCCTCATGGCTTCATGGCCATATGCATGCTGAAACATTTTAAGGGATTCTGTTGTAAACATCCTGAATTTGATTTGAAAATTAATGTTTACTCTCTGGTTCATAGTATAATCAAAAACACACGTGGGCACATATTTGCAAAAGCACATGTCGCACAGGTAACAATGATAACAGGCTTCTTCAAGGGAATATATGTGCCATTAGGCAGGCTCACAATAATTTTAGCCAGAAAAACAGAGGGCTCCTCAATATCGTTACACTATTAGTTGGTTGGCGGGCTAGAAATAATCTGAAAAATATGCCATTTCCTGGTTTGGGAATCTGAAATAGTGATCATTCCTCCAGTGTTCACTAAACCATGCGTTGTCTTTTCCTTTAGTTATTTCCTTTAGTTTTTTTTAATGAATGTGGAATTGTTTTCATATTACATTACAAAAAATATGGGTAATAGTGGGCAGCATGGTGGTGTAGCACATCCACCTAATAGCAAGGAGGTCCTGGATTCAAGTCACGGGTTTGGGATTTTGCACATTAGGCTGATTAGGTGTAGGTGTGCGTGGGAATGGTTGTGTGTTGGTCCTGTGATGGCCTGGCGAGCTGTTCAGGGTGTGCATCGCCTTCACGGTGTCAGCTGAGATAGGTTTCAGCCTCCCTGTGACTCAGGTAGGATAAAGCAGGCTGGCGTGTGAGTGAGTGATTAGGTTAATACTCTGAGATATAACACTCATTTTACTTGAAACATGATACCATTTTAAATATTCCTTTATATTTAATGTAATAATAAACGAATAAGTCTTTAGCTGTGCAGTTTTGGTGAGTCTCAAGTGACAGGAGTGGAAGCTGATGTGGCGGTCTGTTGGCGGTCACCCGTGTTGTTGTTTGATCTATTGCTTGTTCTGTGATGCCGTTCTGCTCACCACGGTGGTAAAGAGTGGTTATTTGACTTACTATACCCTTCCTGTTAGCTTGAATCAGTTTGCCTACTTTCCTCTGACCTCTCTTATCAATAGGGTGTTTCACCCTGAAGAACTGCCACTCACTGACACTTTTTGCACCATACTGTGTAAACTTTAGAGTGTGTTGTATGCGGAAATCCCAGGAGATCAGCAGTTTCTGAAACACTCAACCCTGCACCAACAACCATGAAACAGTCAATGTCACTGAGATGATATATTTTATGCCTTCTTGTGTTTGAAGTAAACATTAACTCAGCTAAGCTCTTAACATGCTTGTAAATGATTTTTGTGTTGTGCTGCCGCCGTACGAATGGCTGATTGAATATCCACCCCCAACCCCCCAAACACACACACACACACACACACACACACACACACACACACACACAACCACACAAAGTACTGCATATTGTACTTATCTCCCAAACTACTAAATATTGAACTTATCCCTTTAAGCTAATCTGTTTCAGCAGTCGGCTGCACAAGGGATTGTTAACTATGCATTGATCGCCTAGATAAACTGAATGGGAAGAGAGAATGAAGGCCGGGGAGAAAGAGAGAGCGAGATAGAGGGAGAGATAAAAAGAACAGATACTCCCCGAGCGCATGGTCCTCATGTGGTTACCATGGAAACCATCTTTTTGGACTGGGAGAGCTGAGCGTTTTCATATGAATACATCAGAAATGCTAGTGGGCTAAAAATGCCAAATTACAGGGTGCATTGTAATCCAGTGCTTATTGTTTTCTACCGAAAATTGCATTGTTTCAATTCCCTATTTTTTGGCACTCGTAGACTTCGCCACTGCTGTATGTAACGCAGAGATAATTTTATTCACAGCATCGAGAGTCTGCGAGGTCCTGGCTGAGAAAACATGGGTGTTGTCAGATGCAATAGATCTATCAAGAGGATTGTTTTTTTTCCATTTCATGGCAGTTAGGTGTAAATTGTTCCCGTTATACTTTGCAGGTCACGAGGCGACACATGACATTTGTTATTATTTTTTTTGTTGTTGTTGTTTTGTTTTGTTTTGTTTTGTTTTTCTTTTCTTTTTACTTTGCTAACAAATGCATGCAAATATGAATTCCATACAACTCTGAAAAGACTTCAACAGTCAAATTCTAAAGGTTGATGATTATCTAAAAATTACTGTTTCCGTTTGCACAAAGAGAGCTGCTTTGTCATAGTTTTAACCCAGTGGGACTCCATCACCCCCTTTTTTACATTCATTATTTTAGGACACATTAATGGAATGGCAAATCACGACTCTCGCTATTTCTCATGCAAAATAATGAAGCCATGTCCAAGGATCAATTTAATTTAATTGGGCACGAAGCTCCAACCTAGAGGAATTACAATAGATTGTGATTGCTATTCAAACCTCCCAGTGAAATTATGCAGGCTTAGGTGTAGAATACAATGTAATTTCACTATATTTCACTAGTTTATGAGTGGATAAGGTGATACTCCCTTCACTTTGGATAGTAGAGACAAACGAAAGTGTTGTAAACGGTATTAAAATGACTCTCGGGAACTCTTGGGAACACTTTATTGTGTTACTGATTCAGGAGTCTGATGGTAGAAGAATCCTCAGCAAATATTTGCAGTCACATATCTACAGGTAGAAGGAGATAACCATTTATTTTCTATAAAAGTGCCAACAGCCAAATAAGAGTCTTGAAAATTGCTGAATTCGCCACATGACTTCCATTGAGCCTGGCATTTATTTCCCCAAAAGTATGTGGTGATCCAGTGGCCTTGTGAGCAAAACAATTACCATCACCCAGTAAACCACAGTAATAGAGCTAGAGCACAGTAAAATCACCAGGTGTTAAATTAGCAACTACGGAGTTTGCATGTTCCTGTTCCACCTGGAGTGTGTCTGCATGCAATTTCTGGCAGAGTAGTTTACAGAGAAGCAAGAACCACTTCTGTCTTCCCTCTGACATCATTCATAAAGTTGGGATTAAAATGGCACCAGAGTAGTGCACTTCCTTCCAATTAACCCATTTCATTTGCCCCGCCAGCCTCTTTGCATGCACGTCGCGCTTGCTCTCTACGGCTTTGATCTTTCCTCCGTGCTCCGCTCAACGTTCTCAGAGGTGAAGTTGCCATTTGTATTCAGGCTGACTGGAATGGCGTCCAGTCGAGATGAGACGGAAAAGAGATGGGAGGGTTTCTTGTGGCACCCTGCTGTGGCTCCCACTGTTTGCCTCAACATGTTTCAGGATTGCAGGGTATGTTGTGAGAAGGTTCCGGCGATAACGAGCGGCTTTGTTCTTGCAAGAATGAGCGTGCCTCTGCGGTCCTCTTAAATCTCTGAACATGTGCAGTGTTTCTGAGATATTTAGGGGGGGAAGGAAAATATTTTCTCACCTGCTCATTTATCAAGGGTTTGGACTGGGAGGGGGGGATTCCAGGGCTGGTTTACAACGAGTGAGCTTTCTGATTTTGTCACAGACAAAAAAAAATAAGAAGAAGAAAGTTGTGAGATGAAATCTTACAATGCAAAAGTCCTGCCAGTGACATTGAGGTTCAATTAAAATATCAGAGCTCTTATAATCCTAGATTAAATAAACAAAGCCAACCAATAGGATGGGACAGTGTCAAATTCCGTTCATCACAGTGGCAAAAAATACAAAAAAACATGCTAACATGCTAATAAACAGTAGGATATAACTTTGCACCATGTACCTGTTTAAGCAGCCACATTTTCTGATTGATGACAATGTCAGCAGTCATTTTCTTAATCACAGGTCCATCCTTAGCGCATCTTTATCATTAAATCTGACAAGGAGAATGCGTAAATGCTGCGTCTACTATAGAATTTGGCCAAGATTCTTATTGGAATCGTGGCATACAGCAGAAATAAAGACTGCTGAAATCACCCAGTCTAAAACCAGCTTTTACGCTCTTTATCCACTATGATTTTGGTAACAATCCCATCCCAGACTGCTCCGTGAAAAGACTACATAAGGAATCGGCTGTGTCGAGATATCCCACTGTGATATAATATAACCGTGCTACGTTCTAAGGGGGTGAGAAGCACACCTAAGTACCTTGAACACTATAGAACCGCCTTCATGCATTCCAATGGCTTACACTGGTATGTGTGTTCAGTCAACATCTCTCGCCTTCCCTAAAATCCCTTCCCACATTCCACATACTTTACCCACCTCAGATCAACAAACACACAAAGGCCTTTAGTTTTCCTTCAACTCCACAGGAGAGTGCTGCTTTACTTAGTCTTATAGAAAAGTCACAGAACCATCAAATATGAATAAAAGAAAACTTCATTTCCTATCATATTTATATTTTTATCTTCATTTCTGTTAATGTTTATTAATTGATTTTTTTTTTCTTCTTTTTTTCTTTCTTTATTATTTTCTTTCATGGTTCAGTTATTTTTTTTTTGTGATTTTTACACGATATATTTAGTTCCATGTTAATGATTTTCACATGCAGATCATAAGGGCCATGCAATGGTCTGGCAAACTGTTCAGGGAGTTCCCCGCCTTTGCCTAGATTTGGCTGGGATGTGCTCCAGGCTCCCTGTGACCCTAATAAAGGATAAAGAAATGAAGAATGTAGGGCCAGAAAGAAGGTCCTCGGTTTAAGCCCGATGCCAGATGAGAGCGTTTCTGTGTAGAGTTTGCATGTTCTCCCATACCTGCATAGGTTCACTCTGCGTGCACGGTTTCCTCCTGTACTCCAAAGATATGCACATTTGTTTAATTAGATATTCTTGGTTGCACCTAGGTGTGAATGGTTGTGTGTGTGTTTGTGTGTTGGCCCCGGATGGTCTGGTCTGCTCAGGGTGCCTTCACCTGAAGTCGGCTGCGATGAACTCCAACCTAACCTAATATAGGAGTTGACTTCGATTAGCTTCAGGATGAGTCAGTTCAGAAAACTATAATAAAATGATGCCGTTTCATCTTTTCTCACATGATATGTTTTGAAGTTTTTTGTTCCTTTTGCATCACCCCAGTTTTCCATTTGTCATGTCGTCATGTCTTTTCCTTCATCTTCATCTTCATCTTCATATTCTTCCAGTTAATCTGGGGTTGGGTCGCGGGGGCAACAGCCTAAGCAGTGAGGTCCAGAAGTCCCTCTCCCCAGCCACTTCCTCCAGCTCTTCCAGATTGACACCGACACGTTCCCAGACCAGCTGAGAGACATAGTCCCTCCAGCGTGTTCTGGGTCGACCCTGGGGTTTCTTCTCGGTTGGACATTCCCGAAACACCACACCAGGGAGGCGTTCGGGAGGCATTCTAATCAGATGCACGAGCCACCTCAACTGGCTCCTCTCATGTCTATTACATCTGTGGCAAAGCAGGTAACCCCTTATATATGGCAAAATAGTTCACATCAAAGCACAATATTTGGTAGGGAAAGTCTTTGGATGCTAGGATATCTGTATTCATAGTTGGCAAAGACAGTTTCCACCATTTTCAAGATGGCTGCTCTGAAAATTAAATAGTGGTATCATAGTGTGGATATATATTTGGCTGTTCTGAAAAGTTGCCTTTCAAATATTAAGCCCAGAATTATTAAAAGCTTACATGTATAATTTGTCCATGTTCATCAAAACGTTGTCATTGTTTTTACAAACTTATTTGTACAATAAAAAAGAAATCAAATAATAAATCCTCATGCAGGGGGGCGCCATTGTTCCGCAAAAAGTGGGGCGGAAGTGACGTCAATACGACAGTTACTGCCAAGGTCTTTTCTGCTACAAGTAGTGAGCCATTGAACTGTGCAAACAAATCAGAGTTTTAGTTGTGGGTACCATTTCTGTTTATGTGGGTTTCAGTGGAGTTTTCTGGTGCTGTTTGGTATTGGAAAAAAAAATAATTTCCTGTCGCCTTACCTTGCTCATTCATGCACCCAAGATGCATTCTGGCATCTTGCCTTCTTGGAACTGGCATGTCTACATCATACTCTTCTGATTTCGCACTCTAACAAGCTCTAACTCTAACGGCTTTACAAAGGTGTACTCAAGGCTAGTACAAATTATCAAATGCATTTTAGCAAGTTGCAGATGTTATAAATTGTGGGTGTAAGTAAAAACCACCTGATGGTGATAATATACATATTTTTAGTATGAGAGGAGACACACTGAATTATCATTCATATTGTGGTTTGTCATGCTTTACAGTGTACAGTGTGAAGAAATCCAAACAATTCATAGCCTGTCAGAAAATATATCCATAAACCAATAGAAAGATTCTGAAATCGTACACACGCAATGTGAAAATTGTAAAATATTTACATTTTCTATGAATCTAGTACCTAAAACCAGAACTGACAAAAAATAAAATACAATTCAAATATGTAAACTAATGTTATGAAAGAAATTTAAAAGCTGGGTCTTTTTTTTAAAGTCAATATTTATGGACAGACACACGTAGCTTTGGTCCACTTTTTTTGCCTCTCATTTTTCATTAAAAATCCTTTAATTTTGGATGCCTCACAGGAAGAGAACTCTTTCTTGCATTGATATATGGTCATCATAAAGTACATCCTAAGGGGACACATGTCTAAATTTCTAACTTATTACTGGTTGTAAAAATAAAAAATAAAAAATAAATCTGGAAAGGTGCCAAATACCAAAATAAACCCTGTTTCATGAAAATATTCTCATGTAAAATAACACTATGTTTTCTCACTATATTAAAAACTGTGTCATTAAACAGGTAGAAGTTTTCATTTTACCATTATGTAATCTCATCTCATTTCACTTTTTTGCTGAATCACTTAATCTTCTCCTAGGGTTGCAGGGATGCGGGAGACACCGGCGAAGGCAGGGTACACTCTAAACAACTCCCCAGACCATTGCACACACCCAACCATTCACGCTCACATTCACATCTAAGGGCAATTTGGAACAGCCACTTAGCCTAATGTGCATGTCTTTGGATTGTCCCAGGACCTTCTTGCTTCTTGAAAATTTCTTTAGGATATCTCTGTGGCAGCCATCATAAAAAATAAAAAATAATTAAATAAAAAGTTTGCATTATAATTCCTAAATGCTAAAATGCAACTTGACGAGAAATACGATACGGTCCACAAACAGATTTTGTTTTTCAGTATGTTTAACCAGGTTAAGATGCTTTAAGATGTTGCTGAATGAAGGAAGAGGATAAAGAGAAACACACACACACACACACACACACACACACACAGACTCTTATACTTTCTTCTCTAGGTACCCCTCTCTCTCTCTCTCTCTCTCTCTCTCTCGTTCTCTCTCTCTCTCTCTCGTTCTCTCTGCCTTCAGGGTAATCAAGTGCTACAGAAAGCCTGAAAAGCTCCTGAGCACCCGGACGAGTGTGAGAGTGTGTTTGTGTATGCCGAGTAGGAGTATTGGCATGTATTCTTTTCACTCTTTGTATATTTTTCCCCCCAGCTCCATTTTGATTTATTCATTCTGGTTATTTTAAGCAAGCTGTGAGCCAAGAGGTCTTCAGAGCAGCATGTATTGATCTAATCAGTCTTTAATTCAAGCTCTCTCTCTCTCTCTCTCTCTCTCTCTCTCTCTCTCTCTCTCTCTCTCTCTCTCCTAATCTCTCTCTTTTTTTGCATCACTCCTGCTCAGACTGAGGACCCAATAACTTTACAGCTGAAGGTATTGCGGATCATAACAGCCAGGATTGAACAAACACGTCCGTTTATTTTCACATTCATTTCAAGCTCCAGTTCTTCATTGACTGAGTGCTAGTTTTGGGTTTCAGTGAGTAGGACATAATCAAACGAGTTTGCCACTAGGCCATCGATTCATGCCAGACTAATCACAGCTTTGGTTGATAAATTATTCAGTTCATTTGTAGGGTCCGCCTGCCATTTTCCTGATCCAGCCTTCATCATCACAAAAGGCTTGAAATCTCTCTCATCAGGCTGAGTGCAGGGGGAAAAATGGTGGATGTTTAGTACTTAGTGCTTATTGAGTTCACTGATACAGCCCAAGATCCCCAAGGGCCTTTACTACATACTGAGTGTTGTCAAAAGCAAAAACCTGAGTTGTACTTTATATGAAAGAAGCACAGAGACTACCAGGCTTTATTTTGTGTTTCTCGCCAATTCAGTTTTGCTTTTTTTTCCCCGGCTTTTTTTTGAAGCCCTTTTACAAAATGCATAATGGTTAGAGGAAAAATACAACATGGCACACTTTTATAGGAAAATAATCAATGTAGGGGTGGTAAAATGTAGCGTGACATGAAGTGGAGCTACTATTGCCATTACAAACCTGATTATTTTCCTAAAACAGCACACCCTGACGTGTTTTATTCCTCTTATACCACATGGATTTCAGTGGTTAATTTATTATAAAATATATTTTTTTGTCTGTTCCCCATCGGAGTGCCTGTTTGCGTTTCACTTTGGGGTGACATGGTGGCATAGTCGTTAGCATGTCCAACTCACAGCAAAAAGGTTTCCTAGATTTGAGTCCAGGGCTCAGCAACGGTATTTCTGTGTGGAGTTTGCATCTTCTCCAGGTACACCAGTTTCCTCCAGTCCAAAGACATGCACATTAGGCTAATATGCTGTTTCAAATTGCCACTATATGCAAGTGTGAGTGTGAATGATTGCATACTGTCCTGCGATGGTCTAGCAGGGTGTATCCCTGCCTTCACCCAGCGTTGACTGAGATAGGCTCCAGCCTCCCCGTGGCCATGATAGGATTAAGCAGTTAAACAAATGAGTGAATGAGTGTCTCTACTATGTTCTTTGTTTTCTTCTACATTTGACAATTTTCAGGCAATATCTTGTGAAAGACTTTACTAATTCTCATCAATCTTTTGTGTTTCTCCAGAAGCCTAATGTTTTTAGGAATTATACAATTAAGAGTTTCTGGGTTTGTTAGCATTGTTGTTGTTGTGGCCGCTATAACCGTGGCTCAATCCAGATATTGTTTATTTTATGGACTGTACCATGTGGGTTTTCATTGCAGGGGTGGTGGTGACACACTGACATTCTCTCTGTGTTATATGTATATCATTCCAATTATAATTAAAAATATATAACCTTTACACATGTGGACAATTTACAGTCTTTGACAATTTACTCCCCCACTGCAGTGAACTGGGTTATCAAAGGCCAGCCATTTCTCTCACTGTCTGTGGTGAGAGGCATGTAAAAGCGCCATTGATGTTGTTTGAAAAGAGTAGCGTGTTTCTGCCCTGCGATGGCCTGGCGAGCTGTCCATGTGTACCATGCCCTCGCCCAGAGTCGGCTGAGATGGGCGGCAGCCTCCAAGCAAACCTTATCAAGGTTAAGTGGTTCAGAAAATGTATGAATGACAATTTACAATCCCCCACACCCCCATGACAGCTGTTTGAAACACTGCAGGTCTGCAAGAGAAAAAAAATAAGTGTAGATCTGGTTTTATGATGTAAAATGGCATTTCCTATTTATTAGTACTAGCATCTTATATGAGTCATTTTCAATTGCATATGTCATACTGGTATTTTATTTCCTACTTACTACCTACTTTTTCTATGACTCTTATCCCAAATGCATGAGCTTATTATGGTTATTCATTTAATTGTACTGATTTTATATAACACATTTCCTCACTTTCCCCTAAAATGAATTCCTGCCTATGCCACTGCAGCGAAGAGGGTAAAGTGTACCGTGAATAAGAGATGAACTTGTGTAAGCACTCCATGCTCCTGTTTGTTTTTCCGCTTGAAAACACACCGGCCACGCAACACTGATTTAAATCAGCAAGACCAGCATGTCTTAACCAAACACCAGCACATACCTTTACATCAGCTTTCCAGTGAAGAGTATGTTGAGGCCTGTGGTTGCAAAGGGTTAGTTAATAGCTTGACATGTTAAGATGATTAAAAATTAGGTTTTAAGGGTCAACTTAAGTTGTGTCTTTAAGACAGGTTAAACCTTGGTTTACACCTCCACACTGAAGATATTACCGAAAGTTTGTTTAGCAACGTTCTCCATAATAAACTTCTCCACTCTAATTGACTTTTTCTGTATTTTTTTATTTATCTATCTATCACTTTATCTCTTTTGCCATACACACACACACACACACACACAAACACACACACACACACACACACACACACACACATATATATATATATAAAGGTGCTGAGTCGATTTTCCGTAGAACAGTGCTCAATTCATCGAAGTAGAGCGAAATATATGGTATGTGGGAAAAATAAAAGGACTACAGTTTTATCCCGGGATAAATATATGTATGTCACTATACACTTAAAAAAAATAATAAAAACACTGTATATATTTTTAATTAAAACATAGGAGTCATTGCAGTTGTATTTGCTAGATTTACCATCATGTTTCAACGCCTTCAGCCACCTTCGGACGCAGGCCTCTCCGACATTTTGCAGCATCACTTTCCCCCACCTTGCTACAGGCCATGCGGATGCTTTCCTCAAGCTTGACAGTTGGCTCTTTACCCAACCAGAGAGATGAAGGATAGACTCATCGAGCTCCAGTGCAGCCCTCTGGATAAACGTCCCCTGGCTGGTAGTAGCAGGCCTTCTACTGTGGGGTTTGTCAAGAATAGATCCTGTTTCAAGAACTTGCAATGGATAGTGTAAATTGTGCAGTGTGATGGCCATAAAGCTTCTCAAATGCACACAACCGCATTCGGCGACTGAAAAACTTCTTGCTAGGCGGCAATTTTGCAATGCTGCTTCAACATCAATCGGCAAAACAGGGGCAAGGGAATGATTGACTTACAAAAACTGCAATGCCTAAGGCCTTGTGTTTGTCCGAATGATACCTGAAACGAAATAGGAAAAAACAGTATGCATGTGTGT
>JBCNYH010000023.1:7469434-7480797 GCA_039654325.1 Tandanus tandanus | reverse complement strand
ATATCTCAATAAATTGACCAGTATTAACATTTAATGTTTTGTGGGAATCCCAACCACCTCCGCTTTGGTGTAATTTACATAAAATTTGGTATGTTTTTGCCTCCCGAGTGGGGTAGTGGCAAAACATTTGCTCTATCATCTGGAGATCACAGATTCAAATCACAGCTATCCATGGCGAGATGCCAAGAGAGCTAACTGGCTGAGCTATTAGGGAGGGATGGACTACTCTTTCTCCCCTGTCACTCACAGTAACACTAGTTAATCATGGGTGCCTGTGAACTCAGAGGTTCCTGGTTGGTATCTGCTGTGAGACAAGGAAAGTGTTTAATGTCCGATAGATGAGAACTGGCCATGACTAAACTATTTATTTATTCATTCATTCATTCATTTTCTGAACCGCTTGATCCTAATTAGGGTCGCGGGGAGGCTGGCACCCATCTCAGCCAATTCTGGGCGTGGGCAGACTACACCCTGGACAGCTCGCTAGGCCATTGCAGGGCAGAAACACGCTGACGGCTATGCAGCCTACTCTTGGCGAAAATCAGCAATGGTTCTTTTTACATGCCTTTCACCACAGACAGTGAGAGACATGGCCGGCATTTGATAACCCAGTTAGCTGCACTGGGGCGACAGCAGTGACAACCCATTGATAGTGTTGCTTGAACCCCCGACCATGGCATCAGTAATCCAGCACCCTACCTCCGGTCCACCACTGCCCCCTATTTTTATTTATTTATTTATTTATTCATTCATTCTTATTTATTCATTTTTAGGTTGTTGGGGTTTTTTTAGGGAAATTGTTGAGATTTGTGCTAAAGGTTTAGTAACGCATAACTATGAGAGTGGAATTATGTTGATTCTTGAGTTTGTTATTGAATAATAAATTGAGTCAAATGAGAAACTCTCCCTACTCAGAGGCTAGCCTGCTCGATAAGAGTGTTTATCCAGCTCACTGCTGATCTTTGAACCTTCGGCTCTGAAGTAGGCCTATAATCAAGCATTCTGCAAGCACTTTGCAATTGCACACTCAAGGTGCTTTGGGCTGATTGAGCCTGGCTCTAATCTACAGGGCGAGAAACACTTATGACAGATCCCTGCTCACACTACAGGGGCAAAGTTTTGTTTATGAAAGAGTTCCATGCGATTGACATGAGCACTGTTTGCTCAATACGTGTTTACATTGAAGTGTAACAAGAAGTGCATGCGTGTTAGAGGGCATGTCTTACACCTGGGGAAATTGGAAAAACCCTGAGGGAAAAATCTATGCGAGCCAGATTGTTTTTCAAATGCACAAAATAGTATGCCTGGTCATTTTTGTGCTTGTTTTGATCTAAACGTTTCGTATAAATGACGATTGTGTCCACAATTTGACATGACAAAGGGGCAGGTATTAAATTTGTCAATCCAATTCCACCATTTTTATATATAATTATTTTATATAAAATAATATATTATATATGCAAAATAAAAAATAAATATGAAATATTAAATAATGCAAATTTATAGAATCAATAATAAATATTTCAACAAAGTACCTTTCAAATTATTTCTCAGTGTCTAAAAATGGAAGGAAGGGTGGCACAGTGGTGCAGATGTTAGCACGTCCACCTCACACCAAGGTTCTGGGTTCTGGCCTCAGCATGGGCGTTTCTTTGAGGAGTCGGCATGTTCTCCCTGTTCTTGCCTGGGTTTCCTATGGGTGCTCCGGTTTCCTCCCACAGTCCAAAGACATACACATTTTGCTAACTGGCTTTTCCAAATTGCCCCTAGGTGTAACTATGAATAGTTATGTGTGTGTTGGCTCTGCAATGAACTGGCGAGCTGTTCAGGGTGTACCCCACCTTTGCCCAGTGTCTGGGTTGAGATAGGCTTCAGTCTCCCCGCAACCATAACAGAATTAAGTGGTTCAGCAAATGAGTGAGTGAGTAAATAATAATAAATATTGCCTAAAGATTAATTTTTAAATACTTATACTTCTCATATGCACTTTATTCATTTGTGTTTAAATGGTATTTAGTTGTTTAATGCATCTCATGATCTTCAGTCAGTGTTATTTTTTTGTCCCATACTTATGCAAAAATGTACACTTTAGGAATAGAATTTATGATATGTGTTTATTTATTTATTTATTTATTTATTTATGTAATGTGCGTACGTGGTAAGTGGAAAAGCTTTTGCGTCTGTAATAAAAACATACTTCTGCATTCTACTATATATATGTTTATTAAATTAATATGTGTAACATCTCATATGGAAATGATTTATGAAAGCTCCACTAAATATATGCTCAATTTATTGAATTGCACACACAAATTAGCATTTGGCATTCTAGCAAATCGGGTCCATGCTTTTCCGTAACACTGGGCCTCATTTTACAAGATGAATATTTATTTATTTATTTATTTAGCATTTACACAAGCCAATTCATACATAGGAAAATGCTGTCATCTCTGAAAAACTTGACTATCCCACTCATGCTCCTGACTGTGTCAATTTACGCATTAAGACAAACTAATGTAAGAGTTTTAGTACATAATATAGTACTCATAAACATAAAGAAAAGCAAACTTAAAGGCTGAGATTTTTAATAGTTTTTTTTTACATTTTAACCATTACAAAGGCAGCTCAGGTGATGTCTGTGTGCTCTGGGCAGAAGTAGCTAAATATTATGTAGCTAACGTCATCTTTCTAGCCTCTTATTCAGAGTTCAGTACATACCACACAGAAACAAAAGTAAACCACACTCTGTAAAGGTAGCAAAGTGTATATACTACATGGAAACACAAGAAAAACTAACTAAAACGAGATTTTATGTTCGTTTGTTTTTTTTTTGTTTTTTTTTAAAGTATGATAATGAGGATGCCGCTTGTTCCAAGTGACCATTACAGACTTGTCCCCATTGTTTTCAACCAAACATCATCCACCCGCTAAATCCTGAGACAGCTAGTTAATCAGATTTCTATTTATTGTATACTAATGAATGTTATTCACTCACCCACTCACTCAGTAGCTGAGCAGTTTAATCCTATTAGGGCCATGGCGAGGCTGGAGCCTATCTCAGCTGACCATGGGCAAATTCAAGTAATAGCCTGCACGGCTTGACAGAACATCACAGGACTAACAAACACACACAAACATTCACCATCACACCTAGGGGCATGTCTTTGGACCGCGGGAGAAAAACGGAGTACCCGGAGGAAACCCACATAAGCACTGGGAGAACATACAAACTCCACACAGAAACACCCGAGCCAAGCCCGGAACTCAAAGCCAGGACCGTCCTGCTGTGAGGCGGATGTGCTAACCACTACACCACTGTGCCGCCCCGATGTTATTCACTTTACCTTTAATGTTGAGGCTGAATAGTGTATACTGTATATGGCTTATACAAATATTTTCAAACAAGTTTATGAAAAGATTTTTTCTAAATGATGTTCATTATTGACAAAAACTAATTTTAACTGCATAAATGACCACAGCAGTTGCACGGCACTGAGACAGAAATAATCACGAGCTCTCCCGTGCTAAAAAATGCAAGAATTTTCGATGCAAGATTAATGCTAAAAGAATATCCTGTCTGGGTTAAAATGGAATCCGTGTTGCTGACTTGACAGCAGTGTTAAGTGAGATTGGAGCAGAGATTACAGAAGCATGTAGGCCTGTGTCTCTGTCTCTCTCTCTTTCTCCCTCCTCGCTCCCTCTCTAACCGAGCTGACCTCCACGAAAGAGCTCCAGGGGCTCAGGGACTGTGTTGGCTGTCTGCTTCGCTCTGCAAGCGCCTGATTAATGTGACTGGCAGTTCTACGTACTGTTATTAATGTGCTCTGTCCTACACTTTTAATGTCCCAACTGCTATGAGGGCTGCTACAGGAGCATGTTCTCTCTCTCTCTCTCTCTCTCTCTCTCTCTCTCTCTCTCTCTCTCTCTCTCTCACCTCTATGCTTTGGCCTAGGATAACAGAATGTAATCCCAGCATTTACACCATAGCACTAAAACCCCTCTCACATTTTGTTGCCTTACAAAATATTTATTTCTTATTACTAAAAAAATATTTTTAGCTACTGGTCTGGGGATGCTAACTCTTCCATTGCTGAAGGCCTCACTGATTTTGACCCTCTTGCTGTATGAGGAGGGCTCATGTTGTGCCATGCAGTGCTTTTAAACGTTAATCTTTGACATCATTATACATGAAAGTTTTCGTGTGTGTTTAAATGTGCATGTGTGGCCACTGTGGGTTTCAGCAGAACGCTAGTATTGACGTATCTAATTCCTAAGCCAGTCCAAAAATAGTCAAGTCTGATAAATAGCAGCATGAAATGGATCTGCGGAGAAGCACTGAAGAATTGATTTCACTGTGACTCAGTTATTTGGCTCCTTTATTAAGAATAACAAAGTTAGCTACTTGGGACAGTGCTTGCCAAAACTTGAAAAACTCGTGTCCACTTCCTTTCCTTTGGCAATCCTTGAGCACAGAAATTAATTTCAGTGTTTTTTTCACTCACAACTTTTGGGTTGGCCCGATCTAGATAGCACAGCCCCTTTTCCACCAACTCAGTGGCAGTGCTGGAGGCGGTGCGGTGAGCTTTTTTAAAAAAGCCAGTCGCAGTTTCGCTGGTTTAAAATGTACATTATTACATAATTAGATGTAGGAGTTTCCTAATACACTGTGTACTTATAATCCCAACTATGTAAAGTTTTCTGCCTTGTTAAAATAATATTTTTCATTTTAAGTAAAATTTGATGTTATCAAATAACACAAGTATCATTCATTCATTCATTTATTTGCTAAACCACTTAATCCTACTAGTGTCGCGAGGAGGCTGGAGCCTATGTCAGCCGACTCTGTTCGAAGGCGGGGTACACCCTAAACAGCTTGCCAGTTCATCGCAGGGCCAACACACACACACACACACACACACACACACACACACGCGCGCGCGCGCACACACATACCACCATTCATGCTCACACCTCGGGTCAATTTGAGGCAGACGTGCTAACCACTGCGCCACCACAGTGGATATATTAGATTTTCTGAATCTCCAATAAATTAAATATAAAGATGAGGTATAAATGCCAAATTCTTAAAAAAAAACAAATTTTACCCATGATTTTTTTTTTTAAAGTCATGTGAATAGAACATGTGTTCACACAATTTCCTCTGGGATCAATAAAGTATTCTGAATCTGAATTAAATTTATGCAGGTTTCACACTTTTTTGCATGTATTTATTTTCGCATGGCAGTGTTTCTAAGGCATGGTGGATCAGTGGATAGTACTGTCACCTCACAATGCAAAGGTATAGGATTTGAATCATTGCCAAGGGCCTCTGTGTGGAGTTTCACATGCTCTCCATGTGCTTGTATGGGTTTTATTCAGGTGCGCCTCCAGTTACATGCACATTTGGTCAATTGGCTACTCTAAACTGCCCATAGGTGTGAATGTGACTGTGAATGTTTGTTTATCTCAGTGTTAGCCCTGAAATAGACTGGCAGCCAATTCAGTGAGTACCCCACCTCTCACCCAGAGTCAGCTGGGATTGGTTCCAGCATCCCTGTGACCCTGACGGATTAGCGGTTTTCAGATCTTTACATCTATTGCATTTGGCAGACGCTCTTATCCAGAGCGACTTACAATTATCATTTTTCTACAACTGAGCAATTGAGGGTTAAGGGCCTTGCTCAAAGGCCCAGCAGTGGTGATAGTGGGGATTGAACCACTGACCTTTGGATCAGTAACCCATCGCCTTAACCTTTAAGCCACCACTGCCCTGATGATCTATATATAGATGGTAGTTTTTTACTCTTTTTTTTATCCAAAATGTTTCTTTTTTCACCATTTATTTACAGTTTCCTCCCTGTGCCTGCATGGGTTTCCTAAAGGTATCCTGGTTTCCTCCCACTGTCCAAATACAAACACATTATGCTAATTAAATATTTACTAACTGTGATAGTGTAGTTGGTATTGTTTTTACCTATATCTCAAGAACTGCTTGGCATATCACAGTCAAACTTTCAGGGTAGCAACTTGGGAACAAAAGCTGAAATAAGTTGTGGTAAGGCTGGTGCAATTTTCTCATCAAGGGCCCTCTGGTCTTGATTACCCCTAGGTGTGAGTGTGAATGGTTGTGTCTGTGTTGCCCTGAGATGGTCGGGTGAGCTGTTCATGGTGTATCCTACCTCTGCGTGGAATCAGCTGGGATGGATTCCAGCATCCCCGCAACCCTAATAAAGGATAAAGGGTTTTATTCATGTAATTTTATTGCAATTATGACATATTGAGTTTGAGTTGTTAGCTTGAACCATACGTGGAAGGACCATGAATCTAGTCTTAACTTCATGACCATTAGCAGTGCTTGGGTGTAGCTCAGCAATGTTTAACTGCAGGAACCGAGTCCAATTGATCATCCAAAAATGTGCACTTTCATGGTGGAAACCATGGAATAATTTGAGATTAGGCATCATGTCAGACACTCATACCAGCATCTTGTTGGTGGTGAAAGGATATTAGTTGCAAAAAATGGGAGATAGCACCGAAATGCCAGGAGCTACTCGATTAAACAGCTTGAAGTCGTTTGAAAGCCATCTCATCTGCTAGATAGCTCTGGCCCCATAAAACTATGGAGGTGGATAGGATAACTTAATTTTGTTGTGTGTCTCCATGTGTGTGCTGAGAAGGTAGGGGTTTAAAGTCGTCACTCTTATTCCCTGATGAGAAATCCATTACCTCCTGGACATCTGAAGAATAGGTTTTTTTTTTTTTTTGTCTGTTTGTTTTTTTTGTTTGTTTTTTTTCTTTGAGGCAGGGGAAATCCAACTCGAAAACCAAGAAAGACTCTCCAGCAAAAGCCTGGTGGATTTCCACAGAGGCAATAACCCAGCAGATTTTTAACGAGGTTTGGACTTGATGATGGAAAACTATTGGAAATATTGGAAGTTAACAAGTAGGAAAGAAGCAGAATTGATTTAAGTCTGAAAAGCCCTGAAATGTTTTCAGGTTGTGAGTTGGGGGTCTGGCATAAAAAAAGGGGAAAAAACATGTTAAATTTTTGGGAAACATTCCATCGTTCATGTGAATGCCACATTTCCTTTTTAAAAAATTATGTTTCAACATTGCTGATAAAAGTAAACAAGCACATTGGGAAATTGCCAATACTCTATGTTTAGAGTATTAGTATTGCTCTTTATTGCTTTGCTTTTATCTCCTGATTAGAAATGCATGCGAATCAATCATGACGTCTCAGAGCAATGCACTGGCATCAGCAGCGAGCATGTTTTGAATTAAAGCAAAAGACATTAAACTGCCCATCTGCCCACGAGTTGAACCGAGTCATTCAGTAGGTCCTCATGCATTTTTCATTACTCAATAAAAGGATTTTTGGATTAATCATCTCTGGCTTGGACAGGTTTTAGTGTTGGCTATGAAATATGAATAGAGCCTAGTTACACTTCTGACAGGGCTGCAGGGGTGTTCACAGACCTTCACCCAGTGTCCAAGTCATTATTGTAGCTTGTCATGGCACTGAGGAAAAGGGGAACATGGTGACCTAATGTGAATTCCCACTGCAGGTTCGTGGCACAGGTAAGCACATGGTGACTAGCATTAACTGTGGTGCTACCAATCTGTTTTTTGCCTGTGCACACCAAAAAAAATGTAGACCCAATTTAGCCAAAGGAAATTTCTCACAAAATTAAAACAAATTCTGTTTATATCAATTAATAAATTTGATGAAAAGGATTCCATTGGGAGTTTCTTTCCAGACTTGGGTGCCTTAATGCCTGCACATCAGCTGTATTTTTATTAACTAAATGAGCAATGGGCAGCACTATGGTGTAGTGGTTAGCACGTCTGCCTCACAGCTAGAAGGTCCTGGGTTCAAATCCCGGGCCTGGCGAGGCTGGTTCTTTGTGGAGTTTGCATGTTCTCCCTGTGCTTGTGTGGGTTTCCTCTGGGTACTCCGGTTTTCTCCCACAGTCCAAAGACATGCACATTAGACTCACTGGCTGTTGCAAAAAGTGTGATTGTGATTGATTATGTGTGTGTGTTGATTCTGCAATGGCCTGTCAAGCTGTTCAAGGTGTACCTCGCCTTCAGCTGGGATCCAGCCTCCCCGTGACCCCAGAAGGATTATGCAGTTCGGCAAATGGATGGATGGATAAATTAGTGTCACCCTATAAAGTGAAATGGAAATATGCTCAACATAGTCCTTACCATGTATAGGAGGAGGCCTGATCTTGGACAGGTTGATAGTGTTTTAAGGGCCTATGCAGTGCACAATTTCTGTGGGACCTAGGGAAGTCTGTGTGAGTACTTCACTCTGGTAAGTGTGTGCTGCGGTCGGCTAAGGCAATGTTTGATGTGTTTAGCAAACTGATGCTCATGTTGTGTCATAGGGCAACATAACATAAAAAATAGAAGCCGTATAGACCCTCTATTGCATACATGGCCTCACAGACTACTATGGATTAACTAGTGTTGCTGTGATTGACAAGAGTCACAGAGTCTGCTATCTCTTCCACCCAGAAACAACAATTTCGCTTCCAATTTCCTTCCTGCTCATGTACAGTGCATGATCCAATTTTCTCAATCTGATGAATGCAAAGGTGCCAATATTTTTATATGTTCGACGATATACATTGTAGCATAAGCCTATCTGTGTCGATCGCCAAAGTACAGCAGTGAGAAACGGCCAGTGATAGTCCAAGAGGAAATCGAATTAATCTGCTGTCCTGCGCAGCAGGTCCCTGAATCCAGTTTATCACCCATTGGCGAGGTGAGGGCGAAATGTAATCACAAACACTACTGCTAAGATATCGGTCATGTCATCCCCAATCCTAGCTACCCACATCTCCCTAACCAATATTTAAACAAGAGTTTTGTCTTATTTTTTTTTTTTTTTTAGTAAAAAAAAAAAAAAAAAAAGTAATGAATCCACACAATAGACATAGAAATGTTTATTTTTGGAAAATTTAATTTTGTTATTTTTTTCCACAATCAACCACACACTCATCTCACTCCCTGTCTCATTTGCTGAACTGCTTAAACCTATTTGGGTTGCCAGGAGGCTGATACCTATCTCTCTGCGAAGGCGGAGTACACCATGAACAGCTCAGCAGAGCATCGCAGGGCCAACCCACACATGCACACAGTCATTCATACTCATACCCAGGGGCAATCTGGAACAGCCAATTAGGTTAATGTGCATGTCTTTTTGACTGTGCGAGGAAACCAGAGGACCCGGAGGGAACCCACACCGAGAGAACATGCAAATTGCACACGGAAATGCCAGAGCCCAGGATTTGAACACAGGACCTTCTTACTGTGAGGTGGACATGCTAGCCACCATGCCACAGTGCCGCTCATCCATACATAAAAAAACAGTATTATATTTATTCGCATAGTTATTTAGCTTATCCCTTGAACTGAGTGATTTCTGTAAAGATGTTTTGCAATTGTGCTCTGCGACATTAAATTGGACTGAATAAATCCAAACCTAATAACTTAAAAGCAATTACCGATTTCAATTAGAACCTGCTGTGTCTCCAAAAAACAGACAATTATTCCAACAGCTCCATTATTGTACACATTTAAATAATGTTCATGTAATAAATTTGTACTGAGGAGTTTAATGGTATTTATTTTAAAGTTAAAAGCATCCTTGGCTACAAAAGAGTTCGGCAACCTCTGAACTAACTAAAGGTACTGATGCGCTCGAAGATTCCTGTCATCAGAAATTCAAAATCTGAATCTAGGTAACCAAGCAACCGTCCCTCATAAATTAATCACAGCTAAAAGGTGTGTAAGGCCTCTTTAATGGAGCTTCAGGACCTGACAGATGCTAAGTTGCCTGCTGGGTGAAGTGTAAAAGACATGGCTAAATGCAAGTGCAATAAAATCATAAAAGAGAGTGTGAAAAGCTGTCACTGGCCGTTTCTTAGGTGCTTTTAGCACCGCAGTTTGACCTGAAGTTCAACCCCATCCATTTTACGTAGCCCTAAACAAATGTGCTAAATAATGACCTCGAAATGAACAGATGTTCAGTGGACACCATTGAAAGAGTTAACTTGCTTCTTCTCAACACAGGAGACTTAGTTGTGTTGCAGAAAATTATAAACCAGCTTTATGTTTTTATGTTATGATATAAAGTGCTGATTGGTTTTTCTCAGAATTATCAAAACAATTCCTGATGATCTGGAGCGATATAAGCAACTCAACATTAAATATTATTATTATTATTATTATTATTATTATTATTATTATTATTATTATTATTACCTTTAGTGCATTTGGCAGGTGCTCTTATCCAGAGTGACTTACATTTATCAGGGCAGTGGTGGCTCAGTGCTTAATGCTTTGGATTACTGATCAGAAGGTCGGTGGTTTAAGCCCCAGTACCACCAGTACCCCGAGTGCCACTGTTGGGTCCTTGAGCAAGGCATTTAACCCTCAACTGCTCAGTTAATAAATGTAACTCACTCTGGATAAGGGTATTTGCCAGATTTACCAGTAAATGTAAATTTTTTGAGCAATTGGGAGTGAACCCCAACCCCTTGATCAGTAACCCAGAGCTACTACTACTACTACTACTACTACTACTACTACTAATAATAATAATAATAATAATAATAATAATAATAATAATTATTATTATTATCATTATTATTATTATTATTAGTAGTAGTAGTAGTAGTAGTAGTATTAGTAGTAGTATTATTATAATTAATAATAAGCTACATACTTATGAACCAGGAAGTCTAACATCTCAAATCTTATGGTAAACCCCCTGGGCACTCTGACTTTCTTTACCTTTAGGGGTTTTTTTTCCTTTCCCCCACTCTTTACAGTCAGTAAAACATGGTTGTCCTAATTGTGAATCATGATTTGCTTTGACTTGATGTGTGTTGTTGTACATTTGATTCAAAATTCCAAATAATAAAACAAACAAATTCCTTCAGAAAATAAACTGGAAATAATTGCTTGGCTGATTAATGTATAGATTTAGGCACTGCTTCAAAGCAGAGCTCGAGAGAGATGTCTTTACTGATAGGTGTCCGAGCTTGGATTTGCTTTTCACCCCATTTCCTTTCACTAGCTGATCACGTGTCTTGTTAGGTTAATTATTTGTTTAATAAGTGCATTTCGGCAGTTGTTCCACAAAAACTTGTTCACCTGCAAGTTTGTCTGCCTATTTGAGTTAGATTGTGTGAGTGGTGTTGTCTGATCCTCTATTTTTTAGGTTTCATGTTTATTAAGTTGTTTTTTTTTTTTATTTTTTTTTTTTTTTTGTAAAACCTGTCCTGTCCAGCATCATAGCAAGCAGAATGGCAGTCTGGTTGCAGTGTTGTGCCGAACAAATTTGCTTT
>JBCNYH010000023.1:7431633-7449000 GCA_039654325.1 Tandanus tandanus | reverse complement strand
GCATGTTTTTGGACTGTGGGAGGAAACCGGAGTACCCAGAGGAAACCCACGCAAGCACAGGGAGAATATGCAAACTCTACACAGAAATGCCCGAGCTGGGAATCGAACCCAGGACCTTCTTGCTGTGAGGCGGACGTGCTAACCACTACGCCACTGTGCCGCCCCTGTTGTTATTGTTGTTGTTATTATTATTATTATTATTATTATGATGATCATCATCATCATCATCATCATCATTATTATTCATATTGTGTTAAGGTATTCAAATTTCAAAATAATTTTTATACAAAAAAAGAAAAGAAAATTGTACTTTTATCTTTTGTGCCAACTATTTGCAGTAAACCATGCCAAAGCATTTTTTTAAATAAGGATTTTAATTGGACCATTTTAAAAACTGACTTTGTTTTAAAATGTACTACACTCATTCATTCATTTTCTAAGCCTCTTAATCCTAATTAGGGTCTCAGCCGAATCTGGGCGAGACCGGGGTACACCCTGGAGAGCTCGCCAGGCCGTCACAGGGCCAACACTCACACAGCCATTCACACTCACACCTAGGGGTGATTTGAAACAGCCAATTAGCCTACTGTGCATGTTTTTGCGCATGTTTTTTGGACTATGGAAGAAAACCGGAGTACCCGGAGGAAACTCACGCAAGCACGGAGAGAACATGTGAATTCCACACAGAAACGCCTGACATGGGAATCGAACCCAGGCCTTCTTGCTGTGATTCGGACATGCTAACCACTGTGCCACTGTACCGACCCATGCACTACACTGTGGAGCTATATTTATTAGAAAATATCCTAGGACCTGAATATGCTACACACAAAAAACTCCATTTGCCGGGAACTCAGGACCCGGTTCTTTGGGCTGGGAAATTAGGCATACCATGAAAATAATAATAATAAAAATAGTACACCATTGGTAGCATGGTGGTGCACTGCAGGGATGTTCTGGCATGGGTTTCCTCCATGTGCATTGTTCAACAACATGCAGGCAAGTTAGATGTCTACATGTGAATGCTTGTTTGTTTCTGTGTTAGTCCTGTGATAGCTTGGCATTCTGAACCGTTCTTTATATGACCAATGTCTTATTGATACTTTGAGGGTCAGTGACTTCTCCAATAAATTATGAGTCATCCAGATAATGAATGAGAGTCTTTACCTTTCGAGACAAGAAATTTACTAAATGCTAAAAGTTCAAAAGTATTATTTTCCGGCTGTGACGAGAGCAAGATTATACCCTGACCTTGCCAGTGTCCTCTTGGCAGCAATAATCAACACTGCCATTTTTACCATTTACAACAATCCCCTTCTTTCATTTTTTTTCTTTTTACTTTGATTATCATCTTACTAAGACCTGAAGAAAATTGAATGTTAACACGAACTCTGGGAGAGAATCATCATGTGTTGGTGTACGGCTAAATCAATGGTCTTCTTTCATTCAGACTCAGGCGAATGCTTGCTCCGTGTGACATTGAGAGCTGCCGATGCATGCATCAGTGAGCCGGTCCTCTCTTGGTAAACACAAATCTGAGTATGGCATTGCTAGCTCTGCAAATGCTCAGCTCTATCGATTTGCCATTAGTGTCCATCATGCTGGATTTTCTTTTTTTTTTTTTTTTTTCCAAAGCAAATAGTTGAGTATTGACTTTACAATGGCTGGTGCAGTGTTTTGGAATGGTGGATGTGATATCTTTTGTGTAACTAATACCCCATATTTGTAATGAGATCTGCAGGCTTGTATTTGCATATATGCTCAAGCAAGTTACACAGTAAAATCTCAGACAGTAAATTAGCTCTTACAATGTTTGTCTAGTCAGTCCAGAGTATTCTCAGATTCGTTTTATATAAGTGAAATACGGGGCCAGTACTAGGAACATTTAAAAGACTACTCACCTGATATTGAATTTCAGGTCAGTGGTTATTATGAAGCATGATGTTTTACAAAGTCTCACAGACCCATGTTACTTCTTCATTTTTATTTTTGGAGCAGTGTAACATACTTAAAGAAAAGCTCTATGCACCACATGAGTTTACAGACCTGCATGATGGGCTCGTGCCAGTGATGACAGGGAAGAGAGCATATGCCATCCCTCCTTCCTGAGAGCTCGACCAATTAGCCCTCATGGGCTCATGGCTATAGATGGGTGTATGCATCACCCACGGCTCAAACTCACTAACTCTTGGCTCATACTGGTGCACTTTTTCAATATACTTTTGTCCCTTGAAAGTTGCCGGGTCGGTCTCACGGGTAACCTGCAACGACAATTTTCCATCTAACACCATACCTTAAAAATTGTTGCAAGTTGACCCATGCAACACCAGCTTAATTATTCGTAATCCTACATTAAAAGTTCAACTTGCATTGCTAGTTTGTGAATCCAAATCAAAAATTTGCAAGGTGTAGCCAAGGCTGAAGTTGCATGGAAAATCATCCACAGCGACATGTGACAAGGGGATCGAATTTTGCACAACAACAGCATGCAGAAAAATTGACATCACAAGTTGTCCACGTAATGCCAGTTTTAGAAATCCCTGCTCAAAAAAGACTTATCTAAATCTCTATGCTAATCATTTCAATCCATCTACAATTCATTTAAAGGGGCAATGTCGTGGTTGTTTAAAGAAAATAGACTAGATAACATCAGTGAGTTTATCAAAGAAAACAATCATTTATATAGATGGAAACTTAGTTTACAAAGAATAGTTTGTTAGAAGAATTAGGTTCATACAAGAAATTTGCAAGGAGTTTCTTTCGGAATTCACTGTTCGAAATTGCCCCTAGGTACGGGTGTGAATGGTTTGTGTGTGTTTACCCTGCAATGGTCTCGCAAGCTGTTAAGGGTGTACCCAGCCTTCGCCCGGTGTTGGCTGAGATAGATGTCAGCCTTCCTGCAACCCTATTAGAATTAAGAGGTTCGGCAAATGGAGTGATGAGTGATTTGCAATGCGAAAGACTACTTGACAAATGTAGACTAGTATTTTGGACATACATTGCATACTTACACCACTTTGGGTAAGTGAATTTAGGTCAATAATTGTGACAAAGCTCCTTTAACCCCCAACACATTTTGGTGTCCCGATAGCTTATAATGAATGCTCTTCATTTGACAAGGAGTGTATGAAATACTACCTCCATTTAATTGGTTGGCCTTTAACTCTACACCTGCATGATTCAGGTATCTACTGGAGATGAGTCGTGCTTTTCTTCTTTTGAACAGTCAGACAAGAATGAAGAGCACTCATGTTTGACCGGAGAGAATTTATGGTATACTACTGATTCATAAAAACAGAAGAGATGAACAGGAGGGTGACAATGCATGGTTTATTCTTGGAAATAGATATCTGTGAGTGGGTTACGTGTCTGAGTCACAAAAATAAATGTAAAAAATTGGGGCTTACCCAATAACAGGTTATGCCAATTTACACTTTTACACCACATTTTGAGAACAAACAGAACAGAAAACTGTCTGAGGAGGAAAAGTAAGGATAATTCTTGGTTAGGGTTGCCAAGGGGGAAACTCCTTCTGTTGGCGAAACATTCACTCCAGACTTGTCAAAGCAAGGCGTCAGATTTGGACAGCAGTCTGCTTGGCTCCGAAGTGACACCATCGGATTTAAGGCTCGACTCATTCTTTCTCCTGGAAATGTACATACTTCCTTCTCTGAGCTTACAGTGCACTTTGTCCAGCTTGGGAATTTACTGCCAGTGCTCCAGTGTGTAACAAGCATTAAAGAAGTCGCCCAGACAAGTGCTGATTTGTAGGACTCGCTAGACAGACAGTATTGTTCCGAAGAAAAAAATTACTGGGGGAAGGGAGGATAGGCATTTGCTTGGGCACAGTGACACAATCGGGAACTGTGACATAAAAGACAAGGGAAGTGCAGATCTGTCAGCACATCTAAATAACAATAACCACCCAATCGTGGCTTAGGCCTGGTGGCATTCAGCCAATCTCTCTTCACTTTGCAATTACAAAGAACTCCAGGCTCCGGGTAATCGCCATTGATCCCCGTCAGCCTGGCTGAACGTCATCGATTTAGTTTGGGAAGACTCTTGTGGCTGGAGGAGAAGAAAGTCTGGAATGTTGAAACCATTATTTTTATTTGTTCCGGTGTCCCATCCTGTCGAACATCGTAGATTTAGGTGCCAACTTGGTTGTTGGCACAGTTTCTGAAAATAGTAATAGTGGTCGTAATGGTTTTTAACTGCTGTAAATGGACAGTCTCGGGCCATGGTAGTATAGGTCCCAGATCTGAACCACCACTTCTACACAACTCCTAACTATGGTGAGGATGTTTTCCCTTATCTATTCACCCATCCATCACCTTTCATCTAAACCGCTTATCCACCAGGGTCGCAGGTGAAGCTGGAAAAAATCCCAGCTGACTTCGGACAAGAGGCAGGGTACACCTTGAATAGGTCGCGAATCGAATTTTCTTTAGTCACCATCCAGGTCACTTTTATGGTTAATAAGTGCATTTTTGAGGGCATTTTTTTGAAGCCATCCAACCAAAGAACTACATCTTACTCACTTTTCATTCTGGACCCATGATGCATGGGGTCATGTTCATGATTTCTTTTATGTTTGAGATGGTTGCAAGCCCCCCACAGAACCTGTTTTCTTGGATAAAATGTCATTCATATTCATACCTATATTTCAAATAGCCAATGAGTATAATGGGCATGTCTTTGGACGGAGAACTCGGTAGAGAAATGCCCTCACCGGCCTACAGACTCAAACCCAGGACTTTCTTGCTGTGAGGCGGGGGTGCTAACCACTGCTCCACCATGTCACCCCAGTGTAATATTCCTCTTCTTGTCTTTTTGGCAAGGTCTTATCCATTTATCTGGGTCCACCTGCTTGCTATTTCAAGTTTCAGTAGCTTATGGTGTTTAATGTGACGGGGAACTAGCCATGTGCCCAACCTCCAATCTTGGAGAAAGAAGTCATCGGCCAACATGTTTTTATTTTGGGGTATGCTCCCCAGATGCACCGCATTCTGTGAAACTAGGGGCGTTGCTTGGAGCCACTGTTGACAGTATTCGTCATGCAAGAGGTTAGGTAGTATGGCCACTTACTGAAATATAAGCCATAAATTACGCTTCACATGACACTGGGTATGGGGAGACCGGTCTGGGGTGCCTAGATATAATTAGGCCACCAGTAAAGGTACTACTCTTCTAGTGACCCTTGGCCCCTTGTAGTATACTTCGGTTGAATGTTTAAATATTTTCCACATAGAGTACACGAGCTCCCAGAGACCAGTGATTGACTAGTGCCATTAAAAAGGACACAGAGTTTGCTATCCATTCCTCAGAGGCTGAATGTCCAATTTTGTACTCTTGGCTTCTGGCCATGGACGGCTGTGAGATCATCAGGATTTGAACTTGAGATCTCCGGACAGTGTGCTTTTAATTTTTTTTATTATTTTCCAAAGACTGAAATTGTACAACTAAGCTTTTTTTTCATTATTTCATCTCTTGTGGCCAAATGTGTTCTTGCAAAAGGAAAATAGGCTAGATAAATTTAAAAACACGCATTTTGTGTGAGCTTAAATAAATGAATGGCCTTGTCGTTTGTGCCCTATGACATATAACCTGACGCTCCATAATGAAACTCTGCAGTTGCTGCTTGTGCTGTCCCGACTCAAAAGCAACATAAAACTCCTAACAGCCCAAAAATAAACTGTAGCAGCTCACAAAACTGCATATTGCACACAATATTTTTTGAAACTTCATTAATTTCACTGACAATCCTGGAGGTAAAATTGCATCAGTTTCCCGATAGGCATTAATTTGTATTCTTATTGCAGTGGGCCCAGCTGGTGAACAAACCACGTAGTTCAGCTGAAAGTAGCTTCAAGGGCACATGCTTCTAAGGCAACTACAAGTCAATTATTCTCATTTCATATGTAAACATAATAAATAACTGCATGAAGCACAAACTGCCAAGCACCCAGCTTCTTTAGTCGAAAGTTTACTCCACAGCGAGTGAGGAAAGCTAACTCGTTCTGAAGACGGCCAATTATTGTGCTAAGCTAAGCGATTTTTTTTTCCCCCACTATCTTCGGAACACACACATACAGTAAGTGTAGTCCTGATGAATTAACTTGGTCAGGTGGAAAAAAAGAAGAGATTAATTGCTCAAATGTTACATTCGGCCGGTATGCTCCTTGAGCACTTGCAGGGAAGGTGGGATGAGGGGAGGGGAGCGGGAACGGGGTTTGGGGAAGGGTTGATTAAAAAAGTAGTGTCCATAATTATCCATTTTTTTTATTTATTATAGACAGTCTACACAGGTGGGGTGAAAAATTCATAGGTAGCCAAGGATGCAGTGGGTAAATTTGATCAAATGTGGCTTCTTTTTCAACATAGACAAGGGGATGGGGGGGGGGGGGGGGGGGGGAGGGGGGGGGGGGGGGGGGGGGGGGGGGGGGAAAGGGGGTGTGTTTTTGAAAAGAGAGAGGAAGAGGTCCCCCCCCCCCCCCCCTCCCACACACACACACACAGACACACACACACACACACACACACACACACACACACACCCTCCTTCCTCCCTGCAGTCTACACACTTCTTCTATTAGTGTTGCTGCACTTGGATCCCCTTGGTATAGAAGCTTTTACATTTCTTTGCTCTGGCATTACTCCTTCTTTGACTATGAACTCTTCAGCCCACCCTCATATACGGGATCCCAGGTATAAAAGAAGAAACCGATAAGGGCAAAATAAATTAACTAGTGTTTAAAGACAAATCTCAGACTGAATAGAAGGCGAAATATATCTCCCTTTAAAAAAACAAAAACAAAAAAACAGATGAAACACGTGTTCTCAGCCGGATGAAATCCATTTTGTCATTTTGTTTCCACAGTAAGATTGCTCGGTCCTTACACGGTTGGCTTGACCTCTCTGTGAAAGTCAATGCACTTTTTGCACTAATATAGTGCCATCTCCATTCCCACCAATTATGTTCATAATGAGAACGTCGAGCCTTACTTCAAATGATGAGATGCATGCAAAGATAAGTGAAGGAGATTACCTGTTGCCTAGTAACACGCCCTGCCTTTAACCCTTTCTTCTCTGCAAGCCTTTTTATCATTCGAGAGCGTATTTAGCATTTAGCACGGCAAATGATTCCCAGACTTAAGTTTCATTCAATTAAGTCTCTTGGCCACAAACTTTAGCATGGAAGGCTGTGTTATTGATTAGTATGATGCATTGAGGGTGCGAGAGTTAATGGACCAGGGAAGCTTAAAGAATCAGTATTGAACTGTGTAGGGGGAAAAAGAAAGAAGTGATCAGCCTCAGTAATAGTGTAAATAAGAGATCAGGTTATATACACCAAACAGAATGGGAGAGATGTGGCATTCAGGTGTAGGTTAAGATTATGACTTTATTAGTAAAGATTTTTAAATTCTACTTACTTTGGTCTTATGTATAGTTATTTGTCAGATTGCATTCCCAGTGTTTATTTATGGAAAGGAGTCTCCAGTGTCAACACTTGGTCAGATTTAGAGGTTGGGCCATACCACCCCAATCCATTTTTTTTCTTGCTTCATTCTTTACAGCAAACTTCACCATATTAATGATTACACACATGATGTACACCATACAAGCCCAACAGGTATATCAGGGTGGGCTGAAAAGTTCATAGGCTGACCATGATGCCATATTCAAATTAAAATGTGGTTTATTTTTCAGTATAGTCTCCCCTGCAGTATATACACTTCTTCCATTGGCGTTGCAGAGGCTGGATCCCCTTTGGCTCTCATGTTTCATTGTTCTGGCATTACTCATTCTTAGTGAGCCTATGAGCCTTTCAGCCCACCCTTGTATAACAGATCCAAAAAAATGACTACAGTAAGTTCCTATAACCGTCGTGAGTGTGTTGTGCGAAACTCACCTGCTGCGTGATAGAAAATGCCCACATAGACCCTTGTTGTGAAATTTTGAACACGTACAAAAAAGTTTCTGTAAAAAGTAATTCTTGACATCAGGTCCATTTCCTAAGTCTGTTGTGTGAAGCCCTATGACTGTGCTATGACAGATATACAGATTATATCTGCTTTTGGGATCATCTGATGTTCTCGGAATTGTATGGTTTTCTTCCAGTAGTTTTATAATTGCCTTATGTTAAACCGACAGGACTTCATATATACTGCCATATATCGTATGACATTTTTACAACAGGGATAAGTTGAGCCGTATGGCAGTCGTATGTCAATTGAGTGTCAAGAAGACAAGAATATCATACAAGAATTTTTTTTTTTAGCATCTTGGAACAATCGTATCACTTTCGTTTAAACAATGTACAATTTCATAAACAATTCTGACCTATTTTCCTTAGGACAGACGTACAACACATTTAATTTTGTGTGCACAACTATGCAGCTTTCAAATCCAGCTCACACAAACCTACGTCAGTCCCTTCGGTTGTCTGACCAATCATATATATATATATATATATATATATATATATAATATTGTATTCTAGTATATCTAGTATATTATATATATATAGATATTCTGTCATTTATATGGCAAAAACTAAAGAGTCTCAAAGACAGATAGTTCTGTTTTGTTTATTTATTTATTTATTTATTTTTTTTATCCAGTCTCATGTACAGCTAAGTAGTCTCATATTCCAAGCCTTGTACTCTAAGTCATCTAGATTTGAATATATTACATCTGTCTACGTTTTATAAACTTTACATAATGCTAGATTGAAACATTAAAGATGTGTTCACACCATACTGATCTCAGTTTGCTCTACTCATATTCCTCTGTTACATCAGAGGAAATCAAAGAACATCAGTGCACACCGGTATTCAGCAGAGGACATTGTAGAATTTCGGGGTAGAGTGAAATATTTTTGCGAGTGTTGAATTTTTTTTTTTTTCCGATGTGTACCCTTGTTCTCTGATTTCCTTTACACACACATCATGACACACACATGATCATGATACACACATGCTAGGGGCAAATTGGGATCATGAACAGTATTGTGTGCATGCACCTTAAAAACACCCAACAACAATGCGTTATGGGTCTCATGTATCACCCAATCAGTCAATATATTAGTTACCCAAGATCTGACAATCAGGATACGGCAATGTGTATCCAGTGTCAAAGTAAACTCTGTGCTGTAACTTGTACCATGAATCTCCTTTCCGTATTGCACATGTGCACACCAAAACAGTCAATGCCATCTGGCTTTAAATGTCCTGTATAATTATTACTCTGTAATAATGATTTCATGAATTCATCCGGAACTTGTTTACTTCAGTCTATGTGAGCAGGCCTCTCTCACTTTCAGAGCTTTGCGTCATGCTCAGGCCTCAGAGCTCTAATGCATCTCTAGACGGAGCTGATCCATCCTACAGCATTAGCAGCCAAGTAATAAGCCCTCTCCCTGGGAGAAGCCCCATGATCTGGGAACTGATCGGAAAGGTGATGTGAACAAACAGCACACGGCGTGGAGGAAATGTCATCAGGAGAGATAGTGTGGCCAAGGAGAGATGAGGGTAGTTTTTTCTTTTAATAGCCCTAGCTGGAGCTGATTGCTGAATGCCTTAAAGATTAAAAAAAAAAAAAAAAGGGTTATTACACCAGAGCCTACTGGCTCATCAGACCAGAGCTTATCCTGGTTTCTGTAGGTTGAAGTGACTAGGAGTTCAACTCCTCTTGGATGGGATGCTAGTCTATTGCAGGTTATATTCCCAGTATTTACTGGTACATATTGCTGGGTGGAGAGACGCACACATGTGGTTGAGACCTTGCTGAGGGGATTCGACCTCACAACCCCTCGATAATGAGCCCAGCCCCCTAACTATTACACCACTCGTCTCACGAAAACTATTGAATGTGGTAAAATGGAAACACTGATGGTACTGTCAGAAGGGCCGGGGGCGGGGGTGGGGGGGTTGTGTTTGGAAGTTATTTGGGGGAAAATAATTTAGTTAAATTTGACTTGTTTATTTTTGCTCACTTGGAGGCATAAAAAAAAAGCAAATCCATGAAAGTAGTGATAAACATTACCCGTGTCTACTGGTGTATTCCCTACTGAAAGATTATGAGTGTAATGTCATGTCCACATGGTTCTACTTGCATACTTGAGAGGTAGCTAAGCTCAACATTGTTCTTGACATTGCTTTTAGTGCCAGGAACTCCTATAAATGGTTCACTGCAGCCAATTTACTTACTGTTTACTTTATGGCTCATTTAACTCACAGTAAACGTCAAAGCCTCCCAGGAGGATTTCTTCTGCTCTTTTCAAAAGGCAGAAGGATCGTATAGCATTGCCGAGTTGCAAGGACGCCTCTATTGCAACCCGCTCCGATGCACAGGAGCAGTAATTTTCTGTGCTCAATAATGAGTCCTCCTGATATAAAGCCCAATGCTGATGATTCTCAATGAGAGGTGATGGCACTTTCTCCAGCTGAAATTACTTTGGAATGCCTCCATGGCCTCTGGCCTTAAAGACTGCACTTTTTGACTTGTTTTGTTTTGCGGTTCCTGATTATACAACTTTGCCATTCTGTATCTTTTGGCAAGCAGCCGCAGTTTGTTTTGGACTAAACAAGGCTCGTTGAGAAAGAATGAGAGATCAGCAAGTCGAGACTGTTTCAGAATCCAGGAAGACGCTCAGGGTGGCCTCAAGTGATCCCGGGATTCCACTGGGTGGATGGAAAGTGGTGCTTTCAGGGCTGGGTTGTTGTAGGTACCTGTAGCACAAAAGATCAATGAGAGGAATTAGTATGTCCCCCATTCACTGTCTGCAGTGACCCATCCTTTTGCCCAGAGGACAAAAAGATAGAAGAAGGCTGATTGAGGGGTCATTGGGATTCTTGGCAACTTTCCCACAGCCTGAGGTGAAAAAGGTGAGGGCGGGCTCTGATGCTGCCACATGGCTGTTTACATTGCGAATGACATTAATGAATGTGAATGGAGATTTAGAAAGATCACAGGGGACATGACATAGGTAGAGTACTTCGGTGCCTTGATTTTGTAACAACCCAGTGCTTTATCCATACTGCTCTTGCTTAAAGATCTCACATAGCAAGTTCGTAAATGAGAACCATGGCTGGAATTACCATGACCATTCCAACGGATTTTAGAGGCAGTCTCTCACAAATATATATGTGTGGAGGAAATATGCACTTGCTTGAGAAACGTGAGCATGCAGCCGTCATGTCTACCAGTTATAACTGCGATGCATATGTAGCAGTCGATGTTCCGTGTATATTTTTACCTCCACTCAAATCTATGGTAACATCCGGTAGGCCATGTATGCCACACGGATTCTTTCATGGCTGCCATTTTTCCCCCATAATTTTAGTTGTATCCAATTCCCAAATGTTGCCTTCCAATCACATACGACCACCAACAACCAGGAAGTGGCGTAAGTATGCACATGCCCCCTCCGTGACACGCACTGCTGTGCATGCATAGAAAGCGATATCCGCTCCTTTGTACGAATGAGCTCCCAGATGCCCATATTTGGCTGGTGATTGCTGTGAGTGACAGTGAGGTGAGTGTATGCCATACATCCCTTCCCTGAGAGCATGGCCAATTAGCTCCCATGGACTCCTGGTTGCAGATGGCCACGGCATCAACCTGAATTGACCAGCAATCATGTATCCCGACAGTAGTACACGGAACACTTACAAAATAATGCTGGTCAACCTTGGACGGCAATAAATAAATAAATAATTAAATAAATAAATAAACCCATCAACCATTAACTAACATGATTTTATCAATTTCTCCCAAAGATTTAAGAAAAGGGTACGATTATTGTTGCAATTAACCAGATCTCCTTAAATGCAAGGGGGTTATGGTTATACTGATGCTTCTCTTTCCTCCATGTACAGTATGTCTTTAGCCAGTCCAGATGTTCACTAAGAGACTCATTGTGGTGATGAATGAAGTCATAGTCCTGTCTGTGCCGCACCTGAGGATGTCTATTCTTTTAGTGTGTGTTCAGGGAGCAATGCGATGATAGATACGAGTTAGCTGAGGTGTGTGTGTGTGTGTGTGTGTGTGTGTGTGTGTGTGTGTGTGTGTGTGTGTGTGAGTGAGTGATGGGATTGGAGTGGGGGGGAGGGGGGGTGTTGTGTGCACGAGATAGCATGTGTTACAGAAGTAATCAGACAGATTAGTGGCTATTGTTTGCCTGCTGTTTACCCACCTGCTTCCTGGGCTGCTTTTCAATATCCAGCTCAGTTGGTGCTGCCTGAAAGTGGCTCTTTTGACTTTTGCAACTTTGTAAAGTACTGTTCTACATTTGCTACTCATAGCATGATAATACTAACTCATTCTCTATGACCTCTGTACACCTCTGTGCTCCACCTACATCCCACAACCCACAACATAATTTAAACCTTTTTACACTTTGCTGGCTACAAATGTTTGCGTGTTGCATCTATAAATTAGTGGCAACATGTTAGGGTACCAGTATTGGTTATCCTTACAGCATGAATTAAGCAATACAGAGGCTTATTTTAACATAAATGACTATAAAATACTGGTCGTCTTATCACGTGGATTACTAGAGTGGGTTGAACTGCGGGGGTTAGCAGTCATTTTTCCCCGGAAGTGACGTCAACAGTTTGATCGGGGTTGACGTCTCTTGTGGAGACAGTGTGATGTTACATTCTTGTGACTCTGAGGAGAATAATACTGCCAAAGATGTTCATGATGGTACGTCCAAAATGGCTTATGCAGCTAACATGTTGCCAACTTGGCTTTTCTGTCTTCAGTTGGTTTAGGAACAAAAAAAAATGTTTTCATGATTTCTGCGCTTGTTGTTTGTGCAGCTCAGCACTGGCCGAAAATGTGTTATGGTACACTGGTCAGTGACGTAGCCCAGCCAATTCAACGAGTTTTTGTCACTTCCAGGCTTGAACAGCCAATCAGAAAGGAAACATGTCTCTGAGCATGCCTAGCGTCGCAGCACTTGCACGCACTTTGAAAACGAGTATGGACCGATGTTGCCGGAAGGAACCGCTGGTGTTATACGTGATCGTTTTAAATAGCTAGTAACGCTAATTCACCACAGGTACTTTTAATCATTTAGACCAACATTCTTTCACTCGTTTGTTGAACTGCTTAATCCTGCTATGGTCACAGGGAGGCTAGAGACTATCTTTGCTGAATATGAGTGAAGACGGGGTACCCCCTGAACAGCTTGCTGGTCCTTTACAGGGCCAACACACACACACACACACACACACACACACACACACACACACACACACACACACAACTATTCACACTTACACCTAGGGGCAATTTGGAATAGATACTTAGCCTAATGTGCATATCTTTGGACTGTGGAAGGAAACCAGAGTACCCAGAGGAAACCCATGCAAAATTAAAAAAAACAAAAATGAAAAAAAAAATGGAGGTGTTCTAAAACCTTTGACGAAGTAGTTTTGTAATGGATTGTTTCCATGTTGCATTATTATAAAATTATTTGCTGTGTCGACTTTTAATTTATTTGTTTGTTTTGGAATGTCCCATGTAATGGACAAGTTAACCCAGCTTACACTTACATTTCCTTAATTATTCGTCATTTTTCCTTGTGGGTTCGTCATCTTGCAGTGCGAGTTATTATCATTTTTTTTTTATCCAAAACTTACAATGTGTTGCTAAGCCCTAAAGTTTCATGCAAAATTTTCCCCGACAACATGTTACACAGTGATGTTGCAAGTTCACAGTGTAGCACCAGCTTTATGTCGTGTTTCTAGTTTACAGTTTGTGTATATAGAAATTGTAATGCAATATTAGAGCGTTATCCCACAGTTGAATGCTCAAACTTGATTGGTCTGAAGGTATGTACAACAGCAGGGATGGCAAATTAATACACGGATGATAGATTTGTATCAGTGCTCTAATTCTGGTATCATATTGTATGAATAGTAACAGCTTAGTTGTGGTTGACAGTAGTATGTTATGGGTGTTGTGGGGGGGGGGGGGGGCAGTCTAAATCTGCTGGCATGTCTTGCTGCATCACCACCACCTCCCACTGTTTACCTGGTGTGCATTGTTTATTTATAACTGCAGGGTCTTTCATGATTTATTGTTACATATAATAACTTTTAAATCTCATTGCTGCCACAGACCTCAAGGGTCCAGTGTTCCATTCTGAATTTCAATTCCAAATTACACATCACCAGAAATACTTACACAATATATGACAGGAGAAGATTTTATGCCTGGATCGACTGGCGTTATCCAGTGAGTGCTCCAAGCACTTCCGTCTAAATACTCGAGAGCTACCCTGAAAACCGACAGGGTGTTGCTTCCATTCCTGGAAAGTTTGGTTGTGTTGAAACTTGCCATGGATCAATCAAGCGCAGGATCAATTTAACTGCATTGTTTTTTGTTGTTTTTAATATATATATATATATATATATACAATTAAACTGACTACTGTGCCTTCATTTGCATATTTCCTTCACCGTTTTTTGCGAGAGATTGCTTCCAAAATTCACTGGAACCATAGTCCCAGTCATAGTTTTCACATATCAACCAGCTATATGTGACCCAGCAGAGAATTAAAAAGGCATGGTTTTCATTCCTAGAAGGTTTGGTCATGCTGAAAATTGCCTCTCACTCATCTGCCACAACACTTATTCCTACAATCGTGGTCGTGGGATGCTGGAGCCTATCTCAGCTGACACTGCAAAGGCTGGGTACACCCTGAACAAAGCTTGCCAGACCTCACACACACACACACACACACACACACACACACACACACACACACACACACACACACACACACAACACCATTCACACTCACATCCACACCTAGGGACAATTTGGAACAGCCAATTAGCCTAATCTGAACGTCTTTGGATGGTGGGAGAAAACTGAAGTGCCCAGAGGAAACCCATGAAAGCACGGGGAGAACAGATGTCCCTTCTTGCTGTGAGGCAGATGTGCTTGGTTGGATTCAAACACATTGTTGCTCCTCCACCAAAAATATCCCTTTAGATCCACCAGAACCATGGTCAAGATAAAGTGGCTACTGAAGAGGAATAAAATGGATGAATAAATGGTGTGCCAGTGAAATGCCTGTCTTCACTCATGTAGTATGAGATTGGGTATGATTTAAAAATATAAAGTTTCGAAGCTCAATTTAAGTTTAATATAGGATACAAATTGTGTCAATCATATATAATATATGATAATAAATATGCCTAATGAACCTGGTCTCCTACTGTTTAATGTCTCTCATTGCCTATAGACTACTCTTGATTTGTCAGGACACTAAGTGCTTGAGGATCTAAATAGCTCCAAAATGTTGCATGTGATCGGCTACCCACAGAGATATGAGAAATATGTTAATAACTGTGCTGGGTATGACTTCCTGATGCAACACCAAGAAAGTGCGGAAGAGAAAAACCACCTATCTCTACTGTGGTTAATATGTTGTATTAAAAAAAGACATCAAGGTATAGAATGTTATGTTCAATGTTTCAGTGTGTTCGTTTCATTTCAGGCTTGGGTGCCCGATATTCCTAAACAGCTGTTATTATGAACCAATAAACAAAAGGTGTGTACACCCTGGACAGCTTGCCAGGCCATCGCAGGGCCAACACACACAACCATTCACACTCACACTCACACCTAGGGGCAAATTAGCCTACTGTGCATGATTATGGACTGTGGGAGGAAACTGGAGTACCCGGAAGAAAACCCATGCAAGCACAGGGAGAACATGCAAACTCTTCTGCCTCTGTAATCGATAAAATATGTAAAAATATACTCAAGTCCTGTGTTGTGGGCTAATTGCTGAGTAATTAATGATGATATACTGTTGTACTTTATGGTAGCAAAGTGGCTCAATTGTTAGCACTGTCACCTCACAGTTCTGGGTTTGTACCTTGTGACCAACAAGGGCTTTTCTCTGTGGAGATAGCATCTCGTCCCTGTACTTGCATGAGTTTTGTCTGGGCAGTTTCCTCCCACAATTCAACAACATGTGTATTAGGTCAACTGGCTACTCTAAAGTGCGCATAGGTCTGAAGGAATGTGAGTGTTAACGGTTGGTTGTGTCTTTGCAAGCAATATGCCGTTCAGGATGTACTACGCCTCTCATCTGTAGTCACCTGAGATTAAATCCAGCTTCCCCCAAGACCCTGACTAGCATAATAGATAATGGATAGACGGATGGTCGTTTCAAAATGGGGCAGCGCAGTGTCGTAGTGGTTAGCATGTTTGCCTCACACCAAGAAGGTCCTGGTTTTGAGTCCCGGGTTCGGGTGTTTCCGTGTGGAGTTTACATGTTCTAAGCTACTTGCGTGGGTTTCCTCCAGGTACTTTGGTTTCCTCCTACAGTCCATCGACATGCACATTAATGTCTGTGTTGGCCCTGTGATAGACTGGTGAACTGTTTAGGGTGTACCCTGCCTTAGCATGGTGTTGGCTGAGATAGGCTTCAGTCTCTACATGACCCTATAGGATTAAGCAGTTCGGCAAATGAGTGAGTGAGAGAGTGTTTAAGAATGGAATGAAATACCAAAAATAATAAAAGCGATAATAATAATATTAATAATTACAATGACACGTTATAGGTACACTGTTAAAAAAAGGAATCTGTGGTCAGGTGAAGGAGAAAATTATGTATAGTGCACATCAAAACAATTTTATTGCTTGAACAAAACTAAATTCAAACAAGTTTCTAATTCCCAGATTGAATTACGTAGAGTGAGCATGATCAATTCACGTAATGTAAAGCAATTATGTTATAAAATGTAAGCGACCTGGATTTAATTGTCAGATTGGCTGAGAGTTTAATTTGATTCAGGGCTTTGAAAATGCATGATCAAATCATACACGATGTACAAAAACTAATTGTGTTAATTTAATCACATCAACTGATGCACACATTTGAATGAATAAGTTCAGTGAGCTTGTAGGGTTTTTTTTTTCAGTGTATTACTCTGAGTTCTTAAACCCCACACTTCCCCATACCTTTAACCATTCATACGTTTTCATCCACATGAGCGATCATATAAATCTCAACATTACAATATGTTGATGTCATATTTCCTGGGGGGGACTTTAGTTCTTGTGAAGTGCTGTTTACACATTCATGCTTTTCAATCTGCTGAGATTGTTGCAGTTGTAGCCTTTATGATCCACTCTGCTGATTCATCACATTTACCACACTTTCATAGAAGTAATCCTAAAAAGCTTGAGTCGAGGCAACTGGACTTCTTTTTTGTGGTTTATGTACAGATTATGTACAGATTCTGGACTGTACATTAATGTACAGATTCTGGACAGGGAAGAGAGATGGTTTGAAAGAGGAGTAAAAGAAGCCATCTATGTGAAGAAGGAAAA
>JBCNYH010000023.1:7365634-7384174 GCA_039654325.1 Tandanus tandanus | reverse complement strand
TCTCTCTCTCTCTCTCTCTCTCTCTCTCTCTCTCTCTCTCTCTCTCTCTCTCTCTCTCTCTCTCTCTCTCTTTTGCTATTTCTCTATCGCTGTCTGTCTCTCTCTGTCTCTTCTCTCTCTCTCTTGCTCTCGTGCTTTCTCTCTGTTTTGCTCTTTCTCTCTCGCTATTTCTCTATCGCTGTCTGTCTCTCTCTCTCTCTCTCTCTCGCTCTGTCTTGCTCTCTTGCGCTCTCTCTCGCGCTCTATCTTGCTCTCTCGCGCTCTATCTTGCTCTCTTGCGCTCTCTCTTGCTCTCTCTCTCTCTCTACATGAATCATCATTTTGGAAACTGTGGTAACCTAAATGTTAGTGGGTTTGTGGTTTTGGCATGTGTGATTTAAGAATACCGTAAAGGCATTTTTCTAAACTTTCAATCCTTAGACAAATGCATCCTGTAGTGTTCCATACTATAAAAATACATTTTAGTATCTAAACAAATATCGCTAACTATAAAACAAGCAATTTTCATGTTTTAAGTCTACTTTGTTATTGACCTTAAGACTACGCAGATGTATGTACTTCCAGTATTTAAAACGTGCTACTGTACAATAATTAACAATGAAGAGTGGTCAGATGTGTTCAGACACACAGCAGAGATACAGGTACCACCGTCAAGTTGATTATTTTTCCATAAATATCAGCTCAGATGTGTTTTTATTTCTCTTAGACCAGTAAGTTGCTATTGACGATGCCTTATTTGAGGGGAATACAAATAAAAAATAGAGAGGGTAATAAATAAATGAATGTTTATATCCCTCGGTCCTGCAGACTCATGTGGCAGAGTAATTACTGCCTTACCCCTGACTGTCACAAGGCACAGACACAGGAGACTTCCTAAAATGTCAAATAGCTGTCTGCAAGTTTCACTGTATAAATAATTATATGCCAACACATTTATTTATTTATTTAATGTTATTATTATAAAATATTAAGCTGTGATTTGCCCATTTAAAACTGCTCTCAGCACCAGCAGAGAAATTTACAGAAAAATTATAACCACCTTCAGAATATTCGCGTTTAATAATTCAGCAGTAGGGCTTTCGAAAGCCTGAAAGACAAGGTGTGTGACTATAAACCTGGAGATCGTAGGTTCAAATCCAGGTTGAAGTTGTTTGCACCCAGAAGTCCATGGGAAGCTAATTGGCCGAGCTCTCACGGGACGCTGGGATGGCATACGCTCACCTACCTGTCACTCACAGCGATCGCCAGCCAAAAAGGGAGCTCATTCATACGAAGGTGCAGATAGCGCTTTCCCTCCGACTGTGGATTTAATAAAAGATATGGTTAGCAATATAGCATATAGCATAGGGAGGCAGTACTTGACAGGTGGGTATTGGATTAAAGTAAATTAGGGTGCAACAGTGCTGGGATGCAAAACGGAAAATATTATTAGATTTGTTTACTCTCTTCGGTGTATATTAAAGGGTCGGTGCCATGGTTGTTTAAGGAAAGTAGCCCAAATCAAATGATTAGTTTCATCAAACAACAATATGTTGTTCGGCCCTTATCCTTGCTTACAGCACGTAATTGTCATGCCGTTGTTTCAACCAACTTAAGCAACATAACATTGATTTCCATCCAGTGTCGGGTTCATTTCTCACCAACGTCTTGAATTGATGAGGGGAAAAATTTAACCACTCCATAAAGTCTTCTCCGGCACATCCCGAACACTTTCAGTAGGGTTAAGGTCAGGACTCTGGGTGCCAATACATATGTGAAAATGATTCCTCATGCTCCCTGAACCACTCTTTCATTATGTGAATCCCATCACAATCAATGGTTAATGCTCTGGATCACTGATCTGAAGGTTGGGTGCTCGAGCCCCAGTACCGCCAATCTGCCACTGTTGGGGCCTTGAGCAAGGCCCTTATCCCTCAATTGCTCAGTTGTATAAAAATGATAAATGTAAGTCACTCTGGATTAGGGTGTCTCTCAAATGCCGTAAATGTAAAAACCTGCTCATTCGGTACATTTCAGGTCATCAGCTGACTTAATTTTACTGCCATAATAATGTTGCTGAGCCTCGACCTGACCAACTGAAGCAACAATACCATGATGATTACATGCTGTGATCAAGGCTAAATGCACTCCATGAAAATATTATTGAGCCTTTTTTTTGTTTGTTTGTTTGTTTGTTTGTTTTTTTTGGCCGGGCAGCGTAGTTTATAAACACTAACCGAAATGAATTTGATTCATTCAGCATATTTACTAGGACTTTGCAGCGGAATTTAAATCCCAGCAAGAATTTAAAAAAAATTCTATGTTGCAATCCATTCTTATCCGGTCCATTAGGATATTAGGTCATTTAGGTTAAAGAAAAACGTAATTCTCTTTGATTTACAAGTTCAGAGGCTATTTGTATAAATTTATAATTTGTGTTAATATTTACATATTTATATGACTTTCTGGCAACTGACGTTTGGTAGATATGACATGGCTTCTTTAAGAATGGCAGTTCTGTGGCACAGGAGATTTTTGAGTGCTGCATTGCTGATGTTTTAAATCCATAATTCATCAAGCGCATTATAGATTAGCTGTAATTAGGCTTCCTCCGATATTAATGACATCTTTCGATGTAAACAAATAGATGGGTCACTGGTCTGCAGCAATGTAACAGCAACGTTCAGAAGTGCAACGGAACGTGCCGTATGAAAAGGTGTGGCCGTGGGCAACTTGCAACTATAAAAGCTTAGGAACAGAAATAAAAAGCCCAGCTGTTCCAGCCATCGCTCCCCAAGTGTCCACAATCTCCTGGTTAGAGCACTAATGATCTGTCTCGGGAGCATCGTCTTTACATTATTTATCAACCTAGATTTATAAGCCATCAGTTTAAATAGTTGGAGGCAGAAGACATTTCTGTCATTTGTTTAAAAGTGTCACTTCCTATATAGTCATTACTGTATGTTTCTGACTCGAGTAATTCTAGTTGTATAAAGTTTAGTCTGTTTGTCAGAGGCAGTGCATTGCTTCTGCCTTACTACAGCTTAAATATTGTATTTCCGCAAGACATGTTATACGGCTATAACAGCGAGATCATAACTTTAGTTTTTTTAAGCCATATGCTTTGTTCATTTAATTGGTTTTAATACTTGTTTTGAGTATTTCAGGTGACCTCTGAAGTAGATTTTACAATTATTTTTCTCCCTCATACTCCCACTATTGACAATTTCGTACCACGTTTTCATACTTCCAGTATCTGCCCTCTAACTTTTTCAGACGTTCAAGAATGATGGCTGAAGTAATTTCAGTGTATTACAATAAATAATGACCAGGGTTTTTTTTTTTTTTCTCTCTTTTTTCCAGATCACAGAGGCAGGCAAGGATGCATTACCATCCTGGTTGCACTGGGAACCAATGAGCAGCACCCTTCAAGGACTTCCTTTAGAGGTAGACAAGGGTGTCCACTACATATCTGTCTCAACTGCCAATGCAAGCCATGTGTCCCAGAGTCCTGATGTATTTTCCATTGAGGTTCATCCAGAGGAACATGCAGACACAGACCCCGTTCAGTTAGCAATCCACTTAACTGACAATGACTTTCAGGATTTTGTCTGTGGCAACGAAGAGCCAGTTACTGTGCTTACAGTAATTTTGGATGCAGACCTCACTAAGATGCTCTCCAAACAGAGAGTGGAGCTTTTGGCCAGCATGAAAAAATTCTCGGGGGTAGGGCTCCAGCACATGAAGGTCTTGCCAGTTGTAAACAATCGCTTGTTTGATATGTCTGCTTTTATGGCTGGGCCAGGAAATGCCAAAAAGGTCGTTGAAAATGGTGCTTTATTGTCTTGGAAACTTGGCTGTGCCCTGGATCAAAGCAACATTCCCAACATCAGCAGTGTTCAAGTTCCAGCAAAGGAAGGGGCAATGTCGGCACATTTGGGATATCCAGTTGTAGGATGGTACATCGCTAATAAAAAGCCACATGTACCGAAACGAGTACGGCGGCAGCTCAATACTCCTACCCCCGTGCCCTCCTTGCTCCCTCCAACCACATATCCTGAGCCATCGAGCCGCATTGTACCCACACCGACGTCCCGATCAATTGGACCAACTTCAGACAGTTCCTCACAACCTGTGCGGGGCCCTGTACCCCTGCCTGTGAAACCCACTATTCGAACCAGAGATCCGACTGCTCATACACCCACAATAGGTCCCCCTCAGCCCACAAAAATTATGGACACTACCAGCACTATTACTATACAGCCCACCATGACCAGGCCACTGTATGTTGGGCCTTCTGTAACACCACCAACCACCAAGAAACCAACTAGAAAGCCCAAGAAACCACCCAAGACCACCCTAGTACCAAAGGAACCCAAAACAACCACAGCTAAGCCACCCAGACGTACCACGCCCTCAGTTATTGTACATGATAGCAATACAAAACCAAAGCTGCACAACCCACTTGATGAAGTCAAGTCATTCATTGGCACATACTTTGAAGTGAAAATCCCATCGGACACTTTCTTTGATCGAGAAGATGGTACAACGGACAAGTTAAGATTAACTTTGAGGAAAAACAATGATGTTGTTGCAGAAGACTCCTGGATTCAGTTCAACAGTACCAGCCAGTTGCTTTATGGATTACCAGACTGGCAGCATGAAGGCAAGCATGAATACTTCATGCAGGCAACTGATAAAGGTGGTCTGTACGCAACAGATGCAATTGAGGTCCATGTCAGTCGCTTTGGAAACAATTTTAAGTCCCCGGTCCTGTTTGCTGCCCGATTCCAAGGGGAACCTCGTTCGGTTACCAGTGATATCCATAAGAAGATCCTTCTCGTCAGGAAATTAGCCTCTTCATTTGGTGATCGCAATGCGAGCTCAATCACACTGAAAAATATTACCAAGGGGTCCATTGTAATCGAGTGGACCAACAGCAGCCTCCAACAACACCCGTGTCCCAAAGAGCAAATTCAAGCCATGAGTCGAAGGATCTCTGATGCGGAAGGCAGACCTTCGCCACTGTTCATCAATGGCATGGAACCAGACTTCAAACCCATAAATATCACCATCAAAGGAACAGGTAGCTGCCGCAACTATATGTTTGTACCACCAGGTGAGATCCCAGACCCTATCCCACCTGCTGTTACACCGGCTGTGGGAGCAGGACGACAGAGCAACGACGATGTCTATCTTCACACAGTCATCCCGGCGGTGGTGGTTGCAGCGATCCTGTTGATTGCCGGCATCATCGCTATGATTTGCTATCGCAAGAAGCGCAAGGGGAAGCTTACAATTGAAGACCAAGCAACCTTCATCAAAAAAGGAGTCCCTATCATTTTCGCCGATGAACTCGATGACTCGAAACCTCCTCCATCATCTAGCATGCCCCTTATCCTCCAAGAGGAAAAACCTCCTCTCCCACCGCCTGAGTATCCCAACATGGCCAGTCCAGAGACCACACCTCTGAACCAAGACATTTTGGGAGAGTATTCAGGCCTACAAGATGACGATCCCAATGCCCCTCCTTACCAACCTCCACCACCTTTCTCTGCTCCAATGGAGGGTAAAGGGTCTCGCCCTAAGAACATGACCCCTTACAGATCACCACCTCCATATGTGCCACCCTAATGTTTAGAGATCCCTCCGGTGTGGAGGACAGGGAACTTGTGCAGTTCCAAAACCAGTGTTGTCTCTTTGCATTTTTTGGAAATCGGAGGGGCATTGCAATTTGGGACATTGGATTGGGAGGGTGTGGTAAAACTGGACTTTTTTTATTTTTTATTTTTTTGGAATGGTGATGGTGGGGGTGTAATTATGTAATCCATAAAGACAGCAACAACAACCTCAGCCTCTAGCTGTCTGGATACTGCTGATCAGTTGGAAGATGCACCCTCCGATCCTAGCGCTTTTGTGTCTAGATGGGCTTTTGTTTGTTTGTTTGATTTTGTTTGATCATTTGTATTTCTTTTTGACTTATTTCAAAATCAAACTACTTGCCTAACAGCACTCTTTTTATCTTCTGAACTCTTTGAATAATACATAAAGACAGTAAGTAAAGTGACTGAAGGCGCAAGTGTTTCATAGTGACATTCTTCAAATAAGGGGTGGGGTGGGCATAGAGGTACAGTTGTGCAGACAATTATGGGCTTGTTTGATTCAATAAGGTTTGCCTTTTAACATTATTGTACTGTTTTTACCCTCATTCACATGTCTAGTAATGATGAGAATATTAAGAGGTAGCCAAAAACCTTGAGAGAGATAGAACCTTTTTAGTTTAATCCACTGTAAATTTGAGGGTTGATAGATTTCTTTTATTTGTTTGTTTTTGTTTTTTTGCTGGGTGTCAAATCAACACTGAAAAATTAAAACTTTTCGTATCCCTATGTACCGGATACGAGTTATGCTATGGATATGTTCTGCCTGGATAAATGTTTGAGGATGTGTGTTTCTGTCCATATAGAGATTCATATCAAGCCAGACCTACACATGGAGATATTATTGTGCCATTCTGATTTTAATCTTTTTTTTTTTTTTTTTTTTATTCCTCCCTCCCCCCTGTCTCTCTCCGGCATTATTTGGTTTTTATATCCATCTCGGTTTATAGTCTAGTCAGGATATATGGCATGATGTAGCTGCTGCCCTTTCAAGGAAACAGAAAAGGGCAAAAGTCGGAATAACTACATCTCATAGCAGGCACTGGCTACTTGTTTCCCCCTTTTAGTACTCATTGACATAATTTTGATTAAATTTCAAAGACTTTATATTCTAGTTTAAATTTTAAAATTATTTGATCCTATTTTACAGTTTGTTCTTTTTTTTTTCTTTTTTTTTTTTTTTTTACTTTTCAATAATGATTATCGAGTGTATGCCTTGACTCAAAATAACTGAAATAAAGACTGAATATTTTAATAAAGAATCATTCTCTAAACAGTGGCATCATTTATTAAAATGTAAGGATATATACAAAGCAGTTGAATGTCAGTTTTTGCCTTCGCAGTAATGCACCGAGTGTCTTTTGTAAATAATCCTCTGAATATGGATATTGTCCAGACTTGTGTATATCAGGTATGGCGGGGGGGGGGGGGAAGAAAAAAAAACATGTTCGCCGTTTGTTCCAATGTCATCAAATTGCTAAAATATCTGTACTGGTTATATGTTCACAACCCATGAAAAATATACTGCTGTGTATGGTGCGGTGCAGTGACGGCTAATCTGTTCAGATGTTTAGCGGTGGCAGGAACCGGGTATCACAGTATAGATTTGCATGTCAAAACTACTTGAATGTCTACAAAGGTGGCCTGGGTTTATTTGCAATACTGTTCTAATCTTTTATCATTGTGTGCTTCTGTATGGGATGTGTAGTGGTTAGCACATCCGCCTCCCAACACGAAGTTTCTGCATTCAGGTTGTGTGGGTTTCCTCTGGGTACTCCGGTTTCCTCCCACAGTCCAGAGACATGCACATTAGGCTAATTGGCTGTGTCCATCCAAGCAGTGTTTTGGATGAAAAACCAAAGATGCATACAAGTGAAAAATAAGTGTCACTACTTAAACGATTATTGTTGTGCTCCCCCACCCCCCCCAACTCCCCCCTCTCTCTCTGAGGGGAAGAAGGTTGGCACAAACAGCATAAAGCCAACAGTCTGTTTTCTTTTACAGTCTTATAAACATATTGTTAATCCTAAATTGTCCAATCTATTTTTTTTCTTTTGTTCTTATCTGTTACAATTCTTGATTATTGTTGTGCTCTCTCTCTTTCCTTCTCTCTCTCTCTCTCTTTCTCTCCCGCCCTCTCTCTCTTTTTCCCCTCCCACTCCCCCCTCTCTCTGAGGGGAAGAAGGTTGGCACAAACAACGCTCTGAATGTATATGAAATTGTTCATTTATCTTTTGGTTTTGGTTTAGCAGACAAGATAAAAACACATAGGGGGAGAAAAAAAACGTTAGCCTACATCAGGTGCGATTACATTATGATGATTGTTGTGCATTCTTAAACCAATGGCAACTTTTAACCTGTATGCAGACAGTAGCATCTTTATTTTTCCTGCTGTTTTTATAAGCAGGACTCACATGGGGCAATTTTGACGGTGGTTCAGTGCAGTTCCAATCCGTGCTGGACCGCAGTGACATCATCTTGACACTGTGATGGTGCACCATTGTCTGCCATAAATCACACGGTTTCCAAAATGTTTAAAATTTCATGATGTTTTCTGAAAACCATGTAACACCGTCTAGCTGCCTTGCTGTCACCTTTCGCAACCTTTCTGAATTGCATTCAACACAACCTCATTACAACCCATTCACATCGTGTTTTCAATAACTGCTCACAATTGTTTTGCCACTCAGCCGTCAAAACGGCCCCACGTGAGTCCTGCTTTATATTTTTTCCTTTTGTGTTCTTTGCTGTAATACTCATTTCAGTGTGCTTTGAATTTTAATTTTGCCTAATTTTTTTTTACTTTACAGTTTGAGTGGTACATCTGAAAGGTGTGTGTGTTGGCCTCACACTGGTCTGGCAAACTGTTCAGGTTGTACCACGCCTTTGCTCCGAGTCGGCTGGGGTAGGCTCCAGCTTCCATGTGCCCCTAGTAAAGATTAAGCAGTTCGGCAAATGAATGGATGAACATGTATATGGGTCATTCTCTGAAACTGAACTCTGAAAATTCTTGTGACATTCACAGTCCCCAAATTTCAATGTAGTCCAGCTTAAATTCATGAACCATTGTTACAAAGACAGTGAGAGAGCTACTTCTTGCACATAACTGCACTTTTATTGGAAACAAACAGGAATAAATCCGTATAGAACACAAAATTCATATTCAAATTCATTCACATATGGACACGAAATTCATATTTGTTTTTGGTGAATAAATTAATTACTGCTGGACTACGTGTGAAATAAATACACTTCAGGGGGAACTCAGTTGTACAGTGAACGACGTAACATGGAACCTCACCCCTTACTGGAGAAATGGGTCGGGTCCGTATATAACCGGCGTGGGCACCACTCAATTTTACGCGGAACCATAAAATTGATGTGCGATTCTCAGTTCACAAAGTAAGAAAAACAGGAATTTCTACTTTGGATATAAATTTAAATGCAAGTTCTTTATTGTAAGCCCTACTATTTGCACTTTGAGTTGATTCTTTCTGCGATAGCATGACAGGAAACATAAGGAACAAAAAATGTCACAATTTTCGTCCACACATTGCAACCAATTTTGCAGAAAAATTTCTATTTATTTATTTTTTTCCCCCCTTGCTGGATGTATCCGAATTATTTTGTCTGACATGTTATATGTGACCCTAATTAGGATTAAGCGGTTCAGAAAATGAATGAATGAATGTTATATGTGTCCATGTGGTATGTTTTGGGCAGGGATTGCTCTTTTAATTCTTTATAGTTTTTGGAAAATACCCATTTCTACACAATTTGAGAAGCTCCAGCATCCTCTGTTTGGTTTTTAGCTGAAGTTACAGTCTGTGTGAAGTTTCAGAAGTTCTCCTAGTGTCAGTGTGCTTTCCTTTGGATTCATTGGTTTCCTTTAACCTCCAAAAAAAAATAGTATAGGCAGAAGTTTGTGGACACCTGACCATCACACCCATAATTGCTTTTTGAGTATCTCATTCCTTGGTAGTGTATAATTGGCCTTTGCCAACTTATAGTAATCAAGAGAGACGTCTTAACACCTTTCATTTGAGATGCCTATGAAAGATTGTGAAAGTAAAAAAAAAGCTGGAAAGACAAGATCCCAGATGTCAAAAATGTTGATGTGTGGTTTGACAAACCTCTACACCATTCTACATAAGCACTGCTTACGCTGGCTAAGTCATGTCCACTGTATGGATGATTTGCGTATTCCAAAGGCTTTATATATTAAATGGAGAGCTCTGATGCCAAGCGGTCGACTGGCCGTCCACTGCTCTGTTTTAAGGATATGGACATGAAGGATTTTGCCGTGTACTGTGAAAGACAGATCTACTTGGAGGTCTGTCCTGTTCGATGGCTCCTACCCCTCTAAATACAACTTCTTAGATCTCTGCCTTCGCCAGCATCTTTCACGTGTGTGTCGCTAACACAGTCTGAGGCTTGTACAATTCTATCATCACACTGTGATGTAAAGGCCAAGGCAAGGCCTTTGCTCTTATAATAATCTCTGCTCCATTAAATTTTGGAGCTTGGGTGTGGGAATTTGTGTTTATTCAACCATAAGAGCGTTTGTGAGGTCGGGCACTGATGTTGGGTGAGAAGGCCTCAGGGTGCAGTCAGAATGCCAGCTCAACCCAAAGGTGTTTAGTTGGCTTGATGCAAGGGCACCGTAGGTCGGCACGGTCATGCTACTTGAGGTCTCCCACTCAAACCTTGGCAAGCATGTTTTCTTTCAGTTTGCTTTGTGTACGTCAGGGTTGTCGTGTCACTCCTTAGTTGCAGTCAACGGAAATTGTGATGCTCCGGCATCCGAAGATGTTCGATACAACCAAATGCTTCCAATACTGTGGCAGCAGTTTAGGGAAGGATCCTTTGGGCATGATGGACAGGTGTATGGGCTGTCCTGCACCGTTTATTGGTTTCAGTGTTGCTGTGCATTGGACCCTGAAATGGACTGGCATCCGGTCCAGGCTGTAATCCAGTCTCACACATAATATTCCCAGTGATAGACTCGAGATCCACAGTAAGCATGTTCAAGATAAAGATGAATAAATTAATGGACATCTGTAGTACACCAAGTACAGTTTTTATTACAGCTATTTTCATACATTGCAAATACACCTAGAAATAGTAATCTACTTGAGGTCAGGGTTGCTTATTTTGGAAAGGCTGGGTGGATCCACAACAATATATGCAATTCGCTCCCCTTATTGGCCTGCATTGCATCTTACAATAGGTAAATAAATATTGGGGTTAATGGTTTTTTTTCTTTTTCTGAAAGTATATCAGCTATATGAAACGGTATTGTAAGCTCTAGTGTGATCTGAACCTGTGTGATATTTATTTTGTCACCCTGGCTTCATGTATAACTTATTAACAGTCCCCATAATGTTTGCTACAAGATTCCAGACTTGTAATATTTTTTGCATCATTGGAGTAATGTCATTGTCCCTACTATATTATGTAGCATATACTGCATTAGCATTTACTACACGGGAGCAACGACAGTCATTCAGTTTGCCACTGTTACTTAGAGCAGGAGCAATCATTGTCACCCTTTAAAATGGAAAAATATAGCATTAGTATTAGTATATTTTTAGTTTACTTTTCCTGAAGTTCTACTAAACTTTGAATGGATTTAAATTTTTAAAACGTAAAAAGAAAAAAAAAGACAGTTACAGCACATTTTACTTAGGTTTCCATGTTTTGTATACTATACTTAAAAAGACATCATCTACACAGCTTAGCTTTGCTTGGAGCATGGAGAGCTAGCCTGACCTGCCTCTGCAATGGTTACAATATGCAAAAAATATTAACTATTAAAAAATCTTGTTTTAGTTTCCTTTTCATTACGTTTCCATGTAGTATATAACAAAACTGAATATTTTTATTAACACACTTTTAGCTTCACATCACTTAGCTCTGCTTAAAGCAAAGTACACAGAGCTCACCTGACCTGATCTGTCATGGTTAAAATATAATAAAGTAGGATGAAGCTATAAAAGTTTAGTTTTAGCTTGTTTTTGGTGTTCCTGTGTAGTGCATACTAAAACAATTATGTGCCTCAGGCTCGGTGGAAGTTGCTGAATAGTCCTCGAATGTCGATCAAGCTAATATTCCCTTGACTAATTGTTAATTATGTATACAATATATGCTGCTATAATACACACAGATATATGTATATATGTGTGTGCGTGTGTGTGTGTATCTGTTTGTTAAATGTGCCAAATATCCATATCTCTATCTCCCCTAGTGGGTGTGGCCTTAATAATAATAATTTTTATTATAATAATTATACTACTACTAATAAGCATTTTTATTATCAATGTCATCATCATTTCGAGTAGATTTATAATACAGAGAGGTAGAAATGGCAGTACTCTAAGCCTGGTGTGTGAACGCTGATATTCACAACCACAACAAAACCATTCAAGTTCATAATTTGTCCGATTCTGGTTTGTAATCCTTTGCATAGACGTGTCAGTAATCCTTCTCAGAGTCATTTTGTTTTGCACCTCTGTGATATTTTCTAACCTCAAGAATATCCCCACACTCCAGCTGTTTCGCTCCACCTCCGCAGCTAAAAGTGCTTTTTCATGATTTTTTTTGGTTTGCCCAGCAAAGCCCTGAATTGCCCAGGTTCTTAACCACACTAAGTCCTGGCGGCACATCATCCCACCCCCAGTGGTTACAGGCTAAGTCCAGCATCTCCTCAAAATCCTCCTCCTCACCTATAAATCCTTCCATCTCCTTGCCCCCGTTACCTATCGGACCTTCCCCTCCCCTACACCCCGTCCTGGATTCTGTGGTTCAAAGACAAGGAACTACTCTATATCCCTCCCTCCAGGCTGCAGACCTTTGGGAATAGATTCCCAAATAAATTGGATTGTCTCAATTAAAATGTTCACTGGTTTATTTTTCGTATGCTGAGGGCAAGCTGTAGCTCACAACCATAGGCCTTGAGGTTCTTTGAAAGTATGGCCAGCGATACGTCTACTTATAGGCCCATGCATGTTTCGATGTCTTACAGACGCATACAATTTCTCTTCTAAGATATTTGGCAAACTTCTTTCTGTTTTTCTGTGCTGCTTGCATCGCCAGTGATGGCAATGTTGATTATACTGATTGCCTTTCTGTACACAACCATTATGGGTCTGCTGGCTTGGATTTTGATTCCGACTGGATGGTTTTTATTATTAACATTAAACGTTATTATTATCACTAGTAGTTAACCTAGTAGCCTAATTTAAAATACAATGACTCTGACCAGATGTTTACGAATAATGAATGAATTAATGTTATAACTGTATTGTGCAGTGCTGCATGTTTGCTTGCCCTGTGAGCTTCAGATTTGTATCTGTTCAAAACATATGATCTGAACAATATGTTCATATTCAGGTAAAAGTTATTTACTGCACCAGCAACAACCAATTATTATTTCAGCACGTCATTATTTTTCTTAAAAGATCAAGGCTAAAATATATTTTAAAAAAACATCAGACTTGAATGTGTGTTGCATGTAGCTGTTGAGCGCCCACCTGTCAACATCAGTATTAGAGTAAAATGGGTCTGCACAGTGTTGGAGACAGGATTTCATCGGGGTTCCTCAGGGTCACGTTCTGAGTCTGATCTGATTTCACTTACTTGTGCTGACGTTGTGTGTGCAGTATTGAATGAGACACGTTTTCACATCTGCTGCAGCATCTACAGTAAAGAAGGATCTGCAGACCATCTGCGCTGACTTCCATTCCTTCAAATTTATAATGAATACGTGGCTGGAAAGCTCTTGCGCAAATAGATGTGAGAGTGTTTCGAATAAACAGAACTTAAGATTGTCCGCTGTGCTTATCTGGTTGGAAACATCTACATCTTAGTGTAGAGTGTTGTATCTCATACATGCTATATGGTCAAGTGCATGTGAACTCCTGACCTGTGCCACAAATCCCATTCTAGACGTATTGCCCTTGTGCTTTTGTATCTTCTAGGAAGACAATGCACTGGATTTTGGAGCACGATTGCGGGCATTTGTGGCCAGTTAGCCACAGGAGCACTACACCGATGTTGGGCAAGATGGTCTGGGGTGCAATCCAGAGCATTGTGTATGGGGTAGGGGACTTGAGTATTTTTTTTTTACTTCATTATGTTTTATGCATTATGCGAGCCTGGCACTTGAACCCAGGACCTTCTTGCTGTGAGGCGGACATGCCAACCACTACACCACCGTACCGCCCATACAGAAGCATGTGATGATAATATATTAGAACAGCATTGCTACCTGTGTAAACATTTTTTTTGTTTGTTTTTTAACATACAAATCTATACTATGGTAACCGGTTCATGCAATCTCTAAACATCAGAAATTTCTTTGCAGGGTACAGGGCTTGCACCCAGGACCTTGTTGCTGAGAGGCGGATGTGCTAACCACTATGGCACCATGCTGCCTAAATTAGTGATATGTAATGTGTATTATAAAACAAGTTTTGTTATGTGATTGTCATTTTTTTTCGCATAAAGTCACTAGTCGCTCAACTCCTCCTCGATGTGGTGATAGTCCATCACAGGTTACCTTGCGAGGATTTTTTTTACTAGTGACCATTTATACTGCTTGGTGGACAGAAACACACTTGTGGTTGAGACATTGCCCAGGGGTCTTAACACAGTGGGGATCTATTGGGATTCAAACTCACATCCTCTCCATCATGAGCCTAGCACCCTGACCATTACACCACCAGCCTCGCATAATTGTTCTAAGTGAGGGGGATTAATATTCAGATAATGTGCTGTCAAAAGAATACTGAAATCAACCTTTCTGGAAAGTATGAGACCAAAAAAAGAAGGAGATAGGAGGAATCTTAAACAAGCCATGCAAATCCAATTTAGCATGTGGTAGAAGTTTATAGCCGATGCTGTTTGATTTAAGAGCGCGCACTCTTAAAGGCTGTTAACACAAAAAGAAGAAAGTAATGCACTGATTTAAAAACAAATTAAGTCTTGTGCACTCCTGTTGTCAGCTTTCCCTCGTTTCCTTTTGATAATGCCGATTCAAACTGCGTATGGCTTTTTTTTAATCGCAGTGAATTGCTTTCATCACTTCTTTCAAATTGTGGCTGCTTATGAGTAAGAGTGCTTGGCCTTGATTTTTTTTTTTCCCTCAGAACACAACCTGCATTTTCCCACCCTGGGGTTTGACATTTTGAAGAAAGCCAAGCCTGTCCATCTTAGGTCTGTGATAAGCACATCCTGAGACAACAAGCCTGATTTTACGCTTTCAGTTCTGAGTTGAAAGACATAAGAACAGGGAATACATTCTTCTAGTCTTGCTGGTTTTCATGTCGGCGACATCTCTTTGACACACACGTCATGAAGGGCCAGAAGAGACTGCCTAGTTTTTAGACTAACCCTACAGAAGGCAGGATGAAGTTCTCCGTGTGCCAGTTTTTAACGTTAAAATTTACGATGCTTCATTGAGAGATCTTTATCATATGTAATGCTAAGGGTGGTGGCGTGATGGTGTAATGGTTAGCACATCCGCCAAACAACAAGAAGGCCCTGCATTTGAGTCCCGGGCTTGAGCATTTCTGTGTGGAGTTTGCATGTTCTCCCCGTGCTTGCATGAGTTTTGTCTGGATAGTCAAGTTTCCTCCCACAGTCCAAAGACATTAGACACATTAGGCTAATTAGCTGTTCCAAATTGCCCCAGGTATGAGTGTGAATGGTTGTGTATGTTGGCCCTGCAATGATCTGGCTAGTTGTTGAGGGTTCATCCCACCTTCTTCCAGTACTTGCTGAGATAGACTTCAGCCTCCCTGTGATCTTTGTAGGATTAAGTGGTTTGGAAAATGAGTGAGTGATGCTATGCCAGCTGATATGTGAGAACCTATATGTGAGGGCTATAGGACTACCGTGGCTGTCCCAAGACGGGTGGAGCAAAAAGACACAGTTGCCAGTTGAAGAAACAAAACAACAAAAAAAGAAAGTGGATGAATTGATCTGGCATTTGACCCAAGACAAATTTCAACATAACCAAACTTTCTTGGAATGGCAGCCACACTCTTCAGGTTCTCAAGGTAGCTCCCTGGCTATTAAGTGTTCCGACCAAAGTGCCTGAAACACTTCGTTGCTGAACCGCTTAATCCCACTAGGGATGCAGAGAGGCTGGAGCCTATCTCAGCTGACTTTGGACAAAGTCATAATACACCCTGCCACCATAGGCCAGGCCATTGCAGGGTCAACACACAACCATTTACACTCACACCTATGGGCAATTTGGAACAGCCAATCGGCTTAATGTGCAAGCCTTTGCACTGTGGGAGGAAACTGGATTACCTGGTTAAAACCCAGACAAGCATGAGGAGAATACAAATTCCACACAGGACTTGAAGCAAGAACTTCTTGCTGTGAGGCAGACATTCTAACCATTACACCACTGTGCTGCCCTAATCTATATAGCTAATGGCTAAATAATGTGATGTTACATTTCTGAAACTTAGTGATCCGAGAGAGCCTTAGAGTACTGCTACTGCACTTTTAAATTTACAGGAGCCAATCGATGTGGTTTGGAGACCATATAAGTCCATGACCTTAGTCAAGCCCGGGCTTTATTGAGTGAGATGATAGCTCACAGTTACCATGGGAATGTCCAGGAAGAGTGGCAATCTGTAGGGATATGTAGGAATGTGGAAGAAAAATTAAACAATGAATAAAAGAAAGCATAAGGGATTCTGAATGGTGCAGCAGAAAGCAGTTTGGCCTGTTGTTCAGAGATCCTGAGTTTAAATCCTGATGATGCCATAGCTGTCTGTAGCTGGGGGTGAAAGACCCTTGGCCTGTTAGCTTTCCCTGTCTTTGCCTCTACACTATCAGTGAAATTGACATGTCAGTTGTGGTTGTCTGTGAGGTTTTGTATAAGGAAAAGGGTATAAAGTATTTTGTCCTTTTGTTGTGCTGCCATAACTGGTTGGAAATTGGCAAAGATCATTACAATCATTAGGTTATCAATTAAGGAGAAAATAAAAACAAAAAAGGAAAAAGAAGTGTATGTTTATCCATGCTGGTTGTAATCTGCTGGATTTCAAATTGCAGTTTGTTTTGGCTTTGCAACCTTATACTACAATTATTAGCGGAGCTCCTGAGCTGAGCCCCATAGGCATGGAACAATACTTGCTTGTCTCATATCCATGCCTGAGTTGATGCCACCACTGCTGACTCGCACAGAATCAAAAACTCACAATCTAACTCAGGTAAGCAGACAAACATTTGCCGAACAAAACAACACCAAAGAGGAACACGGAACATGAACTCGTTAAATGGATAATTAAACTAACAGGACAGGTGATACAAATGAATGTGTAAATCAGCCAGTGAACAGCAGTGAAAAGAAAACTCACTGTTATCCTTTCTTGCTTTCGCTCCAGAGCGTAGTTCAAGGAGCCATGCTACTTTTGTACCACAAGCCTCGGACACCTATCGGTAAAGATATCTGGATCAGGAGCCCCACTTTCAGGCAGTGCCTAAATCTATATACGCATTAGTTTTAGGTAGGCACTTGGGCATAGAGAGAGCTTTAGTAACTTTGCACTTAGAGAGTGCATTGGTATATAGATTAATCACTGAGTCCAACTAATTGTTTTTTGGGGGTTTTTTGGTATGTATCCTCCCATGCTTTTTTCTCTCTTTTTTCCTTTGTGTGTCTCTGCATCTTGTTTTGTCTGTCTCTATACTTCTTTATTTGTCTCTTTATTTCTCTGTCTCTGCTTCTTCTTGCTTTGTCTGTCTTTCCCTTCTTTTTTCTTTGTCTGTTTGTCTCTGTATACATTTCTTGCTTTGTCTGACTCTTTCTGTCACAGTTTCTGCTTGTCTGTTTTTCTGCTGTTTGATCTCTCTCTCTCTCTCTCTCTCTCTCTCTCTCTCTCTCTCTCTCTCTCTCTGTGTGTGTGTGTGTGCGCGTGCGCACGCTTTTCCATTTCTTGCTTTGCCTATCTTTATCTGTCTTGGTTTCTTACTTTGCCTGCCTCACTGCTTTCTTCTTTTCTCTCTCAATCCTTTTTTTTTTTTTTTTTTAACCACTGCTACAAAACTGAGTTTTGCCAGAGGTATTGTAATCACTGATGTTTGGCCGTTTGCGAACAAGTTTCTCACCACACCCGTGCAAGGATTTTCACCAAACTAGGTGGAGACACAACCCTACCCGAGTCCCAGAGATGATTTAATTTTGGGATGTCAGGTTAAAGGTGAAGGTCAGAGCAAGGTCACAAACTTTTGAACATATGAATTTCTCATGTTAAAAAGGGTAATTGCTTAAGTCGGAGAAACAAAGCAACATAGATGGAATAAGGGACAGATAGAAAACCATACATACTCTTTAATGGCACAAACCCTTTTCTGGCCTGAAGTGACCTGGAAAGGTCAGAATCAAGGTCACAGGATTTTGAGCACTTACAACTTCTAAATGAGTGCTGATAGACATGCAGTTACTATACTGCAGAACACTAATAGTAATAATAATAAAACACTCATAATGTGGACTTTCAATCGAGACAATTGTCTGTGATCTTGATTGACCTTGAAAGGTTAAACTCTAGCCATCTTGGAAATCCTTCAAAGGAAAAAAAAATCTAATTTGGCCACACCCATGTCCTAAAAAACATATTGTAGGACGAGTACACGGATAAATAAAACCAATATCCATATAGGGCCTATTTGCTACGTTATCCATACTGTGTGGTGGAGCTACCTTACACTCTGTGAGTGCCTTCTAAATGTTTCTTGTTTCATCCAAGTCTATAGGTTCTATCCATCTCTCCGCTTCTTTGTTTGTCATTGACTTTCTGCCTCTTGCTCTCTCTCTCTCTCTCTCTCTCTCTCTCTCTCTCTCTCTCTCTCTCTCTCTCTCTCTCTCTCTCTCTCT
>JBCNYH010000023.1:7346538-7363166 GCA_039654325.1 Tandanus tandanus | reverse complement strand
TCCATCCATCCATCCATCCATCCATCCATCCATCCATCCATCCATCCATCCATCCATCCATCCATCCATCCATCTTCCACGTCTTTTTCTTCTTTGATTTAGAAATTGCTGTTAAAGAGACCCTGAGAAAGGATGACATGGTGGTGTATTGGTTAGCATGTCCACCTCACAGTCCCGGGACCAAGTCTCGAGCCCAGCTAGTGTGGTTCTGTATAGAGTTTGCATGTTCTCTCTGTGCATGTGTGGGCTTTGTTCAAGTGCTCCACTTTTCTTCTACAGTCCAAAAATCAATTGCCCATAGGTGTGAACGTGTGTGTGTGTGTGTGTGTGTCCACCCTGCAAAAGTCTGGCGAGCTCTTCAGGGTATCCTTCGTCCAGAGTTGACTGTGATGGGCACTGTCGATACCACTGATAACTGTAAAAATACAGTTTAGAACTTGGAAAAGTTCTTATACAGTATAACCATAGCATATGTAGCATAGCACCTTGTATTTGGAAACCTATTGAAAAACAGTGAAGATGCTAATCAGGCAAAAAAAAAAAAAAAAGGCTGTGATGGGTTGTAGCCAAAATGTTAGCTAAAGGCTTTTTGCCAAAGGATGCAAAGATATTATCTATACTGTCCTGTCAAGGATCCTTTCATTCGTCCATACATTTTCAAAGCTAAATAAATTTTCTTATTCCTGATTAGGGTTGCTGGGAGGCTGGCGCCCATCTCATCCGACTCTGGGCGAAGGCAGAGTACACCCTGAACAGCTCACCAGACCATTGGAGGGCCAACACACATTCAACCATTCACACTTACACCTAGAGGCGATTTGGAACAGCCAATTAGCCTACTGTGCATGTTTTTGGACTGTGGGAGAAAACCCACGCAAGCACGGAGAGAACATGCACATGAGAACATTTTGCTGTGAGGTGGACGCGCTAACCACTGCGCCCCATGCCGCCCTTGTCAAGGATTCAGTGCTCACTTATTCTGTCTAATCTATACTTATCTCTAAAAAAAGAATTCTCAAAAATACGTGTTTTGCCACTAACTGGGCCACTGTAAGCACACTAAAGCATTGACTTGCCCTCCTTTCTTGCTAATGACATTTGTTCACCATTTTACACATTACATTACATATTGATAGCACTCATACATTCGCCAAACTGCTTAATCCTATTAGGGTTGCAGGGAGGCTGGAGCCGATACTGGGCGAAAGCAGGGTACACCCTGAACAACTCGCCAGACCATCGCAGGGCCAGCACAAACACAACCATTTACACACTCACACCTATGAGCAATGTGGACCAGCCAATTAGCCTAATGCATGTTTTTGGACTGTGGGAGGAAACCGGAGTCCCCAGAGAAAACCCCAGGGGGAGAACATGCAATCTCCACACAGAAACACCCTCGCCGACCCTGGGACTCGAACCCAGGACCTTTGTGCTGTGAGCCGGACATGCTAACTCCATATTGAAAGTAATGAGCCTAAAATGTTTTCTGCCACCTATGACTGCTACATAATGTCATGTATCGTAATATTAAAGAGACATGTGTGTCAGAGCTGAACAGGCTGCACATCACTTCAAAAAGGCAAGCTTCCTCAACACTGTCACACATGCTTTCCACTTTCCATCTTCCTGTCTGACACCTCTCTCACTGTCAGGATTTCACCTTGGAATTTACGAAGGGCACCCGCATACCACCTCAGTCAGTCATCATTCTGTCTCTCTTTCTTCAGGTAATTTGAAACGAGTATTTCACCACCGGCATATCCAGCCTTTGGTAATATGAGATCCAGAGCTTGTTTCTCTTATTTTTTTATTTTTTTTTTTTGAGCATTTTGGTCAGGGAAAAAACAAAAAATCAGAAAAGGCTGCCATTTCCCCATGGCTTTGGTTCTAAAATTTTGTTCTGGTAAATAAGATTGTTCTGTCTTCATGTTTATCATGTGGCTGCCATCTGCATCAACACTCAGCTCCCAGTGCTGTTATATTCTTTTGACATATTCTGTTGTATTACACTCCAGATGACTGATTCTACAGCACTGCCAGCATGACTGCTCAGTTTATATATTAGTAAAAAAAAAAAAAAAATTGTGTTTTTGATCATTTGTTGCTGTTTTACTCTTTCTGTTGTAAGCTTTCTATTACAGGCTGGTGTTGTTAGACTGTTCTAATTAATACGTGTCTTGTATTTTGACTGCACGGCAATATAATATGTGCTCACGATCATTTAAGTGGGGTTTTGCAGTTTGAAACAGGCACCCACATGCTATTCTAGATAATATTTACTATTTGTAGTATTAATAGTGGGTGACATGGAGTAGTGTAGTGTAGTGCAGTGCAGTGACGGCTAATCTGTTCGGATATTTGGCGATCGCAGGAACCGAGTATCACAGTATAGATTTGCATGTAAAAACTACTTAAATGTCTACATAGGTAGACTGGGTTTATTTGCAATACTGTTCTAATCTTTAATCATTGTGTGCTTCTGTATCAGTGGAACGGTGGCATAGTGGTTACAATGTCCGCCTCACAGCAAGAAGCTTGGGTTGAATTCCCGGGCTTGGGTGTTTCTGCGTAGAGTTTGTATGTTCTCCCCATGCTTGCATGGGTTTCTTTCTAGTGCTCTGGTTTCCTCCCACAGTCCAAAGACATGCACATTAGGCTAACTGGCTGTGACAAATTGACCCTCGGTTTAAGTGTGGGTGTGAATGGTCGTGTTTGTGTGTTTGTGTGTGTGTGTGTGTGTGTGTGTGTGTGTGTGTGTGTGTGTGTGTGTGTGTGTGTTGGCCCTGCAATGGTCTGCCGAGCTGTTCAGGGTGTACCCTGCCTGCTCCTAGTGTTGGCTGAGATAGGCACTAGCCTCCCTGCCACCCTAGTGGGATAAAACAATTTGGCAAATGAATGACAAATGCCAAATTCTAGAGGGTTGTGTAATAACGTGTTCCCATTTTTGGATTACAGGGCAATGAAGATCTTCCAACGATTAAAGAAAATGTCTATGGCATGTCCTGCTTACATCATCAAACAGCATGATCTCGGCTTGCACAGGAAATGGGATTGCAAAAATGGAAGCGCTCTTCAAAAATAACTTTAAGGTAAAAAGGATATTGTTTCTGCCCATTAGATATCCGGGCAGTTGGAAACTGGAAAAAGACCAGAAGACGTTTTTTTTTCTAGTCTTCAACTAAATACTTTCTAGGAGCTTTTGCCCTCTGTAGCCTTATAAGAGGCTGATGAGAGCAGAACTGGATGTAATCCTCTGCTGCTGAAATGCATCCACCTCACATTTTAACATCTGGTGTGTTTTGAGATGCATTTCATCCCAACATAGTTGTAAAGAGCGGTTATTTGAGGTAATGGGGACTTCCTGTCATCTTGAACCAATCGCTTCTCAAATTTAGTTTGTGTGATGGAACCATTAAATGAAGCTCTTGACTTTTATCTGTTATATGATATATGAGATTGTCTACAGTTAGATATATAGTTTAATGAGTCATGAAATTTCTAGGATACTTTCCTATCCTATTCCTATTGTGGGTCAGCCGTAGCCTAATGGTCACAGAAGCGGCTTCGGGACCGAAAGGTCACTGGTTTGATTCCCGAACCAGCAGGAAAAATGTGTGGCTGTGGGGGAGTGAGCTGCACCTTCCCTTCCTCCACTTTCATGGCTAAAGTGCCCTTGAGCAAGGTACCTAACCCCCAACTGCTCTCCGTGCTCCCCCAATGTGTGTTGCAGCCCACTGCTCTGAGTGTGTGTGCTCACTTTAGATGGATTAAATGAAGAGGCAATAATTTCCCTTGCAGGATTAATACATTATAGCAAAATAAAAAAACTAAACAAACAAACAACAAAAAAAATTAATTTATAAATTAATAAATAAATAACACTTATTAGCTGAAGGCCAGGTGGATATTGCTGGATATTGGCATATTGTGGCTCAGTGGTTAAGGCTTTGGGTTACTGATCGGACTAAAGAGGGTTCAAGCCCCAATACCACCAGGCTGCCACTGTTGGGCCCTTAAGCAAAACCCTTAACTCAAATGCTCAGAAGTATAAATATGTATAAATGAGAAAGTTGATAAGGGCATCTAGTAAGTACTACAAGTATATACTGTATGTTGTAGTAATGGCCCAATGGTTAAGGCTCTGGATTACTGGTCTGAAGGGCAGGGGTTCAAGCCCCAGTACCACCAACGTGCCTTTACCCTCAGTTGCTCAGTTGTAAAAGTTGATAAATGTAAGTCACTCCGGATAAAGGTGCCTGCCAAATGCTGTAAATGTACCAATGGTCAAATGTATATTAAAACCCTCCGTGATTCAGAGATTTCTCCCAAGGCGAATAATTGTTTCTGTACATACTACACACACTCATTCATTAATTTGTCTAATGGCTTAATCCTGCTAGGAGGCTGGAGCCTATCTCAGCTGATTCGGTGCGAAGGCAGGGTACACCCTGAACAGCTCGCTAACACACACAAGCACACCTAGAGGCAATTTGGAACAGCCAGTTAGCCTAATGTGCATGTTTTTAGACTGTTGGAGGAAACTGGTGTACCCAGAGGAAACCGACACAAGTACGGGGAACAAGATGCACACTCCACACAGAAACACCCTCGCCAAGCCCAAGACTTGAAACCAGGACCTTCTTACCGTGAGGTGGTTGTGCTAACCATGACGCCACCGTACTGCCCCATTCAACTGTGTATAAATTTATATACATTAGATTCGATTCGTGATTTAAACCTATGCTTCATTACCTATTGCTATACTAACCTTTTCACATATACAGTATACACTATTAACGTACTTAAGTTACACAGTGTACACTTTGAAATACCATATTAGCATTATATGTCTAGAATATATGTGTATCTGTAATCCTGCACCACCTGAAACTATTCACAACTCACAGCTGGCTGGTTTATGTGTAATAAATGCTTCTCCTCACACTCTTGTGAGCACTCTTTATTTTTATGCAAGCGTGCACTGAGGAAGGCACAATTAGGCATTTTGCTTTGTTTATGAGGCACATCTGGGGTGGTAATCAGGAGACACAGCAGCGTAATATCGCTCCTGGGCATCCCGCTCACAGAGATGATACATTTAAAGTGGAATTCCAGTTAATACACACAGAAAAATCATTTTAAGTATGTACCATGGTGATTTAAAAAGCAGCAGAAGAAAACATATTTGGTGTTTTTTATTTGTGAAATGCGTGCACTGACAGTCTAAAATTAATCTTTTCACAGGGTACTAAATGAGGTGGCAAATATAAAAGCTTATAAAGGTTAATATACCACCAAGGCAGCATCACAATATTCCCCAATCTCACTGCAATTATTTCTACCTTTTGTTAAGAAGTGATAAAGTAGTAGGCGTAGCAAACCTGCTCCTCAAGAACTTCGTTCCATCCCGAATCCTGCAGAGCTGATCCGGCTAATCAAGCAGACTGATGATGTGGAGTAAGTTCGATTAGGGCCGAGGTCTGAAAAGTCTATCTTAAGGACGAGCGTCGGTGATCAGACTGATAAAGGACAGAACACGTTATTACATTATCAGAGCGTTAGCGGATCGCACGGGATGATATTTCACCTCGAGAGGTGAGTTTTTTTTTTTCTCATCCAGTGGCTGTACTGTTCCAAGACTGCTGAAAGACCATTGGAAGGACCATTCTCTCAAATTTCTCATGTTGTGTTAGCATCAGTCTCAGAGTTTCACAAGAATCTTATTGGAGTTTAGATATTAAGGACGGTCACATGATATTCTATATTCCACTTTTCATTGCTGCACTCATCACTCACTCACTGATTTGCCAGTTAGCCTAATGTCTTTGGACTGTTGGAGGAAACCTAGTTACCCAGAGGAAACCCACACAAGTACAGAGAGAACATGCAAAGTCTACACATGTTAGATAGTCCTGAACCCGGGACCTTCTCTCTGTGGGGCGGATGTGCTAACCACTACGTCACCATATTCAGAGTGTACCCCGCCTTTGCCCAGTGTCGGCTCCCTTCTAACCATTCTCCCTTCTAACCTAATAGAGGATTAAGCGATTCGGCAAATGAGTGAGAGAGTGATGAGTGGTAGATAGAGGGCAGTAGTGGCTCAATGGTTATGGTGCTGGGATCCCAGATAGGAAGGTCGGGTGTTCAAGTTCCAGTATCACCAAGCTGCCAATGTTGGGCCATTGAGCAAGACTCTTTTACCTCAACTGCTTAGTTATATAAATGACATATAAATGTCACTCTGGATAAGGGCATCAGACAAATGCCATAAATGTAAATTGAGTGAGAAGTGGCTAAAGCCAAAAACTATCACACCTAGTTGTTATGGGAAAATAATCATGGCTAAATCAAACATTTTAAGATGTGTGAATGGGCGGCATGGTGGTGCAGTGATTAGCACGTCCGCCTCACAGCAATTAGGTAATGGGTTCGATTCCCGGGCTCGGGCGTTTCTGTGTGGAGTTTGTATGTGTTCCCTGTGCTTGCGTGGGTTTCCATCGGGTACTCCGGTGATCTCCTACAGTCCAAAAACTGGACAAAAATTTGCTGTTCCAAATCACCCCATGTGTGGGAGTGAGTGTGAATGGTTGTATGTGTGTTGGCCCTGCAATGGTCTGGCATCCTCCCTTAGGATTAAGTGGCTTAGAAAATGAATGAATGAATGAATGGGAGTAATGTGAATACGAAGACTAGGAAAACTGAGAATTTTCTTTTAAGCTTCTTATTCCTATGTTAAAAAGTTTTTAGATGTAGAACTATAGATAACCATGCACCAGCACAGTCTTGTCGACGACTGTTCAACTTAATAAATCAGCAAAAGCTGCTGATTAACTAATTTTCCTCTTGAAAGAGACAGAATTTCTAATATGCCCAAATTTTACAAGAGGCAGCCCAGCGAAACGCATAGCATATGATTTCAATCTCGAACGTCCTAACAAAACTAAATTGTTCAGAAAGAAAGCAGAGGCTCTTCTTGATTGAGACAGCGGTGTACTTACAGATTACATTTGACTCGGCTGCTCTTTTGCTTTGATCCTTGTTTTTCTTTCTGATTCGATCCCTCTCTCTCGCTATCTGTAGCCCCGCCACTGCATCAAAGCTTGATTGAGTGAAAACTCCTCTGCACATGTCTGCCTTGATTAGTATTCGGAGCTGATATTGCATGATGCGTTGGAAATATCACATGCTGTTCATTTGGGTGTTGATCAAATGTTGTCTTGTGGTACCAGACAGTATTTGTAAACGCTGTCCTCTTGGCATTGACGAATGGAAGGGGAGTGTTTATATTCATTGACCTGGCCTTATGGGATTTGCTTTGATTGTTCCCACCTTAGCATTAGATTTTAATGCACAACCTGATTTGAGACCTTTATTGATCTACAACAGTGTAACTGCACTACATTAATTTATACTCCTGAGTATTTGCACATTCATGCATAAAAATGCTAACCAGTAAACCAGTAAACCTTGATTGATCACAATATATTGATATATAAATCATGATGAAGTACTGCAGAGCAACACAGTGGCGTAGTGGTTGGCACGTCTGCCTCACAGCAAGAAGGTCCTGAGCTCGGTGAGGGCATTTTTGTGTGGAGTTTGCATGTTTTCCCCATGCTTGCATGGGTTTTCTCTGGGTACTCCGGTTTCCTCCCACTGTCCAAAGACATGTACGTTAGGCTAATTACCTGCTTCAAATTTTCTCTAGGTGAGTGAGAATGGCTTTGTGTGTGTTGGTCTGCGATGGTCTGGAGAGCTCTTCAGCGTGTACCCCACCTTCACCCAGTGTTAGCTGGTCCGACGATTTTTTCAGCAGGAAGACTGGATTGTGTAATGATGTTTCTAAAATTGTGAATTATTCCCACCCATAATAGAATTGTCTCATTTTTATTTTCAAACCTCTCTGTTTTCTGATGCCAAGATCACAGTTGTATGACATTAGATGAAAAGGATGTTTGATCATCGTGGTGATTAGGTACATCTTGTTTATTTTTACACTGTCAGAAATTAGCCAGTAAGAGTTTGAAACTTGGTGAAAGCAAACTAGACACACGTTTGTCGGTATCACTTCAAGCAATAATGATTATAGACGTTCAGAGATGCATTACCAAACATACATACACATCCTTTTTACATCGAGGAGAAACGATTTACTCACTTTATTTATTCATTTACCAGGTCACTTAATCCTACTAGGGTCGTGGTGAGGCTGGTGGCTATCTGAGCCAACACTGGGTGAAGGCAGGGTACACACCAGCTTGCCAGACCATCGTAGGGCAACAAACTCACATCCATGGAAAGAACATGCAAACTCCACACAGAAACATCCAAGCCCGGGACTTGAACCCAGGACCTTCCAGGGGGACGTGCTAACCACTATGCCACCCGAAACAATTTATTTGATTCTTTATATCATTATATTTTGATAGTCACTCTGCATTAAAAAAATACGATTGCTATCTGTCACCACTGTCACGACTGAAATAAATAATTCTGATGAGTTTTTCAGGCTAGCATAAGATGCCATGAGTTGAGGTGTGAAAGAAGAACAAAGAATGAGATGGAATGAGATGGAGGGGGGCGGGGGTGGAGGTAGGGGGAATCACAATGGCTGCTGTGTAAAATTGCACCCTGCTCAGATTGCAAGTTTAAAATAATGTGGATTTAATATCTTGGCAGCCAGTTGTATATAGATGATAATATACTGTTCTGCAGGGATTATGGCAACAACAGTGACGATATAAACAATAATAGAGTTACATACTAGGTTGGTGACAGTGTGATTAGCTTATGAGCTTTGAAAGGAAAGCAGAAAAGGTTTTGCATTACACATCTGATGTGATGTTGCTACCAGCTTGTTTGGGAATTTTATGCTTAAGGGAAATGGGTAATAAATCAAGCAAATATATCATTAAAAGTATTGTAATTGCTTGATTGCTGCTCCAGCTACAGTGCCATTCCCAAACCCAATTTGTCCCTCACAAAAGTCTCTAAGCCATGCCAAAACCAATGAATCTGTCAGAAGTGCGGTCAACGGCCATTGAAGACAAGTTACTATATGGAACTATTAAGAGGAACATAGCCATACTTTATAGCTAGAGAGGTTTTGTAGTGCACAATATAGAGAATTAAACTTACAGTTGGCGGCATGGTGGTGTAGTGGTTAGCATGTCCGCTTCACAGCAAAAATATCCTGGGTTTGATTCCTGGGCCTGCATGTTCTCCCTGGGCTTGCATGGGTTTCCTCCGGGTTACTCCATTTTCTTCCTACAGCCTGAAGACGTGCACATTAGGCTAACTATCTGTTCCAAATTGACCCTTTTTATGAGTGTGTGTGTATGTGAATGGTTGTGTGTGTTGCCCTGCGATGGACTAGGGAGCTGTTCCAGGTGTACCTTGCCTTTGCCCAGTGTTGGCTAAGATGGGCACCAGCCTCCCCGTGACCCCAGTAGGATTATTTGGTTTGGCAAATGAAAGAGTGAGAACTTGCAGTTAGCACTACAAAATGTCTGAGTGGACTAAAGTATATAATTTGTTTAAAATGCAGCAAAAGTTCCCAGGGAAACAAATAATCTATATCAACCTTGCAAGTAATCTAATGCTTAGTTCCTACATTGTTTATTGGAAAACTCAGGGAAACCTGGCTACTATTTCAGAACAAGGTAGAGTTGATGTTTGGCATCACTTAAACCTGTGCACTACATAGACATTAGGCTAATTAAAGCATCAAAATCATTGTTTTTGCTATTTAGGTGGCACTTCATTGATCAACTTCTCTCAAAAAGAGGTCCAGAGGAATTTAAAGTGCACAGATAAGATCTATGTGATGCTAGCCCAGGAGAAGATGTTCCCGGACAGTGGAGGGAAGTCTATTAATAGCCGAAAGATTCAATCTGCCGTGCATGCTTAAGGACAATCAGGCATTTAACATTCAGTTGGTCACTGTCACCGGTTGGAAAAAAAGTGGTGGCAGGCTATAGCATGATGCAGAAAGGCATTGATTTATCCAAATCCTATTTGTTTCTGTCTGCCAGAGGAGTGATGTTTGAGAGGGGGAACCCTATTGATGGGTGCTTTTGGTGCACCTTTCTATCGTCTTTGCCTCGGAAACTTTCACTGAAAAAAAAAGAGCAGAGAACACTTCACTTCAGGCTGGTTTTCATATGACACCTATGTAAGCCCTTCACACCTATATAAACACTTATTTAATTATATATGTTTCTGATTTTTTTTTTAGAAATGAACATAACAATTTTGTTTAATGTCATTGTTTATAATATTTCTATAGATGCCTAAAGCAAAACCATGGATGGAAAACATGATAGGGTGTGATGTTACAGGTAATTGGATGCAAAACTGGATTTTGTTCAGTTAGCCTGATATTTGATTTTGTTCATATAGTCCAACGCTGGATTTTCTTTATAAAGTGTAACACTGGATTTTTTTTTTCTTTTTTTTTTTTTTTTTCCTTTTTGGTCCAGTTCAAAACCCTCACAGGGCAAAACCCACAACCACTCCCCTTCACAACCAGGGGCAATTTGGAAAATCCAACTAGTCTAATGTGACTGTCTTTGGATTGTAGAAGGAAACGGGAGCACTGGTAGAGACCCATGGGGAGAAAACGTTAACTCCGCACAGAAACGCCCTTGCTGAGCCTGGGACTCGAATCCAGGACTTTCTTGCTGTGAGGAGGCTGTGCTAACCACGGCACAACCAGGATTTTTTGACACAGCCATATCAATGATAATCCTTGTGTATGATTTTTTTTTACTATGGAATTAAAAACGTTAGAATGAAAATATTAATATAAACTTGTCATAACTGATGTTAAATCCGAGTCAGAGTGTTGTTCTAGAAAATGAATCCACAACAATCATATTTGATTCTGTCATACCACAAACTTATACCAACCAAAATTAGGTGTAATACAACTTAATATGACATAGTCATACAGACAGAATGACAGTTTATTTATACTTATGTTTATGTATATATGTATGTATACGGTTTGTACTGGCCTATGAAAATTGTTAAGTAAAACAGTTCTGATTAGTACTTTAAGCATATACACTGCCCAGCCAAAAAAATAAAAATAAAGTCACACACTCTAATATATATTTGCCAATAATCTTGGGCATGTTCCAAAGTGATAAGCTGTGACCTAGACCAATAAGAACTGTAACGATAACAGAGACGGCGGCTGTACGCCTGTAGTATACATGAGCTTAGGCTTGAGATTCGATCTAATCTCTAAATGTTTCTCCAGTTAATTTTCGTCACCAGGTTGGTTTCTTTCAGATCAGGTGGTTACAGTGACAGCTAAAGAGTGTTCACTGCTTCGACATTAGACACAACATTTTTGAGGAGTTAGACGCATAACAGCATCTTGACCTTAACTAAACTAGTCTCAAGGGCACAGAGGAAGGTTCCGTCTAAACACCAAAACAATAAAGCAAACACAATAGGAAAATGAAAGCATTCAAGCAAAAAGCAACATGAAAGCTCACTTTACGGAGGGCAGATTCTCCGCTTTTCAAAGGAAAATGGAATCAAAAAGCCTTTTCAACATCACTGTCAGATTGTTTCTGCGCCAGAAAGAATGTCACAAATATTAAGACGATTGATTATCGAGTTTGAATAAATCATTCAATCTGTAGTTTTTAGTGACACCTTTTTTGTAGCTGTATGTAGTGTAATGTTGGGACAATCAGAGGAGAACTGAACTTTAGAAATCTCTTATTGTAATACACGCCCTTAGCAGATATTTGTATTAGCAATACCTTTATAACTGCTCAGTGATGCGATCACCCAATTAGACAGTCATGTTGCAGCGAACATAAAGTCATAATACAGATTTAACCACTGCCTTAAAGCCGCTCTCCTGACAGATGTCTCTACTACGCTGATCTTGTTACTTAATAATAAAAACAAAAACAGTATACCGCACAACATAATAATAAAAACATTGTAGTAGTCTGGATTTTGTTCTAAAAAAAACACAAAAAAACCACACCTGGCGGCACGGTAGTGAAGTGGCTAGCATGTCTGGTTCACAGCCGGAGCCACAGTCCGGTCCTAGGCTCGGCGAGGGTGTTTCTGTATGAACTTTGCATGTTCTTCCCATGCTTGTGTGGGTTTCCTCCAGGTACTCCGGTTTCCTCCCACGTGCACATTAAGCCAACTGACTGTTCCAAATTGCCCCTAGGTGTGAGTGTGAGTATGAATGGTTGTATGTGTTATCCCTGCTATGAACTGAAAAGCTGTTCAGAGCACCTTTGCCCAGTGTTGGCTGAGATGGGCTCCAGCCTCCCGACGGCCCTAGTAGGATTAAGAAATGTAGCAATTGAATGAATGAAATCTTAAAATCTTAATATACATCCCCAGATATTGGCACACATCAAGCGTCTTCCAAAGAGCAAACAGCTAATCAGCATCGCAAAGCCTACGTACAAACATATGGATGGACGTACAAACACAGGTAGGCTGGCAAGCCATAAAATCAATGATGATTATGTAAGTATGGTGATCTGAAAACAACGTTAATAGTTAAAAAAATTTGCTTAAATTGTCTATTTCTGGATGTCAACACGCGTTAAGTTCCTGCCAAAGAGCAAACAGCCAATCAGCATTATGATGCATACGGACGGACCTAAAAGCCACGACAAATCATGTTGATAGTTTTTAAAGTATGGTGCTCCACTCATACAGGTATGTGGCCTGTACAGAAGCTCTGCTTAAAAGAAATCACGTAGATACAGGTTAATAGCCTTTGTTTTTTTGTTTTTTTTCCGTCCGTCCGTCTGTCCGCCACACTTTAGTTTTCTGACATGTACACTCCACATACTGAAGCTGGGGCTTTTTAAACTTGGTATGCTTGTTCCATATTGGCATATTATGCAATGGTTCTTTCGGCAGGAGTGTCTGGACCCCTGTGCTCTATTTTTTTTCATTTTCAAATGAAACACAAGTCAATTTTTTTCTTTCTGTTTTTAGTACCAGGCAAGATGATTTGAGTATTTTTGAAACTACTGAATGCCTTTAAAATTTTTTTTTTTTATCATACAGCAGTCTTTTTGCTGAGTTTACACATAATGATGTGTTCTGCAGTGAGAGTTCAAAGAATGGCTAGACTGGTTCAAGATGATTGGAAATAAATACTCTTTATAATCTTGGCAAGCCAAATTACATCTCAGAATGTCCAAGTTGAGGTGGATTGGCTATAACAGCATCACATTAGTTTCTATTTTTCAGATTTATATCGTTCCTGTCAGCCTGAAACATGGTACAATGGTACATCCACATGAAGGGTAAAGAGAATATGAGATGCAAATTTTAGGTGTATTGTTTAGTATTCTCACCTCACAGTTAGGAGGTCATGGGTTTAAGCCCTATGGTCGGCAATGCCGCTCCTGTGTGGAGTTTGCATGATCTTCCAGTGCTTGTGTGGGATTTTTCTAAGATGCGTAGCTTTTTGTTGTTGTTGTGCTAAGTGTGTAGGGAAAAACACAGAATGCTAATCAGACTGCACAGAAAAATAAAAATTAATAATTAGCTTTATAATATGTACATAGACTCTGCATCATTTAAAAGCCTGTGAGTAAACAAACATCCCAGCTCACCTATTACAGGTTTTGCATACAAATATGATTTCTACAGAAGTCCTGGTTATAAATAATAAGAATGTTTTCCGTGTGGGGCATGGACAATGCACTCAGCTGTCAACCTGAAAATCGTAATTTCGAATGAATGCACATAGCCATGCTTAGACGGGAGTCCATGGGAGCTAATTGGCTGAGCTCTCATGGGAGGGAGGGTGACAAACACTCACCTCCCTGTTACTTATAGCAATCAGCAGCTGATCATGGGCACCATTGAGCTCATGATTACAAGGCAGATAGCGCTTTCCCTCCAAATGTGTAAGTCTGTCCCTGAATGCATATGTAAACGCATGTTAAGATGTGAGTGGCAGCATTACGTGTTAGGGAGGGGGCACATACTTGCTTTTGCCCCTCTCTGGTTGGTGGTCACGTGATAACCGGGTTCAAGTCCTGTGCTCGGGTGTTTCTGTATGGAGTTTGCGTGTTTTCCCTGTGCTTGTGTGGGTTTCCTCTGGGTACTCTGGTTTCCTCCCACAGTCCAAACACATGCACATTAGGCCAATTGGATGTTCCAAATTGCTCCTAGGTGTGAATGTGAATGGTTGTGTGTGTGTGTTGGCCTTGCGATGGTCTGGAAAGTTGTTCAGGGTAGACCCCGCCTTTACCCAGTATCGGCTGAGAGAGGCTCCAGCCTCCCTGTGACCGTAGTAGGATTAAGTGGTTTGGCAAATGAGTAAGTGGGTATATTAAAATATAAAATATGAATATTCATTATAAAATATTACTAAAATAATAATAATAAAACAGTTCATGAATAAAGGCATTCTTGGCCTTAGAAAGTCTCTATTTCTACACCAAGGTTAAAATGACTGTGACGACCACCATTTTATGTTACTGTTGTGTTCTCTTCAGATCCCATGCTAATAATTTGTGTTTGCTAAAAGCATAATAACATGCACTAGTAAGCTACCCCACCATCCCCACCCACCAGCCAACACACACATCAATTTATTTGTATGCCTAATTATTTATAGCACTACCCAGCTTAACATGTCCCACAGGACTCATTTCCGAACAGGTAATTGCCATGGTTTCTGCACTAACATCCTCTTGCTAGTAATCACTCGTGAGGCAAATCAAGAAAGTGCACGTGTATGCCGTGTAAAAAATGTGGCCTCATGTGTCCCCGAATATCCGGCTTTAAAAGGCAACAGCAGCTATGCCTGAGGTAATTTGACTGTCAGGAGGATATGTCCTTCATCTTATTTAATGAGTGGAGGCAGTGAGAGAGACTAATTAGCCATAATTTGCTCAGTACGAGTTTGCTGAAAGTTCTGGGGCTTGCCGCAGTCTTCCTTCTACCTTTGCCCTGAGAAATGTCAGCGGTCACTGTGTTAAGAGATGGTGGCATCTAATCAACCCTAGTTGGCATGTGTCTGTGCAAATGTTAATCATTAGCACCCTAGTTCTTTCATTTGTCCCATTTTTTTGCTAAGACATAGTATTATATAGGCATTTGAAGTATGTGGGTAACAAGTTTTATGAGAGGCTGTAACAAATACCTTTAAATAAGAGGACACTTTGGGAAACAATACAGTAAAATGGTTAACTCCTGTATTATACAGCGGATATAAAAATGTGGCATGTATGGTGGCATAGTGATTAGCACATCCGCCTAACTGCCAAAAGGTCCTGGGTTCAGGTCCCATGCTTGGTGAGAGCGTCTCTGTGTGAAGCTTGCATGTTATTCCCGTGATTGCATGGGTTTCCTCTGGGTACTCGAGTGTCCTCCTACATTCTAAAGACATGCAAAGGCTAACTGAGGTGTGAGTTTGTGTGTGAGTGTGAATGTTTGTGTGTGTTTTGGCTCTGCAATGGACTGGCGAGCTGTTCAGGGTGTATCCTGCCTTTGCCCAGAGTTGGCTGAGTCGAGATCCAGCCACCGCACAACCCTGGTATGATAGAGTGGTTCACCAAATAAATAGAATGAATTAGTATAAATAAGGCACAGACCCCTGTTCAAATGTTAAGATTTTTGTGATATAAAGACCCAGATAAATAATTTCAGAAGTGTTCCTCCTTTAATGTTACCTATAATCTGTAAAATTTTATAAAAAATAAATAAATAAAACTTTAGTTTTAATAGGGGGAGTGGCTGTGTTCAAAATTAACCAATCACATTCAAACTCATGCTAACGACTTGTCACTATTACACACCTGCTATCACTTAAATTGACTCTGATTAACCCAAAATTAAGTTCAGCTGTTCTAGTAGGATTTTCTTCGCATCTTACAGCAAAAATTGAAAGGTTGTTAGGTAAAAGTTAAACGGTATCAGTCGGGGATGGGTGCAAAAGAATTTCCAAGGCATCAGATATAATATTAAACAGAGTGAAGACAGTCATCAGCAGTGGGGATTATATGGGACAATACAGTACAAAGAACTGGAAATCACTTCAAAATTGATGAAAAGAGAAAAGGAAGACTGTTCCAAGAGGGTGCCAAGAGGTCTACAGCAGCCTTAAAGGAGCTGCAGACATTTCTGGCAAGTACTCATTGTATACTACATGTGACTACAATCTCATGTATTCTTTATTGGTCTCATGTCCTTTTGTTTTTTTTACTAAGAAAAACATCCAAGTCGACTGTAGATTGCAAAAACCTATATTTATGGTATATGGCAAACGATCTTATCTTAAATGGCTTGCATTTACACAACTGTGCAGTTGAGGGTTAAGTGCCTTGCTCAGGGACCCAACAGTGGGAGTGGTGGTGCTGGGTCTTGAACCCCCAACAATTGAATTAGCATCCCAGAACCTTAACCACTGAGACACCATTGCCCTACATGAAGTCTCTAAAAAGCATGTTGGGAAATGTGTTGCGGTTTCATGAGATCAAGGTTGAACTTGTTGTTCCATATTTCTAAAAGGTATGTTTGGTGCAAAAACAACTCTGTTGCGGTCAGGGAAACGTTTCCGTTCCTTGAAAGCAAACACTGAGCGAATGAGGGGGAGCTTCTTCCCGCAG
>JBCNYH010000023.1:7336411-7346438 GCA_039654325.1 Tandanus tandanus | reverse complement strand
TCGTACTAAGCATTTCACTACATATTGTACTGTGTATAATTTGTATGTGACAAATAAAATTTTAATTTGAATTTGAAATTGAATTTGAAAAACTGCACTCACCAAAATAATACCATACCAATAGTGAAGCATGCTGGTGGCAGCGTCACACCTTGGGGCTGTTTTTCTTCAGCTGGAACTGGAGATTTTAATTGCCTCACTCACTCATTTGCTGAACAGCTTAATACTACTAGGGTAGGCTGGAGCCCATCTCATCTGAAACTGGGCGACAGCAAGGTACACCCTGAACAGCTTGCCAGACCGTCACAAGGCCAACCATTTACACCTAAGGGCAATTTGGAATATCCAGTTAACCTAATGTGCATGTGTTCGGACTGTGGGAGGAAACTGAAGTTCCCGGAGGAAACCCACGCCAGCACAGGGAAAACATGCAAACTCCACACAGAAACACCTAAGCCCGAGACTCAAACCCAGGACCTTCTCACTGTGAGGCAGGCATTGCTAAACACTACACTCCTGTGCCACCCAGCTTTAGTCAAGATGAAGCAAATTATGAACAGTTCCAAATACGAGTCAATTTTGGCCTTCAGACTGTCTGACATTCTGCTACAAAGCTGAAAATAAAAAAAGTCTTTTGTCAACAACCCAATGCATACCGCAAAAGCAACAAAAGAATAAAAGGCAGATTAAAGTTTTGAAATGGCCTAGCCAGAGTCCATACCTGAATCTAATTAAAAATCCATAGGGGGACCTGAGCAAGGGTATTCACATGACATGCCCTTGCAATCTGACAGATTTGGAGTGCTTTTGCATGGAAAAGTTGGCAAATTCAATCATACTGCCAAGTCAATAAACCCCTTAACCAAAAAGACTGAATGCTGTAATAAATTTAAAAGGTTCAACAAAATGTTAGTTTAAGAGTGTTCATATTTGTGCAACTAGGTTTCAGTTTGTTTTTCAGTTGAATTGTTTAATTTATAGATGACATTACAGGTATAAAAAGTTCTGAAGTTGTTGATCTTGGGCTAAAAACCTCAAAAACTTGGCATTTTAACAGCAGTGTGCAGACTTTTTTTGTTTTAATATATCCACTGTACAAATAAATACTGTATAAATGTATAAATACTATATATTAGTTTAAAACATTTTATTAAATACACCCATCGGTTATTCCTTTTTAATCCATGTGGATATTGACTGCGAAGATAAGTCTTGGGTTGTAAAGAATGTTCGCAGTTCATCTCTCCATCCCATTTTCAAGCAGATTTTCCAAGTATTTCTCTGCCTGAAGCCATTTCCAATCACTCCACCAGGCACACAAATTGGTTTGATGGAAACAGATGGCATATAGAATTCTGTTCAATCCTGTTTCATTCCTTTTTACTTGTCATCCTTGGTCTTTATAGTCCTCGAGTGGGCAATATGTACTCCACAGACTGGATAGGAACTCAGGATTTATTTATTTATTAATATTTGTGTGTGTGATTTTGTGAAAAAAGCTGCATGGCATTTCACTCATAATAATGCAGTGATGCAGTGAGCTTCATAGTCATTTTACTGACATGGTTTTAGACAACAGGAAAACCAATAATCACTTGTCTTTAAAAAAAAAAAGAATTAAATTAAATACAGGGCTGTATTTTCTACATGCCAAGAATTGATCATGTACAACAAAGGTAGGCAGGATGCATTTGCAAATAAATGGGATAATTAAAACTACAAACTAACAAACACAAAACATGACACAAAGTTGTAGTTACAAACAGGCAGAGAATCAGGCAATGAGCAAGCAACACTAAACACTCACTCAGGCATTTGCTGAACTGTTTGACCCTATTAGGGTCTTGGGAGGCTAGTGCCTATCTCAACTGACACTGGGCAAAGGTGAGGTACACCCTGAACAGCTCACCAGACCATCATATGGCCAACTCATGCAACCATCCTTAGGGTCCATTTGGAACAGCCAGTTAGCCTAATGTGCATGTGTTTGGACTGTGGGAGGTACCTGGAGGAAACCCATGCAAGCATGGGGAGAACATGCATGCTCCACATAGAAATGCTTGAGCCCAGGAATTGACCCCAGGACCTTCTTGTTGTGAGACATGCTAACCACTACACCACTATGCTGCCCATCAAAAGAACATGCTGTAGACACTAGAGTAGTTTTGTATATGTATGCATGTTCACCTCACTGTAAGAAAATACTGAGTTCGAGGACTGGGCATTTCTGTGTGGAGCATGCGTATTCTCCCTGTGCTTGCATGGGTTTTATTCTAGCACTCCAGTTTTCTCCCACAGTCCAAAGACATGCACATTAGGCTAATTGGCTGTTCCAAATTGCCCCTACGTGTGTGTGTGTTGGCTCTACAATGGTAATCGAGTTGTTCGAGGTGTACCCTGCCTTCTCCCAGAGTCAGTTGAGAGAGGCTCCAGCCTCCCTGCAACCCTAATAGTAGGATTAAGCTGTTCGGCGAATGATGTGATGGAAGATGAGTGAGAGGGAGGCAATCTTGTAATGTAATTAATACAGGAGTACCACTGGGATTTTAGACCTGACCGAATCTGTTGTGTCACTCATTTTATAAATAGAATATTCTTATGCAGACTTGGAAAAACCTTATCTCATTTTCTAAACACATTATCCTTTTTCACTGAGAGGCTGGAGCCCATCCCAGCCAAGTCCAGGAGAAGGCAAGGTACACCCTAAATAGCTCACCAGACCATCACAGAGCAACAAGGGAATACAAGCATTTACACCCACATTCGCACCTGGGGCAATCAGGAATATCCGATTAGCTTAATGTGCATGTCGTTGGACTGTGGAAGGAAACCACAGCACCCAGAGGAAACCCATGAAAGCATGGAAAGAACATAGAAACGGCCTTGCCGGGCATGGGGCCCAATCCCAGGACCTGCCTAGACAGATTGCATATAAAAACACTGGGTAAAATATATCCTCTGTGTGCATATTACCAAAACAAAGTATATAAAAGGCATATCACTTAGAAGAAGGCATATCTTGTAGGCAAAGAGTGTCTTTTCTTCAGCATAACAACACTCAAGCTTGCATGTATGCTTATCCCATGCAAATCGATAATGATTACTGCAGACATCCTTTGGCAACAGCAGACATTGAGTACAATCTGGAAAACATATACCAATTAAATCATACTTAAAATGTTTAGTTTTTCAAAGTTTGCTTCATGCTTTGGCTGTAGATCATACAATTTATTCAGGAATCACCATAAGCCATCTTTCGATGGCTGGAATACAGCCTGAAAGAGGTTGTTCTCCTCCAAATAGCTGAGGATAATAACCTGACCGAAACCTTATGGAAATATGTCCTATTCTTCGAACAATTCTGCGTTATTCATGAAGCTATACCTCGGGAGTGCCAGGATTTGTATATTCATATGAATGATAATACGAGGTCAGCTCAGGTGATAAACAGAAACAAATTACAACTGGGGTGTTTTCTCATTTCTTAGTGTGGCTCGATGCTTAGTCTCCACTGACACATCAAATGAAGACGCATCAATTAAAAAATGCTTGTGCCAAGATGCGATAGCAAGAGCATAATCTTTTTGCTGTATTATATGCACCGGGGTTGAGTGGGAACTTTGTTTTATTTGACTAATGATTCACTATCACCATATTCTCCTCCTCCTCTCCCTCACACGGATTCCATCTCATCGACTTTTCTGCCCTCGCTCCTTTCCTTATCTCTTCGGGCACGTTGCCCATCCACCCGCCTCTCCCGATCATTTTCCCTCTTGCATCTCACCAGACTTTTGTCATGAAAATCTTTAATTAAGTTTCACGGCTCAGAGAGATTTCTCAACGACTCGCATTCCCCTGCTGACGAGTCATTGCATTCCGCATGTTGATCCCTCCCTCATTGTGCCATCCTCTCCACGGTTGCTGATTGGCATATGGCATGTGTGTCCCAGCTGTCTGGGAAAATTGGGCGCCTTCTCATCAGAAAATAGCCCCTTTTGTACTTGAACCAGCATTTTCTTTCTTTTGTTCAACTTCTGCTGGATTCTTGCTTTCCTTCCTTGTTCAGCTGTCTAAGTGCTGATCTCTTCCCACAGAAGCCTCTGGCCTCTGATAGCATCTCACTCCCTGGAGCTTATGTAGCATTAAACCCATCAAACTTGGTTTTGTTTCAGCTGTTGCATCGCAGGCTTTTTCTCAAGGCTTTCTCGAGAGATGATGCCAGTGATTGCATGGACATTTGCTGCGGGCTTTTCTAGACTTTGGACAAGCTAGATCTGGATTTGGACTTGTAGAGCAGTAATGCACAACATGGCATTTCACTCATAATAATGCAGTGATGCAGTGAGCTTCATAGTCATTTTACTGACATGGTTTTAGACAACAGGAAAACCAATAATCACTTGTCTTTAAAAAAAAAAAGAATTAAATTAAATACAGGGCTGTATTTTCTACATGCCAAGAATTGATCATGTACAACAAAGGTAGGCAGGATGCATTTGCAAATAAATGGGATAATTAAAACTACAAACTAACAAACACAAAACATGACACAAAGTTGTAGTTACAAACAGGCAGAGAATCAGGCAATGAGCAAGCAACACTAAACACTCACTCAGGCATTTGCTGAACTGTTTGACCCTATTAGGGTCTTGGGAGGCTAGTGCCTATCTCAACTGACACTGGGCAAAGGTGAGGTACACCCTGAACAGCTCACCAGACCATCATATGGCCAACTCATGCAACCATCCTTAGGGTCCATTTGGAACAGCCAGTTAGCCTAATGTGCATGTGTTTGGACTGTGGGAGGTACCTGGAGGAAACCCATGCAAGCACGGGGAGAACATGCATGCTCCACATAGAAATGCTTGAGCCCAGGAATTGACTCCAGGACCTTCTTGTTGTGAGACATGCTAACCACTACACCACTATGCTGCCCATCAAAAGAACATGGAGCTATTAAAGTTTGATCCTCGAAACATCAGTATTGTGACTAGATTGTACTCTTAGTAAAAAGGGTTACTCAGTGGTTGTTTTGAAAGTTTAAGATGCTTACTTGAAACTTGTTCTGAAAGGGAACCCTTTTTCTCCTCAAGAAGGTCCCAATGACCAAGTGATTTTAAAAAGGTAATGTGAAAGGCAGGGACTGCTATGCTAAGTTATAACAAAAGTTGCCCACTCTAATATTTTATTGGACCTCCTTTAGCCTTGATTACAGAACATTATCTCCATGGCATTGTTGCTCCTGTTGGTCAGGTCGAGACTCAGCAACATTATGTGGCAATAAAATGAAGTCAGCTGATGACCTAAATTTACTGAATGACCAGATTATCCCATCAAGCGACTTTTTCTTCCCTGATGGAGTAGATATAAAATTGGGGTTCAAATAATGAAAGAGTGGTTCAAGGAGCATGAGGAATTATTTCCACACATGAACTGGCTTACTGATCCAAAGGTCGGGGGTTTGAGCCCCTACTATCACGGAGTTGTCACTGCTGTCTCCCCAGTGCCGCCATGTCTCTCACAGTCTGTGGTGAGTGGCATGTAAAAGAACCATTGCTGATTTTCGTAAAGAGTAGGCTGCATTACCATCAGCGTGTTTCTGCCCTGCGATGGCCTGGCGAGCTGTCCAGGGTGTACTCTGCCCTCGCCCAGAGTCGGCTGAGATGGGCACCAGCCTCCCCATGACCCTAATTAGGATTAAGCGGTTCAGAAAATGAATGAATAAATGAAATGGCACCACAGAGTCCTGACCTTAACCCTTTTGGAAGTTTTTTGGGGATGTGCTGCAGAAGACTTTATGAAGTGGTTCAATTCTCACTTCAACAAATCAAGATGTCAGTAAAAAATGAACCCAAATCTGGATGGAAATAAATGTTGTGATATTTCTTAAATTTGTCGAAACAATGTCATGGTGATTACGTATTGTAATCAAAACTAAAGGTTGTCCAAAAAAAATTAGAGTGCCTGAAAGTTAAAAAAAAAAAAAAAAAAAAAAAAGGCTATTGTGCTGCATTTGTCTAATTACAATTGGCTGTTTAGAAATATAAGGTGGCACAGTGACGTAATGGTTAGCAAGTCCACCTCACAGCAAGAAGGTCCTGGGTTTGACGAGGACATTTCTGTGTGGCGTTTGCATGTTCTGGGTACTCTGGTTTCATTCCACTGTCCCAAGACATAAACATTAGGCTAACTGGCTATTCTAAATTGTGTGTGTGTGTGTGTGCGTGTGTGCGTGTGTGCGTGTGTGTGTGTGTGTGTGTGTGTGTGTGTGTGTGTTGGAAATGAGATGGTCTGGCAAGCTGTTCATAGTGTACCCCGCCTTTGCCCAGTGATGGCTGAGATATGCTCCAGCATCCAGTTCCCAGAGGTCATGAATACAGGATTGTTTATCTTCTAGAACTCAAACAGTGTTAAAATAACAATCACAGGTGCCTATCTGGATATGTAAGCAGAACAGAGTGCTCTACTTCGAGTGTTCAGCTGTTTTGGAATGTGTGTGTGTGTGTGTGTGTGTGTGTGTGTGTGTGTGTGTGTGTGTGTGTGTGTGTGGCAGTTTTAAAGAGATGATGACAGCAGCTTCACCTGTCTTGAAAAACGCATGTGTTAGAACAACCCCCTTCTTGGTGGCCAGCAGGGATGATGGGTAACCTCTTGATCAGTGCTTTTTAAAGTGGGGTCTTTCTTTATTTCTGTCCTTCCATTGAAACCTCAACACACTAGAATCAAACTTACTTGAATTTATCTTTGAGTTTTAGCAGATCACTTGAATTGAATGTTTTAATCCAAATGTCACTCAAAGACAAGTAGGCCTATGTATATATAATGCCGTCTTTGACCCAGTTTACTCAGTCAGTGAAACATCCATGAATAAACAACCCCTCGATGGCTCTGATAAATACCTAGAATATTCTTTTTGCACATTTAAATGGCTGAATATGTTCGTAAACCTTCACTTCGGAATCCATGGAGTTTATTTTGTAGTTAAAAGGATCCCTGGCTGCCAGAGCTCAAATAACCCAAGACTTACAGAAGATTATAGGGTGGGAATCGGTGACTCAGTAGCATTAAAGAGGCTCATTCACCAGTTAATGGCCTATGTGTTTTTTTTATCTTCAATTATGAGTTAATTTTGACTGAATACAAAGGTTTTCTGGTGAAAATACCCCAGCTCATAGATTTAGTAACTTATTCACCTGTTACATGTCTTGGGAATGATCTTGGCCATCTGTGATAACTTGGCAGTACAACACCAATATGTAGACAGTAAAAAAGTCTGAAATCAAATGTTAAGAAAGAGAGGGTGGCATACAACTTTAAGAAAAAATTCAAGATATGACAATGTTTACTAATATCACTTCGCCCAGTGCAGGGGTCATTGACACTCATGAACAGGAGTAAGCAAATTGTTTCAGAAAGGCATCATGTCAGATTCTATTGTATTTCCAAGAGAAAACACTGTATTTCATGCTAATTTAATATGCCTGGTAAGTAAATAGGCATCTTAAAACCAAGTTTTAAAAATATGTATGGCACTTCACCACTGAGCTCCACCAATGAGAGGCGATAAGACATGAGTATGAATATGGCTTCTTCAAAACGGTTCTTGCAGTTTATAGCACTATTCCTTTCATAGAAGCTGGGTTACTGAAAAGGTTGGCCAACTCCCTTGGTACATTTCGGATCAATTATGTCTACATCAAAAGATTACACGAAGAGCACAGAGTCCTCAACACTGCTCCGTAACAGCAGTTTGATTCGATTTTTCACAGATATGGCTGCACATTTTCACCATCAACTGATCTGGACAGTGGATGCCATGGTATTACTGCTGGGAACCAGCGGCTCTGAAGTAAAAAGTCTTTTTATTTTATTTATTTATTTATTTTTTGTTTTGGACTCTGAGTGAATAAATGAAACATTTATCCCAGCTTCCTACTCTGTATATATAGTGCACAGTCTACAGTGCATTGCTGCTGAGATGTGAACAATGGAAGGTGTTCAACACGAAAGCATTTTGATTTCCTTGTCAATTTGAGAAAGGATGATGTGACACAATTTCTAGCCAAAAGCCAGTGGACTGAATAAAAGAGGCAGACATGAATCAGCACGCAAGTGTGCACACAGGCCGACAACAAACCATTACACTGGCATACTTACACACAGATGATTACCTTGAAAGCGTGTGGATGTAGAATCAACACAGAAGTGTCACACAGTAAATACAGAAGGGGTGGGGGGGTGGGAGTGGGGTAGTATACTCAGCATGAACCAGCATAGAAAACATTACTGCAGTTGGCCATGATGAAATAATGTACATCAAATTAAATATACAGAATAAACCAAATATGGTTTAAAGATGGTGCCACAGTGGTTACCATGACCGCCTCACAGCAAGAAGGTCCTGGATTTGAGTCCTGGCCTCGATGAGGGCGTTTCTGTGTGGAGTTTGCATGTTGTCCCCATGCTTACGTGGGTTTCTTCTGGGTACTTCTGTTTTTCCCAAAGTACAAGATAAGCGCTTTAGGCTAATTGGCTGTTCCAGATTGCCCCGAGGTGTGAGTTTGCACGCTTGTGTGCGTTGATCGTGCGATTTTATAGTTTATTTTTACATATTTTAACCATTACAGAGGCAGGTAAGTTAAGCTTTGCACTCTCAGATCTGTGTAGCTAATGGTGTCTGTTCAGCCTATATGTTTAGAGATTAATACATCATACATATATAATACATTAATACATAGAGTATATGCTATATGGAAACAAGAAAAGCAAACTGGTTCATTTATAGTGATGCTACCAGCTCCAAGTGACGATCACAAATTGTGAGATATAGTCATTATATTAATGCAACACACAAAGACAAAGTATCCTAGTTCCGCACCAAAAATGCAAACTTGGTAACCATGTTATTTTTGGTTGTAGCATTTCTCATGTTACATAGTTTTTGAAAAGTTTGAAATTTTTTTTTCTTTTTTTTTTTTAAACCTGGGTTTACACTAGGATACAATGTCCAAAAAAACATCAGAGCTCCACGATTTATGACCATGCTTGAGCATGATTTGGGTATAATAAGGAGGCAGCTCACAATCAAGAGAAGAAACTTGAAGGAATCGTGTTGCCAAGTTAATCAAAATCCACTGTGATGGTACATCAAGGTCCGTTACACTCTGTTAAGGTCTGTTGAGCTCTACTGCGCTCTACTACGATTCCATCACTACTGGCATCAAATCATAATAAAAAGTGGCAAGATTATTGACAGTCAAAATTTTGCCATGATCAGAGTGATCATCGCAAATCCATCAAATTCCCTCAAGATCATCACGATCCTATCCCACGACCCCCCACGCTCTTTCTCACGCTCATTCTCTCAAATCGTGGAGATTGCGGACATCGTGCCCCAGTCTAAACCCAGGTTTACATACAACACAAATCTAGGCAGGAAGCAGTTGTTCCAAGTAGTCCCATATACACCAGTAACATCCCAGTCACACTAAGGAGACCTTAATCACTTCTTTTTCTTTTTGATCTGAGTCACCAAAATCAAAGCTGCTTTTAACAAGCATTTTTAACATATTAGCATTTTTTTTTAACCCCAACAAAGAGAGTATTTGGAGTTTAGATTGGTTGAATTCCAGCAAGATAATTGTAGACTTTGACTGACATCCTAGACAGATACACTTACTGCTGTTAGCAGTAAGGCAGGTCTCTGGTTAATTAATTAGCCTGACGTTTCTGTAGCTGTGCTGTCCATGTTATAGAAGGGAGTTAACTGCTAGGGCTATAAAGTACATTTTAAACCAAACGTGCTAATACCTGATACCTAATCTTATGTGCAGCGTAACTGGAGAAGTAGTAATTAAGCACTCACAAAAATATATACTCTCTCTGCAGTGACTGGTGTGTGAGAGCAGGACACAAATGTGTATGCTTAGCATTCATTCATTCATTTTCTAAACCGCTTATTCCTAATTAGGGTCGCGGGGAGGCTGGCTCCCATCTCAGCCGACTCTGGGCGAGGGCAGAGTACACC
>JBCNYH010000023.1:7232276-7244112 GCA_039654325.1 Tandanus tandanus | reverse complement strand
CACACACACACACACACACACACACACACACACACACACACACATATATATAACACTCAACATACACATTTACTTAGCTGAATTTAATTTTAAATAACTATAAACTCCTTAGTAAAGTTCTTTCATAACTCTTGATCCTGTACCATCTATCTTTTGAAAGTCAAGTCATATAAATGTATCACATTACAAGTATGAGGTCATGTTAAAGAAATCCGAACATGACTCAAATAAAGAATAAAACAAAACATAAAATTATCCATTTTCCCAAAAGCAGCATCCATATCCCGAATAATGTAAAATCTGGATGAAATGAAGTGTAACGCACTACATCAATTGTGTCAAACTCATTTCGGGTTCACGTATTGCATAAGTATTTGTTCCCATTGCTGCATAACCATTAAATTAGGCCTTTTTTGAAAAGATGCATGGTTACAGCAGCACAACTTTCAGTTTGTTAATGAAGAGTTGCATCATTAGCACATTTCATCAGTAGCTAAATTTATGGCTCTGGGTTTATTGCACTATTTTGCCCTAGTGTAAAAGAGAGACTAGCTGTATTTTCAGATCTTAAAATATAATAATTTCCTGCAATACTACTTTGACTTAGACCGTTGGCAGGCCAGATTAGAACCTTTATCAGGCTGAGACCAGACACCCCTGTATTAAATTAACCATTTTTCAAACAAAAGGACATTGTTCAGTTGTTGTCCACATCCATCACTGTAATAGTGAGCAGGGGCAATTCTACAGACTGTACGTATGCTTCAGAATGATAAGACAACTGTGTGAACATTTGAATGTTATATTCAGCATGTTAGATGTAGGGATGGTTTCCCAAGTAGACAGCAGAACGTTGGGGACTAAAGTCTTTGAGTGTTGTCTTTTATACTTTGCATCAAAAGACCTAACTACCAAGGCACTTTGAGCAAACTGGTGAAGTATAAATGCTATATGGTGAAAAATAAAGCCAGCTACATTCATACTCACACTTAGGGATAGTTTGGAACAGACAGTTATCCTAATGTGCATGTCTTTGAACTGTGGGTGGAAACCAGAGTACCCGAAAGAAACCCTTGCGAGCGCACAGAGAACATGCAAACTCCACACAGAAACACCCAAGCCTGGGACTCAAATCGAGGTCCTTCTTGCTGTAAGGCAGACGTGCTAACCAGTACGCCACAGTGCCACCTGGCCTGACCATCAATATGTAAGTATTCCATTGGGCCAAGCAATGTGTTCTCGTCTGCCTCCTTCCTTTTATGAAGGCACTGTGGTTAGAGCAGCAAAGCCGAGCCCAGAACTCGAACCGGGATCTTCTTGTGTTGAGGTGGACGTGCTATCCACTATGCACCCATGGCATACACTAGCTAAATTGTTTAGACAGCAGCAGTCTTGGCAAACAAGCAGCTATTTCATGTTTGGTAATCAGTATAGAGCATTTAAAGTAGTCTTTCAGTACTTCATAGATTAGCCTACATTTGTCATCCCTTAAATATTCTCCATCAAGGAGGTTTGTGTGATTAATTGTTAGCAGGATCCCCACCAGAAGTGGGAGGTTAGGAAGGAAGACCTCACTGAATTTTGGAGATGATCCAGAGCAGATTCTGTATTTAGGAATTTTTAAAAGGTTTCTTTAATATCGTGAGAGATGATGATTTTTAACATTTTGGTTTATATGGTGAATTGCTTGTGGCTTCATTAAGCTGGGACCTTCAGCTCTTGCTGGAGCGATTCGCAGCCGAGTGTGAAGCGACCGGGATAAGAACCAGCACCTCCAAGTCCGAGGCCATGGTTCTCAGCTGCAAAAGGGTGAAACGCACCCTCCGGGTCTGGAATGAGGTCCTGCCCCAAGTGGAGGAGTTCAAGTATTTCGAGGTTTTGTTCACTAGTGAAGGAATGATGAAGCGGGAGATTGACAGGCGGATCGGTGCAGCCTCTGCTGTACAGCAGAGCTTGTACCGGTCCGTCGTGGTGAAGAGGGAGCTGAGCCGGAAGGCAAAGCTCTCAATTTAACAGTTGATTTACGTTCCTACCCTCACCTATGGTCACGAGCTTCGGGTAGTGACCGAAAGAAAAAGATCGCGGATACAAGCGGCTAAAATGAGCTTCCTTCACAGGGTGGCGGGGCTCTCCCTTACAGATAGGGTGAGAAGTTCTGTTATCTGGGAGAAGCTCGGAGTAAAACCACTGCTCCTCTGCATTGAGTGGAGCCAGTTGAGGTGGCTCAGGCATATGAATAGAATGCCTCCTGAACACCTCGCTGGTGTGGTGTTTCGGGCATGTCCAACCGGAAAAAAACCCAGGGGTTGACCCAGAACACGCTGGAGGGGCTATGTTTGTTGACTGGTTTGGGAACACCTCGGTGTCCCCCCGGAAGAGCTGGAGGAAGTGGCTGGGGGGGACGGACGTCTGGACCTCACTGCTTAGGCTGCTGCCCCCGTGACCCGACCCTGGATTAACCGGAAGAAGATGAAGATGGTGGATTGCTGGATGAAGGTTTGCGTTCTCCAAGTGCTCTTATTTCATTATTAGATTATCTTATCTTGCTTACCAGAGTTCTTTCAGGCTGCTTGTTTTTTCTTAGTGTTCGCCCATCTTCTGGGCAGGGATGATCTCAAATCAGATATATTTCCAACACGGGGCCTGCTTTGGGTGGGTTCCTGCCCAGTGAATTACTTGCGTATCAAGGGTTTTAGAGTAATCTTGGGGACTCAGGTCCTTAAATGCCTGATAATACTGTTCGGTATATGCCTGAAGTAGATTTTGACTTTCATGCAAGTCTTTGCATAAAGGTGCCTGCCAAAGTGTCTGAGAAATTTGCAGGTAAACTGTAGAGCATAGTAAGTGTTCCTCGTCTCTGTAGGTTAAAATCAAAGAACAAAACTGTATGGGAGTGAAATAAGTTAGATGATTTAAGTAGGTCTATGTCATTAAGCCTGATTTAGTTTTTCTTTCCTCATGACCTTTTTTCTTTTTTATCTATCTGTCTGTCTGTCTTTCTTACTTTCTTTTTTTCTTTATTTTATTTCTTCCAGCCTTCCTGGTGTTTCACTATAATTTAGAGCTTGCTTTAGCTCTGACTTTCATCCACAGCCAAATTGTATCATCGTGTAAAGTAACCATTTTGAATTACACATCCATAATTCAGTGTTCTACAGCAGGGGGTCTGAGTTCTAAAGAAGTTGTGCTGTGAACAACAAGAGGTCTGAGAGCTCATCAATGTTGAAATTTTCAGAAAGAGAATGAAGCTCCCTTTTAAGTCCACTTGTATTGAGTACACCAAAGGAAACAGCTGCAAATGACCTTGCTGCTTCTTGTTGTGCTTGCAAAGCATGTAGACTTGCTTTGCAAACACAAAAAGAAGGAATTGGTTCTTATTATTGGTTCTAATTTTTATTATTAATCAATAATTCTTATTGATCAGCTTTCTCAGACTTCTTGATGATTGCACCACAATTCTTTTTACAGCTTGGACATCAGTGTTGCTGAAAAATAGAGACGGGGGCATGGTGGCATAGTGGTTAGCACGTTCACCTCACAGCATGAAGGTCCTGGGTTTGATGAAACCGTTTCTGTGTCGAGTTTTCATGGTGTCCCCATGCTTCCTTGGGTTTCCTCTGGGCACTCCGGTTTCCTCCTACAGTCCAAAGGCAGGAACGTTAGGCTAATTGGCTGTTCCAAATTGCCTCTAGCTGTGAATGTGAGTGTTAATGGTTGTGTGGTACCTTGCAATGGTCTGACGTGCTGTTCAGGGTGTATCCTGACTTCGCCCAGTGTCGGCTGAAATAGGCTCGAGCCTCCCTGCGACCTTAGTATTAGAATTAAGCCTTTGGCAAATGAGTAAGAGTGTGAGTAAATAATAGAGACAGACACATTAGAACTATTTAGTATCATATATATTTGAGTTCATTGATAACAAATGCAGTACAGTGCAAATCACGAACAGGTCTGGATATAAATGTTTTTGTTTACTCTTTCCATATAAAAATGCAATTATTATAAATAGTTTTATTAGTTTGTGCAATCTTCATTTCTGGTGTGCTTCAGAAGCTGCAGCGATATTAAACAGGTCACATTGGGTCATCTTAATTATGTGGTTTAAGCCCAGCAGTGTTGATGCAATGAATGATTTATGGCTTGTATTTATGCCAGACTTTATTAAACAGAGGCCAAGATTCCAGCATTTGTTTTCTGGTCTGAGTATTGGCATCTTCCCCAGTAGTTTTAATCGTGCTCATACTCATGTAACCTTGTATGTTGATTAAATATATTATTGAGTTGATTGTGTAACTCTTTGGGAGAGTTAATTAGATTTAGTATATATTACACTTCATTACAAAGTCTTGCCATACCAATCATTTATGTACGTCCCTTTGTTATTACTGACTGTCTTGCTGTGTTTTTACTATTACCATGTCCATTTTGGATGATTCTAATTATATTTTCATGTTGTGCATCCTATATAACATTTAATATCGGAATTATGATTTTAAAAATGCATTTATTGTTATTATTATTTTATTAAACCGCTTTCGATCTTCACACCACCTCTGAATAAAATACACTGCAGCATGCCTTAAACTAAGTGATGATAACAGGCCTGGTAGTTGTGATAATGAGCAATTACATCATGACTCATTAATATGCAGCTATCAATTGATCAGAACTGAACACTTGAAATTGTTGTCAACATGTGCCTCTATTTGGAGGCCTTAAATCCTTATTCCAGGATTTTATTTGTACACAACCACCCCTCCTTGTGACCAACATACCAAAAGATCTCAAAGAGCATGAGGGTAAATTGATCTTTTCTTTGTCAGTGGGGGCATTCCTCAAGGCTCTCTACTCTCCCCTCTTCATTTTCATTTCATTTTTCAAACTGCTTTATCCTTTATTAGCAGCAAGGCTGAAGGGCATCTCAGCTGACTCCTGATAAAGGTCAGGCCCAACACAAATACACTACCATTCATACTCGCTTTCATACCTAGGGACAATCGAGAATATCCTGTCTATGTGCATGTCTTTGGACTGTGGGAGGAAACCCATGCAAGCCTGGGGAGAATATGCAAACGTCATACAGAAACTCCCTTGCCGGCTACGAGGCTCAAACCCAAGAACTTCTTGGTGTGAGGTGGAAGTGCTAACCATGTTCTTAAAAGTTTCCTCCATAATCGGGGTCAGAATTTGTATATTCGACCACAGCGGTCTGCCTCATTTTCAACAACAACAAATCTAGTTATTAGTTGGAGGTGGCTTGTTTCATGTTGTGATAAAAGCACAACGATCTCCAGTTCAGCATGTACAAAAGTGGACTTCCCAGGCTGCATTCCTGAAAATAAATGATGTCACAATAGGTGATTGATCTCCTGTGCTCCGACATCCTACAATAAGATGGTAATGATTATACCATTGTCAGGAAACAGTATTTTCTTTTTGGGTCAACCAAGTCGATCCTGTTTCTGCTCTGCTTCGTTACCTTCATTATTATCGGGTTCCACCTGGCTTCCACTATCTTCAAGGCCAAGGGTGAAATATGTCATTCACTCCTCTAAGAAGTTCACTGCCTGCCTACTTCCCTCCATCAGGGCTTTGTACCATTTCAAAAGGCAGTAAAGTGTAAAGAACTGAATGAGTCCCATCCATTTCCATTACATTTCCATTTCCATTTATGCCTTTTGGTAGATGCCCTTATCCAGAGCGACCATCCCCCCACCCCCACCCCAGCAATCGCAGCGTTCAAAGGCGAATAAAGAGAGTTCATGAACAGTGCAACCGACATTATACAAAACTTCACTTTCTTTCCTAATGCAGATGAATTCTTAATGTATACCTCTTCTCTCATTCACCATTTTCTTCTTCTTCTTCTTCATCTTTTCATACCTTGTACGCCAACTACACTATAGCAAATGTAGCCTAATTTATCTCGGTACAAAATGGTTTACTCAAATGTTATCCCATTTTTTTTATTATCTTTTATACTATGAGTTCTAGATCAGTTTTGTTCATAGGCACTGCAGTGTATTTACACTGTAACCAGGAAAACTGTGCAATTACTTGGTCTGCGTTTTTTTAATTACATGCTATTACTACCACCATTATGTCTGATTTTATCCGCTACCTTTTTCTCTACAGTTTTAACAGTATTTAGTGGTACAAAACACTCCAGTGATTCATGGATCAAAATAATTATTTAGAACTGCACATTAGGGTAATTAACTGTTCAAATTGTGTATGTGTTGGCCCTGCAGTGGACTGGCGAGCTTTCAGGCTGTTCAGGGTGCTTCAGTCTTCCCGGGACCCTAGTAGGATTATGTTATTATATATTCGGCAAATGCAGGTTGCGGGGAGGCTAGTGCCTATCTCAGCCGACACTGGGAGAAGGCATGGGTACATCCTGAACAGCTCCATCAGAAGGCAACACACACGCAACCATTTACACTCACCCTCACACTCAGGGTTAATTTGGAACTGCCAGTTGGCCTAATGTGCATGTCTTTTGACTGTGAGAGGAAACCAGAGGACTAGGTAGAAGTAGTGGCAGTGTTGTTAGTAGTAGTAGTAGTTGTTTGTTTACCTTACCCTCCATTCCTCATGTTTATAGAAACTCTTGTCCTGTTGGAGGTGTCGCGGAACGCATTTTTGTGCGGGCTTGTCATATTTTCAGTGGTCAGTCTCAGAGCATACCTCTGAGTCATATGGCAACAGTCTCTACCTCTGCTTTCTTCATATTCTCATTGATGGATGGCTTTTTATCCATATTGCATTTCGATGCAATGTACTTCCCCAGTATAAGCTGGCGCGGACATGTGTAGGTGTGAAAAATAAGGAAAAAAACGACAAAATCAACCCATCCTTTACTGTCAGTGGAGCAGTGCAGGCTTGTAGTTAGCTTTTTCCTTACTGTTCCCAACATGGTGATTTACAGTTTGATATTGAGTGCATGGAGACTTGATTTGATAAACACAACCTGTGTATCTTGGTTTATTTTCCAAAATGCTTACTCATATGGTTCATAAGTATTACCTTTATAGCATCCAGAGTGACGCAACGGTCTAAGCATTTGATTTATTTTATACAGTATAGAGCTGTTGATGCACAACTCCAGGCATATTCATCTCTTCACCACAGAAAAATCAAATAAATAAATAAAAAATATGGTGAGTTACCATACAATGTCTCCGAGAACACAAATGAGAGAAGGACACTTTTGAAGGTTGCCTATAAACAAATTTGGCGAACATTTATTAGGAAAAAAGCATATGGTATTCTAAATCAATACTATTCTCATTAAGCATGTTAATAAAACGCAACAAATAATTAAAAAAATTATATAATTATAATTATAAATACAAAAAAAAATTATTAAAAATTATTAACAAATAAATAAAATTGAAGACAACTCATAGCCTAAAGATCCTCAATTCTGAGTTTGGGTTACTATTGTTAGAGGTTCACATGTTCCTCCTGTGTCCCTGTGGGCTTTACTCTGGGATCTCAGTTTTCCTGCTGGAACATTTTTGCCCTGTAGGATGCTATTAAAAGCACATCACAAATAACTGGAACATATACTATGATTTTTGATGGATGTGTTAGATAGCTACACACAGCTTGAATCATGGGTATATGATGGAATTTCAGTGCAACATTACACACATGTGCGCACACTCACACACACACATCTAATTTCGTACTTCTATCTTTATGGGGACATTTAATCGCCCTACTGGTTTTTCTAGCCCATCACTTAACCCTTTACCATCACAACTAAATCCCTATCCCCAACCTTAACCTACTTCTAACCTCAACCCTAAAACCAATTCTTAACCCTCAAACAGCCCTTTGAAATAGTGAGAACCAGACAAAATGTCCTCACTTCCCAAAAATGTCCTTAATCTGTTGGTTAAAAAATTATTCCGGTACTCACTATGTAGCACACGCGGCACAGTGGCATAGTGGTCAGCATGTCCGCCTCACAGCAAGGTCCTGGGTTCGCATGTTTTTCATGTGGAGTTTGCATGTTTTCCATATGCTTGCGTGGGTTTCATCTGGGTTTTTTCCCACAGTCCAAAGACATGCACATTGAGCTAATACACTGTTTCAAATTGCCTCTAGATGTGGATGTAAGTGTGTGTGTGTGTGTGTGTGCGTGTGCGTGTGCGTGTGTGTGTGTGTGTGTGTGTGTGTGTCAGCGCTGCCCTGCGATGGTCTGGCGAGCTGTTCAGTGTGCATCGTGCCTTTACCAAGTGTTGGCCCAGACAGGCTCCAGCCTCCCCGTGACCACATGTAGCACACACACAGACAAACACAGAGACTGGCTATGTAAACAGCACAATTTATCTTTTATCTCCCTTTGCCACCAGTGGAGCGGGAACAATAGAAAAGAGTTCCATCTGTCCATCCAATTTGTTAGTGCAATAACTTTTGAAGAAAATGACACAGGATCACCAAATTTGGTGTATGGATCCTCCTCAAGGGCCAATGGGGTGGGTTTGTGAATGGGTCACCTTGCCCTTGTTTCAAGGTTACAGGGTCACTTTTTATTTATTGGACTTTTCAATGGTCCTGCCGGTCAGAGCGTCTGGACCCCTGTGGTTTATTTTCTTTTTTCTGATTGTCATTTTTTTCTCCATCCCACCAAGAACAGAAATAAATAAAATAATTTACAAATAGTCTAATAAAGAAATAAATACAGTGGCAGCAATAAAGGGGTTGTACTTATAGAGCTTGTGGAATAATTAGTCATTAAAAAAAGTAATAACTGAGCGTTGTTTACTGATGACAGATCCATATATATAAATATATATATTGTATTAATTCCGCAAGGGAAACTTTGACTTCTGCGTTAAACCCATCCAAATTGAGCAAACACACTTGGAGCAATGGGCTGCCTCACTTCGTGGTACCCGGAAAGCAGTTGGGGGTTAGGTGCCATGCTCAAGGGGACTTTAGCCATGAATGTGGAGGAAGAGAAGGTGCAGCTCACTCCCCTGCCGCCACACATTTTTCCTGCTGGTTCGGTAATCAAACCAGTGACCTTTAGGTCCCAAAGTCATTTCTCTAACCATTAGGCTACGGCTGCCCTCATGATCATGTTGGTAACAATACAATTATTCTGAGAAAATACAGCAGACTTGGACCAAGAACACATGAGATTTGATTTACTAGTGCTTTGGCACAGTAAGTGACCAGTGATGTAAAATATACAGACATGCAGCTGTTTAGGTTCATCGACCAGCTTTACCATTTACTGCAAGAGAAAGCATAAATAAGGCTTTACAAGCAAAAACAAAACAGACTATTACTACTGTGTTTTCACATTGTCTTCAACATCAGTGCAATATCTGAGAAATAAAAGGTGGCATGTTTTGAGGATTATATTGCTCTATTCATTATTTAAACTCATACACTGTTTTAGACAGCCAAAAATAAATAAATAAATAAATAAAATCAATGTCCAAATTTATGAATCTTACTGTACATATAAATAGTCCACTGAACAAGCTTGCTGTCAGGAGCGGTCAAAAAGTAAATTTTTACTTACTACAAGAGATTCCTCTAGCCAAATGCCCTGGGGAGGTAATGCAAATGACCATGATTGACCCTTAAATGCGATTAAGTACAAAGTAGTTGTGGATGAGGGACCCAAATTGGAAAATTGTGTGTTCCTGGCCATTATTTCTAATGCATTGTCTGCTATTGTTTATGTAACATTAATCTTTAATCAATAATTAATTAGCCAATCTGTCTTTAATCATTTATTTACTATTTACCGTTATGTATTTCTGGTTAAACATTAATATGTTGTGTTGTTTTGGGATCAATTAGTGTCCATGTTTGCTATAGAGAAAAATACATTTCTGATGCACTGTTTGCTTATACAACATTAATATATTAGCTTTAGCAGGACGAACATACACATTGATACACAGACGGAGAGGATGCTTAATATTGGGACAAAGCTTATTGTTAAGGATAATTCGTATTGGTACATCAGATGTACAAGTAAAGTTCAACCTGTAGATACTACAGATACCCTATTTCCAGAAAAGTTGAGATATTTTCGAACATGCAACGGAAAAAAAACATGTTTATTTGTGAATTCACATGGACATTAATTTAATTGACAATAGTATTAAAAAAAATCAATATTTATTACTTGATCAAATTAATTATTTTCAAAATATTAACTAAATTACAATCTGATGCCTGCAACACACTCAACAAAAATTGGAGCAGAGTTAAAATAATATTCAAGTATCACGGTTTGGAAGATTCCACATATCGTGACTGGGTAGCATTCAATATATGCTTAATCTCTGCAAACAAGGATGGGTTGTGGCTCACCCATTTGTGCAAAATTTGCGAGAGAATTTTAGTCACTTTTAAAGGAGCATTTCTCAGCATTGATTTCAGGCTTTCAATCTAAAAACATCTACAATACATGAAAATGTGAAAAGATTCAGGAAATTCAGACACATCTCTGTGTATCAAGTGGAATGTAAAAACCACTGTTGAATGTGTTAGACCTTTGAACCCTCAGGCATCACTACTTGAGAAACCTTCATGCTACTGTGACAAATATAGCTACATAGACTCGGGAGCTTCAAAAAAACATTGTGGCATAACAGAGTCCACCGCTGCGTCTTGGAATGCAACCTGAAACTGTAATACGCCGCCAAGTTCTCTGGGCCTGAGCTCATCTTGCATGAACCAAGAGAGAGTGGAACTGTGTGATGTAGTCAGATGAGTCCACATTTAAGCTTTTATTGTGGTTAAAAAATTGGATGTCTAGTTCTTCATATCAAAGATGAAAGTGACCATCCAGATTGTTATCAGTAAAGGGTTTAAAAGCCAGCATCTGTGATGATATGGAGATGCATGAATGCCCAAGGAATGTGTGAGTTGCATGCGTGTGAAAGTTTAATTGACACAGAGGCATATAAAATTATTTTAGACATATGTTGCCATCAAGACATTTAGCAGAAGAGTGTCAGGCCTCATTCTGTACAAGCTACAACAGCATGGCTCCATACTTTCAGCAATTTTTGCCAGTTATTAAGTAGCTGCTAATTGCTAAAAATAATGGCTAAACATGCTACCATGGAAACATGTTATCACACTTTTGCTACTCTATTTGTGTTATGTATTTTTCCCCCCATGTCAACACATATCTGTTTTTAAAGCTTTCAAAGTGTGATCACACTTTATATGTCATTAAAGCAGAATCCAGATAACTCCAAAGGTTTTATTGGACTAGCATTTTGATGCCGATGAAGGATGTGAATTTACTTAAAATTTATACCTGTACAATCGTGCCAATCTATATGTATGTAGAACTAGGTTGTGTTGTAATATCTGTAAATACTGTTTCTGACTCATCATGAATCATTCCCATGCTGTGTACCCCACTGTAGCAGGTTGAAGAGTGACCAGTTCAGGTAATTAGGGCTGAATTGAACACTTCACTCTTTGCGCTTACCTAATTAAGTGACTGCAATTTAATTGATTTAGTTACAGAATGGTGCATCCCAGCATAATACGGTCACTGCCCCTCAATTTAAACCATTGGTGGTGGGGACCGGATTTGGGGCTCGTTGTCCTCTTGTCTGCCGGGGCCGTCCCCCACAGGGCATGGTGGGAGGGTTGTGTGTAAAGTGGACGTGTGAGAGTGGAAGTTCGTGGGGAGGAGGGGGGGTCGGAGGTGCCCTGGTTTCCGGGCTGTGCGGCCGGAGCATCGGGGTGGGTGCTGGCCCGCACCAGGTGGTTGTCTGGGGGGCCTGGTTCTCCTGGGCGTGGTGCGGGCCCTCTGCCTTGGGGAGGGGGGATTGCCTCCGGG
>JBCNYH010000023.1:7200597-7211556 GCA_039654325.1 Tandanus tandanus | reverse complement strand
ACACACACACACACACACACACACACACACACACACACACACACACACACACACACACACACACAACCATTCATATGACACATAGAGGCAATTTGGAATTAGCAAGTTAGGCAATTAGCCTAATGTGTATTTCTTTGGACTGTGGGAGGAAACCCTCTTAAGGACACGGAGAATATGCAAGCCCCACAAATGTGCCCTTGCCGAGTCCAGGCCTTGAACACAGGACCGTCTTTCTGTGAGGCAGACGTGTTAACCCCTACACCACCATGCTGCCCAGTTTACAAGTTTTTATTATTATTTTCTATTATCATAGTTGTTTTGATATTGGAAATTTTTTGTCAATTTAATAATCTTTAAATAAATAAATTTAATAGAAGTAAATAGAAATGAGGGAAATGTTAAGCTTTTTACCCAAATTTTTTGAATTTTAAAATTACTAGTTGTACTCACATGTCCCTCTTCACCTCCCAGTTGAATGCTGAAACAATGTGGAAAACAGTGCCCAGACTGGCTTGATTTATTTTTTTTGCTGTGACATTGTGCTCTATGAAACATCTGTCAGACTGTGATATGGGATGAATAGAGGGACAACTTAACTGCAGGAATGTCATTGACTGAAACTCTTTCATCAGCGAAAGAGCAACTTTTGAAAGGTTGATGGTTGGGGAAGAGAAATCCACTTAAGTCAAGTGCAGAATGTGCATAAATGCACTACATAAAAAAAGCTCTGATTCTGCTGTGTCCCCTCTAAAGCATGTTAGTGATCAACTTAAGTCAAGTACAGGATCAACGTAGGATAAACACTGCATTGCTGTGACTTTTTTCTTTATTTTCTTTTTTTTTTTTGTCCACTTGGAAGAATCAATCCCTAAGGGCAAAATAATGGAGAGTTGGGTTCCAGATGGGGCAACAATGAGAAAGGATCAGATGAACAAGACCATAGATTAGGAAAAAAGGTTTTATCCTTCTTTTGGACAATGCTCCAGCACACACAGCAATATCAGTGAAGTAGTTTTTGGCTGCAAAACACATCATAGTACTTGACCCCTCTTCTTATTCACCTGCTCTAGCACGATACAACTTTTTGCTTTTCCCTAAAATTAAGTCAGCACTCAAGGGAGCCTATTTCGAGTCTGTTTCAGGATTAAAGAAAAAAGCCAGAGCTTCTGAGAGAAATAAGGAATGAGGACGTACTGTACTGCTTTGATCAGCATGTAGTAGTGTGTAGTTGTAGAACAGGGATATATTGAAGGCGAAAGGAATTGAAATGTAGAGGTTTCTTCAGTCAGCATTAGTCCTGTTATTTAATAGCCACATCTTATATGTGCCATTGCTGCCTAGCTTCCATGTGAGCTATGGCATTAAGATCACCCTTGCTCTTCAGCACATATCACTTTCATGCCTCTGGGTTTGTTGGAGTGAATATGTGAAGCTTGCCTAAGGCTTTATACCCAATGGAGTCAGCAGTGCCTATCAGTACTTGCAAAGTTAGCATTTTAAGTGAGGAAAAAAATGCAGTCCATGTAGAATATAATAGGAACAGGATCTCGGCACAAAATAAACATGGCCAGAGATTCCACTAAACTTTTGATTGTGCCCAAAGAAGCAGTAAAGTGTTTATACTGTACAGAGGAGTCACAATATTACGGTTACTATAGCTAAATAGCTAATGATCCAAACTTATAATTGTAATAGTAGGCTATGGAAAGATTATGGTATATTATAATAATGAGGGTGAGGTGGCACGGTGGCATAGTGGTTAGGACTTTCGCCTCACAGCAAGAACGTCCTGGGTTCGAGCCCCATTTCTGTGTTGAGTTTTCCTGTTTCATCCAGGTGCTCCAGTTTCCTCCAACAGTCCAAAGACGTATGTTAGCCAGTTAGCTGTTTTAAATTGCTCTTAGGTGTGAGTCTACAGAGGAACGGGCAAGATGGCGTTACTGTATGTCCGAGTTGTATCTAAATATTGAGTAAACGTAAGGTATCAGATGTGAGGAATCAAATGTTTTTTGTTCTTTTTTTTTTTCGGTGTGTTTTCTGTACTGTTCCCACGTTCAACTGTTAGATATCCTTACCTGCTTTACAAGTTTATCTATTATTATAAACATTAGGAGACTCAAGAAAGAAAAAAAAACGAACAAAAAAAAAAGAGCCTACTGCCGTGAGAAAAGATTTGTGTTTGATCAAAGCCCAGTTAAATAAGAGAAAAGATGACATTGTGCATGCCGCATGCCCAAAACTTTGCTGCGACAATGAGCTGTAACAAGCAAATGTTAGTACAGGCCAATCAGAAACTGGCTTTCATGGCAGTGCTAGGAATAGAGAAAAGTTGCCTCACACTGAAGGGGGTTAAAAACGGCCTTTTTATTGGTTTATGGTGGTAATGATATACTTTTACATCAACAATTTGCTAATGGTAATTCCAAGATAAGTATGAATATCGGACACATAAACACAAACACAAGACTGGACAAGACCCTCACATAATGTGCCTTTGGTGGCCGTCATATTACCAAGGACTAAAATCCGGAATTGCAATAAGATGGGTGTAGCATGCAGTGTCTTAACTTGCTCCAACAAGCAAAGTAGTATATCTAAAGTACAAGGAATGACATTTCACTTGTAAGTATTGCATCTACAGAAATTGCATTCTTTATTATTTATTCTCTTTTCCAGAAAAAAAAAAAAATCGAAAGTCCAAATATTTGTTTCATTTCACTCGTATCATGGTATTTTACCAACACGTGTAATAATATGACTAAAATTAAAAAAAAAAAAAACGTGAAATGTTCCAAAAATCCTGGCGCAAAATCCTGCAGCTTGTTTACATGTATAAAGCCTAGTTGTCAAGTGTAACCAGTCTCTGGAAAGATGGCGAATACACGCAATATACCGTACAGCGCCTGTTGTTGTGTGTCTATGATCGGACATAGAAAGGAATCAGTGAGCTTGATGTGGTGTTTTGGGGATATCTGAAAGACAATAGGTCACATATTCCCTTAATAAAGGCATAATATGATGCATACATGATAGGAAATTATAAAAAAAAAACCAAAAAAAAAAAAAACACGACTAATTGTAACATTTTAAAAGTTATTTAGTATTTTATTCTTAATGCTATTGACCCGCTAATGAAGCAATCTGCTATCTAAAAATATAGCAGATTTAGTGTATAGTAGTAATGCTAAAACCAAGTTTCAGGTGCTACAGATGTCCAAAGTATATATGGATAAGGCTTAAGGCAAAAGAGGATTATTTAAAAGAAGAACGAAAAGCAAAGAAAGAGCGTGCCTTCTGTTCCAAAGACTGAAATCATCTGACATCTCATTTACAAGCGGTATAGAGTACTATATTATGGTTTACAGCTTAAAGGTACCATTAGTCTGCTCTGTTTTTGCTACACTAAATAAAAAAATCTGCATGCTTCTTGAGAGGACTTGATACATTTTGTCCCAGTGTATGGCTTTCCTCAAAATGCTATATTACCCTAGATTAAAAAACCATTACATCCACCTTCAGCTAAAATCTTTATGAACATTCTGATGATAGAGTGGCACGAATCATTAATATCCTGCCTGATCCTTTAGTGTCCAAGCTATTAAAGTTCACAAGAGTGATTCTTAGAATTTGTCACGGTCATACTGTATGTGTAGTGAGCAAAGCAATTCATTTGCCGATATCCAAACGCTCCTAGTATTATCATTTCTATAAAGAATAATAATTTTAAAAAATGTCCTCCTACAGCTGTATGCCACTCGCCATCCACAACTGCTGCTTTTATTTCAGTTTAAACTGGACCGTATACATTTTGGTAACAGTTTACATTATGAATTAATTTCCAAGTTAAATTTTAAGTGGCGCTCCTCTGGCCGAACAAGGACACACCTGTTATGAATGTGAAAAAAATAAAAATAAAATAGAAAACATTGTATTCTTGTGTCCAGAACATACAGTAAGCTTACTCACTAGTTAGAAATGAAAAAAAATAAAAAATGACCAAGTATAATTTAAAAAAGCCTTTAGCCTTGCTTACAGCACGTAATCATCATGCCATTGTTTCAACAAACTCACATAACATTTATTTCCATCCAGTGTCAGGTTCATTTCTCACCGACGTCTTGAATTGATGAGGGAAAAAACTGAACCACTCCATAAAGTCTTCTCCAGCACATGCACAAACTTTCAATAGGGTTAAGGTCAGGACTGTGGGGTGCCAATACATATGTGAAAATGATTCCTCATGCTCCCTGAACCAGTCTTTCATGACTTGAGTCCCCATTTTATATCCGTGCCATCAGAGAAGAAAAAGTCCATTGATGTGATAACCTGCTCATTCAGTACATTCAGGTCAGCTGACTTTATTTTATTGCCACATTAATGTTGCTGAGCCTCAACCTGACGAACCGGAGTAACAATGCCATAGAGATTATACTCTGATATCAAGGCTAAATGCACTTCATGAAAATTTTATTGTGTGACTGTTTTTTGTTTTGGTCGGACAGTGTATTATTGAAGTAGGCTTTAATGTGTGCACTGTACTTTAAGGTTTTTTTTTCTTTACCTGCTACATTTATGTAAAAACAAGATGTCTACTTTCTATTCAACATTTTTTTTCATCGTCTACAGAGTACATCTCAAAGTCATAGACTCTTTGAATAAGGGTGTATAACTGTACCTTTTCTTGTTTCTGGTTTGGGATTATTTTGTTATGTTCTGTAACTCTAAAAAGTGAAACCACCAATAGTGGTGTAGAGGTTACTCACAGCAAGAAGCTCCTGTGATCAAGGCCTGGACTCAGCAAGGGCATAATCTAGTGCCCCTGCTGGCTGGTTTTAAAACAATTTTTAGCACTGCCTCTTCCACTTTGCTCATCCAAATTCTTTCCATTGACAATGTCTAATTTAAACTTTTTTATGTTCAGAACATGGTCCACTGTCATATCAATACCTACTTATTTGAACTTTTGTGGGCACATAATAAAAACAAGCTTTTAGCCATTTCTACTGATTACAGGAGAATTGACTTTTAAACTAGCAAATGTTTTTAAACTAGCAAACATTATTTCAATGCTTACAGCATCCAACCATTCAAATATTGAAATATGTGCAAATCAGTTTGCTCATCAGCAAACACACAGCATTAATAACATTAGAAAATTTTAGTAGATGTTGCCAATAATTCGTTTTAACTCACCGAGCACTGTTGACTGCTGAGTTAATCCAGGCAGCTGCACCACACAAAAAAAAAAAAGAAAAAAAACCGACCAAACAAATAAACAAACAAAAAAGAGGTAATACGCTGGGGAGATTCCAGTTGATGTCAAAGTAATAAAAGTCCTTCTTAGACACAGGCATATTAGTGAAATATCTTCAGCTGAAATTATTTAAGCTTACTTGGTAGATGCAATAAAGAGATTTTTAGTCTGATCATTTGTGGTAGAGAAAGAAATGTGTCCAAGAGCCGCAAGATGGACAATTTACTTTGTTTCATCTACTGCACAACTAGGGAACTAGTGAAAATCCCTAGTGTGCAGATTTGGGTAGCAAATGTTATAAAATGAAAATAATTTTGGCTTCACTTTTATAAAATGGGACCCAACTATATATATGTGTGTGTATAGTAGTGTGCAGTGAAGATTATACACCACCACTTTTGTCTAAAAAGGCTCTTAATAAAAAGAAGTAAAACATTACTTCTCTAGATTTTTCCGACAAGTATATTGAGGTAAAAGTATGGCTAATAAACAAAAACACTGACAATACCAATTTTCGGAAAAATTAAGTGTCGCAAATTTTATTTATTTATTTACTTTTGCATAGCATGAATGAACTTCAAACCATAAGGAATGGTTTAGCGAGTGAAGAAAAAAAAATACAGTAGTGTGCAGTGATGATTACACATGCACACACACACACATAAAATGAAGATATATTAGAAACCTAGTATTATTCAAGCATTTGTTTAATGTAATGGTACTGCCGTGCTTGGAACCACAATTCATCATCAGACGTGTGTTAAGAGTCCAAAAAAAAAAAAAAAAAAAGGAATTCTCAGAAGTGGCGTTCACTCTCATAGCACATTTTCTATGTGTGATGGAGGGAAGTGTACAGACCGTAGATATATCCTCAACACGAGTCTGGAGACACAGATACAGACAAATCCCTCTCAGTCCTAATGAGTTTTCTGTAGAATGGAATGTAAATCATTGGGACTTTAACCAATTTCATGTAATCCATGTTTATCCCGAAACCCTCGCTGGAAATGTCTTGAAACACAGCATCAAATAAGTAAGGTGGTGTAGTGTTGGGTTTTTATATAGTAAAGCTGTAAACTTTAATTATAAGTCTCAAAATATTAAGTTGTGTCAAAGAATATTACCCTTAAACGACATTATGATTTACCCTTGTCCTGTGAGTTATTAGGATTATTAAAAAAAAAAAAACGTGAATGTGTGAGCTTTCATGAAATGTCTAACAGAGGTGGCGCTTCGGACAAGGAAGACTCCAATAAATCTTAAAGATGAATTAGATCAAATTCTGGATCCAGAATTTTTTTTGACACTTTGATTCATACAGGGAGTGCTGGGTTTGGAAGAGGTTTGCACTCTTGTGTAGTGGTTAGCACATCTGCTACATAGCAAGAAGGGCCTGGGTTTGCACCCCAGGTTTGGCAAGGGTATTTCTGTGTGGAGGTGGCATGTTCCTCCTGTGCTTGTGTGGGTTTCCTCTGGGTACTCCGGTTTTCTCCCTCGGTCCAAAGACATGCACTTTAGGCTAATTGGCTGTTCCAAATTGTTTTCTGGGCTTAAAGCAAAAAAGTGAATTCTTATTCAGATATCTCTTTCCTGGTCAGGACTGAGGTGCCTCCGGAGCTGATCTTGGGGAAAATACGCCCATTCACATGCACTTACACATTCATTCATACTGAGAAGAAATGACCCTTGAGAGATTAAATAAAAATAAATAAATAAATAGATGATATGTTTCACTGAACAGAAATGTTGCCATGATGCTTGGTTTGCTTTGTGCATTGGGGTGTTCCAAGCCTCAGCTAGCGTTAACAGGTTTGAGAGGTGTGTTAGGTAGCAATGTCTTATCTGTAACCAGGTGAAAAAGTGTCTTAAGGAAGACGGATGGTTCCCAGCAGGGTGCATCTATTGTGTCCGTTGTTCTTTTTCACTCCTGAATAAGAGTGTGCAGTCAGCACAATGCCTGTCACCTCTGAGCTGAGAAAAGACTTGTCTTCTAATTTGATAGTTTGTGTGTGTGTGTGTGTGTGTGTGTGTGTGTGTGTGTGTAGTTGCTCTCAGATTGCATACACCTATTGTTAATTCTTCTGTATTCTCTGAAAACACTTTTTTTTCAGCGATAATTTTTATACAGCGATGTAAAATGGTCGAACTGGAATATTAAACTCAGAGTGAACTTTATTTTTATGAAGCTAAACCCTGATAAAATGTGTGAAACCATTTTGCAGTATCTTTACGAAGGAAAACATACAGTTTGTATGCTTTCACCTGTATATTCATGCACTTCGTTTATCAAGTCATGTGGTGGCATCAATATAACACATAGAAATCAGATACAGAATAACTTTAATTTATTGTTTTTAGGAATGTGAATTTAGGGACCTTGAATGTTGCGTGGTTGTTGCTGCTAGAAGGGCTGTTTTAGGCATTTGAGAACCTGCTGATGTTGTCATATTCATGGGATTTGATGACAATTATTTTAAATAGTTATAATTAGGCATACATGACAAACAGTGATGCAGATTTAGGTGAAATTATGTTTTAACCATAAGAATTAGTAGCATGGAATCAACAAAGTTTTTTGAGTGTAACAGGTGACAATATTTTATAGTTATGCATGTAAGGCAAGGAGGAAGTGAGTTAATTATTCCCGAGATGGAAAGATGAGGAAATTATTCAATTCAGTAACATCAGTGAAGCGTAAGGTGCATAATTGTTTTAGTGTATATACTGCACAGAAACAGAAGCAAAAATATTAAGCTATAATAACATTTTTATGCTTTATTTTTTCCATTTTAAAGCATGAAGTGATTACACTGCTTGCTCCAAGTGACTGTGAAAAACTTTGAGTTGACCATTATGATTAAATTATTATCCACTTGGAATAATGCTGTGCGGTTCCTGTGTAGTATATACTAATGCAAAATATTCACAAGTATACAAATATGTATGATTGCACTTAGAAACAACTGTGCTTAGAGAGCACGGTAATTGGAAGTGCCTTTTTTCTTTATGGTTTATTATTATTATTATTATTATTAGTATTATTAGTATTATTATTATTATAATGCCCCAAATTAAGTTTTTACTATTGAAAGGAACAACAAAAGTCAACCTTTTTTTTAATGGTCACCCAACTAGTAAAAATTAAGTCATGCTCTCCCTAGTCATGATTGTCTGTTCTCCATGATGCATATTATTTTATATATCATAATTTTATTCCAATATAGATGTAGCAGAGAAAAAAACCCTACAGAAGTAAACCTGATTTAGCAGATGTGAAAATCATGTAGCATGACAGTCACAGGCTTGAAATGATTGGTACAATTGACCTCACAGTCAGGGGCAATTCAGACACCTGAAACTAGGGCGTGCCAGCTCCATCGGCATAATTTGTTCATCTTGAGTTGCCTTGTGCCACTCTCTCTTCGAGGGCATTGCTGTGTAACCGAGCTGAGATTCTACTGATCACATCCATCTGTTACTGAGGCTCAGCAACCTGGGCCACATCAGACTGGAAGCATTTCCACTCCTGACCTGACATGAATCCTTAAATAGCTTCCTTCTGGCTATTACTGTATTAGAGTACATAAGAAGTACAAAAATGGAAAGAAAGAGAACCTCTGTGTACACATACAGTTCATACAGGGTGTCCTACAAAAAGACTTATAGTGTAAATAAAACGGTTAAAAAAAGGTTAAAGATAATCAAATTATGGGTGGCATGGTGGCGTAGTGCCTCACGGCAAGAAGGTCCTGGGCTCAATTACCAGGCTCGGGAGTTTCTGTGTGGAGTTTGCATGTTCTCCTCATGCTTGTGTGGGTTTCTTCTGGGTACTCTGGTTTCCTCCCATAGTCCAAAGACCTACACATTAGGCTAACTGGCTGTTCTAAATTGACCCTAGGTGTAAGTATTAGTGTTTATTCAATACAGTTTTTCCTTATTTGGACACATGAAACTTAGTGAGGTAGCCCAACCCCAACTGTCCTCAGTCGCCAGCATGGTGTGGTCGAGAAGACACAGTAAGGTGGAGCTATGGCACACACAGCTCGAAGGTCATTGGAAGGGCTTACTGAAATGTTTTGGCCCTTGTGATTTTTTATTTTTTATTTTTCTGGGGGATACCTTAAATCATAAGTATATACTCGTTGACCTCAAACTGTGGGAGCTATTCAGCAGGAGATAGCCACTGTTCCACCCGACATGACCCGTTGAGCCATGGCAGCCTTAGAAATTGCCTCCAAGAGTGTATAGAGAATGATAGCCACCATTTGTCATCTTTAAAACATGATGTACAAAAACTTTATTATAAGAAGTTTCATGTGTGCAAATAATGATTTGAGTATCTTTAATGATTTTTGAGGATTTACTGGGTCATCCTGTATAACTATTTATATGTGCATGCATTTCAGCTTGTGATTGGTTCTTTTAAATGGAAATTACAGCACTTTATTTATGTATAAGGGAAATAAAATCAGTGTTTTACCTCACTGGAACTGGAGAAACACTTTCATTGCATTATGAATGTGAGGAAAAAAAGGCTTTACATTTTTACATTACATTTCATTTTTATTTTTAGAGACCTATCTAAAATCTAAAATTTTTAGAGACCTATTTATAACCAATCTGCGGGTTGTATGACGATGGTTGCGGCTTGGGAAAACCTCAGCATGTGTTAATATTTTGTATATAGTCCTGAAAACTAGAGACCTTTCCTAAACTAAAATATTTCTCTTTTGCATAATTTACCATAAGTCATTTTAAAAAGCATGGTTATCTGAAAAAGTAGGAAGAAAAGGAAGAAAATTACATTTGATGATTCCATTCAGACTGAAACGTAGGGGCATCCGACATTCTGAGTGTGGTTATCTAATTTCAAACTGAATTTCATTAGGCTTCTGTTTTGCGCCAGTTTGTAGCTATTCAACAACTTGATCAAAGAGTAAAATTCTTCTTGTGGGAGGACATCTCACCCACCTAGCAAGATTTTATGTTAAGCAGACTGCTATAACTGTTAAAGGTAACCATTTATTTGTTATTTTTATTTTTTACCAGATATATGAAATATGTGTTGCCGGTGGCATAGTGGGTAGGGTGCTGGGCTCATGATCGAGAGGTCGTGGGTTCAAATCCCTGTTAGACCCCCACCGTGCTAAGACCCCTGGGCAATGTCTTAACCACAAGTGTGCCTCTGTCCACCCAGCAGTATAAATGGGTACCAGTAAAAATACTGAGAAGGTAACCTACGATGGACTAGCGTCCCATTCAGGAGGAGTTGAACTCCTAGTAGCTTCTCGCTAAGGAAACTGGTTATAAGCTCCGGCCTAAGGAGCCAGAAGGCTCAGGTGTAAAATGCCCCATATCAAATATACACTTCACCCTTGATTTCCCGTACCCCTATTTCCCGGATTTCAGACTTCCCGTACAAAATCCGGCACCGGACATTATTTGGTATTGCCGGAAAAATGCTTGGACAAGTCCGGGAATCGATGATGGAAGTCCAGGACGGTCATGATTTTCAAACTTCGCTTCTGTCTGGCCCGTTCCCGTCCGAGTGGATAGACGAAAATGAAGCAGCAGAGGGGCCGAAATAATGTCCGATGAACAGATAGTGACATCAGTGACGGCAGAGCTGAGTGAAAGTGAAAGTGAGGACAGTGACGACGAGCCGGAACCCACATTTAAAATGAATGTGATAAAAGAATGTGCTG
>JBCNYH010000023.1:7140834-7152547 GCA_039654325.1 Tandanus tandanus | reverse complement strand
GTGTTTTTTTGTGGGGGGTGTATTTTCTCTGTGTGCGGGTGTTTTTGTGTGTTTATAATATGGGTGGGGGTGTGTGGGTGGGAGTGGTTGTGTGTGTGTGTGTGTGTGTGTGTGTGTGTGTGTGTGTGTGTGTGTGTGTGTGTGTGTGTGTTGGCCCGATGCGATGGTCTGGCAAGCTGTTTAATCCCAGGGTCAGCTGAGATAGGCTCTAGCCTTATTGCGACCCTAATAGGATTAAGCAGTTCAGTTCAGTTCAGCTTCCATCTATAGATAAAGCCTATCATTCTGATTATTACAAGACAGAACAAACATGATCAAAATTCCACACCAAGCGGCTATGATGGGATTTTACATCACACATCTGGTATCATACACCACACCCACAGCTGTCCAAGAAATTTGCCCAATCTTTTGTAATGGACCTGTTCTACACCTATTGTGCGATGTAGATACAGGGGTTTTTAGTAATGTTTAGTTCATGTTCCTTTGATATACTTGAAACTGGGCTTTAATATACATCATTAGTGTTTATTGGTTGTTCTTGCTAATACATATTGTTAGCATGGGGTTTTTTATGCTACATAAGACTTTCATGATAACTGACATAAGCCTACAGCACAAGACTTACTGTATATCATTACTGAACTGTCAAGGTTATATCACTTATCTGATAGTTGTAGCTTCATATATTTTTAACATGCCATAGCACAATGTTGATATGACATCTTAATCATCAAATTCAGTCTTTTATAACCTCTGCCATTAAAGAGATATGAAGGTGGCAAGAAAATAGTGCCAGAGACAGAACTATTTGACATGATGACAAAAGATATTTTCTTTTATCAATAATTAAAGATATCCATTTACTAGTGAATAGTCCATGTGTTTTATCTAATATTATCAGTTGATGTTGCGTGAATACGAAGGTGTCCTGGCGAAACCACCCCAGCTCAGGGTTTTACATCTTGTTTTGATTCTGTGTCTGCATACAGTAACAATAACAAGACCACATAACAGGAGCAATGTTTTTTTTTTACATGCATGATACCTTGTATTGAGCACTGTTCTACGGAAAATCGACTCAGGATTTTATATATATTGTGTCTATTCTCTGAAATAATTGCCTGATTCTTTTCAATGAATATCAAGTGATCAATAACACACCTTCATGACTATTCCCCATCCTTGACATTTCATTTCTGTGATTGAGGATGAGTCACGGCGGTGTAATTATCCGATTTTAATCTGCGTGATTTTGTGAGGTACATAACCGAGACTTAGACACATTCACTTACACTTGTGGTAGCTACTTACATCCAGACAGGATGGAGTTAATTTTTTGTAGCGCTGCCAGAACGACCTGAGAAGAAATGTCAAATACTTACTTAGCATGCAGCTGAGTGAGATCAATGCACCTTTCATAGGCCCCCCTGTATAACCTGAGTCTCCTTCGCCAAGTAAATGGAAAGGCCAAAGCATGAACAAAAAAGTCCTGTGTAGGGTTAATAACTCACTTCCTGTGGATAGAACAAATTGAGGTTTATTGACACCTGCTATTTCTTGTTTGATAGAGGCGAGAGACCTCATCAAATCGGAGACACAGCTATTTGTGACCAACTGCAATTTTTCTTATTCATGGATTTTCATAAGAGTGTCGTTTCCACTAGGCTGGAAAATAAGGTTGTTGTTTTTTTTTCTTTCTTTCACATATGAAGTGATTTTATTGGTTGGTATTGCCTTCAGTCAATCTCAGCCTACCATATATAATGCCTTGGTCTTGAATTTGCATTTTTAACTACCACAATTTAATTAGATTACTCTATTTCAACAAAGTATCTCTTGTGACAGTTGTTGACATCAATATGGAATGTATTAAACAGTATATTTATTATTAAAGAAGTGTACGAAGCTTTAGCTTGTTAACCAAATTGTTTGAATAGTGCTATTGGTACAGTGGGCAGCACAGTGGCGTTGTGGTTAACACGTCCGCCTGACCACAAGGCAGTCCCGGGTTCGACTCCCAGGCTTGGGCACTTTTGTGTGGAGTTTGCATGTTCTCCATGTGTCTGCGTACGTTTCCTCTTGATACTCCAGTTTCCTCCCACAGTTAAAAGACATGCACATTAGTCTAAATGGCAGACCCAAATTGCCCCTTTGTGTAACTGAATGTAAATGATTGTTTTTGTGTTGGCTCTGCGATGGTCTGGTGAGCTGTCCAGGGTGTACCCTACATTCGCCCCATGAAACTAATAGGAATAATCGATTTGGCAAGTGAGTGAGTATTAGTACAGCAAATACAGTATCTTGATACACAACAATGACTCTGTATCTTGCTTTGACTTTGTACTCACTTTGCTTGACTTTTTTTTTTTTCTTTCTTCATAAATATGTGTATACTGAGAACTGTGATAGATTGGAATCCTGCTCAGTGTGTACCCTGCCTCTCACTTGAATTCAGCTACGTTCGTCTCCAGGTCCGCCACAACCCTGATGGATAAGTGGTATTGATAACAGATGGTAGTAAAATGAAATATGAAAAAAAACACACAAAAAAAAAACCTACCTTTGCAATGTATGTTCAAAATATATACAATTTATTTATCCATAATATTCTGTACTGGCTGGCATAACTCCATTATATAACCTATTATATAACTAAAAACAGTTCCAATTACACATAATGTTTGATATAAAATGTGTATCTTATAATTTAATAATGGCAGGTTTATATAGCAAATATTACCAAAAAAAAAAAAAAAAAAAGTAAAGCATGTTACAACAAATCTGATCAGTCAGAAGAAATTGATTTATTTTCCATAACAACATGGCTCAGAGTTTATGTCTGTACATTAAAAACAACAATTATATTTAATTTATTAATACTATGCTAGTTTTATATTGTGATTGTCTTGTTACTCTGCCAAGGAGGTTATGTTTCACCTCCAGTGTGTGTTGTTAGCAGGAGTACTCAAAAAGTTATGTGTGGATTTTCATGACATTCCAACCAAAGGTTGGGCTTTGGAAAAGGAAGACTCTGTTAAATTTTGGATATATTTCGGATCAAATTCTGAATCCAGGCAATTTTTTTAAGGATTCTTTAACATTGCGAACTATGTGGTATTACAGCAGGCCCAGCAGGCGGTGCTATGTATTTTATTTTTTCCTGGACTCTTTAAATGCTCGTTATGCTATAGTTTAGAAGAAACTTAGAAAAGAACACATATGGTGGATGCTCCACAGCGTTAAAACTGACTTTAAACTTTAAAACATATGTTATTCGATAGTAAAATTGCAATAATTGGAAAATTTCTGTTGTATAAAATAAAACATTTCGGGATATGCTGTTCTGGGTCGACCCAGGGGTCTCTTTCCGGAACACGATGGAGCGACTATGTCTCTCTGCTGGCCTGGGAACGCCTCGGTGTCCCTACGGAAGAGCTGGAGGAAGTGGCTGGGGAGAGAGACGTTTGGACCTCACAGCTTAGGCTGCTGCCCCCGCGACCCCGGATCAAGTGGAAGAAGAAGATGATGATGATGATGGGATATGCTGTTATAAGAAAATGTTATTTGCTAACAGGAACAAATGGCTCATGGCAGGCCTCACTATACCATCCTGCTGTTGATTATTTTGATATAACAGCAAATATAAATGCAGCCATAATCAATTATGAATATGTAAAATGTTCATTGGCAAAAGTGGCATTTGTACTTTTGTTTGCCCCCATGAACAAAAACAACCCATGGGACAGAAAGCCACGTGGTTGGGTGGCATCTGGGGCAGAGTCAGCAGTTTTTAAGCTTCTTTTGCAAACTGTGCAGTTTTAGATATATTCTATGAAACCTCTGAGATACTCTGTTCCATCAGATGACATCCCATTGGCCTTGACAGAAAGACGTCCTGTCATTGTTTGATGAGGGGAGAAGAAGAAACCGTATGCAGAGTTTTCTGCTGAATGCGCATGCTGTCATTTAAGCACAGGGTCATGCGTGCTAATACCTTGCCAGTCAATGCCAATTTTGATGGCCTTTATTGTAATGCAGAACACAGCTTCAGGGAAATTTGGTGAAAAAGACGTTTTCTGTACTTTCTTGAAATAAATGTATAGATGGAGCTTTTGAATGTGTTGCTTTGTTATTAGGGCTAATGGGCAGCATGGTGGCATTGTATTTAGCACTGTTTGACAGCAAGAAGGTGCTATTTTCGAGTCCTGGGCTCGGCGAGGACATTTCTGTGCCATTTGCATATGTAGATTCCCTCTGGTTTCCTCCTACAGTCGAAAGTCGTGCACATTAGGCTAACTATCTGTTCCAAATGTCTCTCGAATTCCAAACAAGTTTGATTGCCATTTAGTTTTCACATGAAAAACAATTTGAATCTAAAGTAACCTCACTAGTGGAAGCAAACCAAATGCTATGCCATGCATTTTTATTTATTTGTTTATTTTAATTAATTTATTTTTTATTTTTTGCACCATCTTTTCCAATTTTTTTTCTTTGCTGTATTTCTATCCAATAAATCAAAGACTTTGGTAAGTACAATATCAGCCCTTCACGCCCTCTACAGCTAACTCGTTTCTTATTTGTGCTTTGTTTAATTCAAGGCAATCTTTTGCAAATTAAAAAAAAAGTTAATTCAGTTAATTTATTGAATGAAAAGGACACCTCAAGTGTTTTTCTAAGACATGTGCCTTTACGCATCCACATCAACAATATTTTAAATTAACTAAATAAGAGACCATTACCATAGTTACTCGTGAATTGCAGGAGATTGTGGCTACAAGTAGACGAAATTAGTTTCCTCTGCAGGGTGGCCAGGCTCAACCTTAGTGATAGGGTGAGGGGCTCAGACATCAGGGAAGGGCTCAGAGTAGAGCCACTGTGCCTCCAGATCAAGAGAAAGCCATCTGAGGTGGTTCGGGTATCTGGTAATGATATCTCCAGTCGCCTTGCTGGGAAGGTGTTTTGGGCATGTAAAAACTGAGAGGAGACCCCATGGCAAACCCAGGACATGCTGGAGAAATGATCTCTTGGCTGGCTTGGGAACATCTCCAAATCCTTCCAGGTATTTGTGGGAGTGAATAGTGATGGGAGCGTGAGACGACTGTTGCCCCATGACCGAAATGAAATGAAACTAAATGACTGTGTCCCTATAAGGAGTGCTCCCAGAGTCCTTTACCATATATGAAAGGGGGCCTGACCTCAGGTGGGTTGGTGGTGTTACATGTGGCACCATGCATTTGCAGTGAATGATTTCTGCAGGACCTAGGGAAGTCAAGGTACTTTGCTCTGGCAAGCACGTGCTGCGATCAGGTAAGGCGTCGCTAGTGCAGAGTTAAGGCAACCCATTTTCTTTATTGTAGAAAATAAAACCTAAGCAAATTAGGTAAACCAACCATATCATTTACCCCCAGTTTTACACTTAGCAAATGAACTAATTTATGTGAAATTATTCTAAGAACAGCCACCATTTAAGCAAATGGATAACAAACTGCTCAGATTACAAAAAAGGTAAATGCAGCAAATAAATAACCACTTTTTGTGAATTAAAAAATAAAAATAACCCAACAGTTTTATTTCATGTCGATACATTCTTGGACAACACCACAGTAAAGTTGCATGAGTGGCCAAACAGAAATGTCTCCCACAATATTAGCACATAAGCAGCAAGGGCAACGTGAATATACTTAGTACAAACAGTATAAAACATACATGCTTTTTATTTCATTTTAAATCTTTTTTCTTTTTTTTTTTTTAAATATATATTCATATTTATCTTTTCGGCACAATTTCTCCATAGGTTGCGGGGCAGTTAGAAATTCCCAAACAAATTAAAGCCATATTCTGTCTTGAGTGGGTGGAAGTCTGAGAAAGAGAGAGTGAGAGAGGGAAAAGGATTAAAAAAGCAAAAGTAAGTTTTTTTGAGAGCAGGCCGATATTACTTGCCTTCTTACTTCAACATCAAACATATCAGGCATGCATTGACATGACAACTGCTACGTGAACACCTTTTAAAACCTGGAACACGGTCTGTTGAATTTCAATACTGTAAGATCCAATGCAACATTTATCCTCTCAAAGTCACTGGAAAACACAGTCGATGGTCTACAAAACCCTCACAACGTACTGTATATCAAATATGAAGCAAACATGGAGAGAGAGAGAAACAAAGGGTTGAAAGACTTCACACACAATAAATGGGGGAAATCTCAAAGAGAAGAATATGGCTTTAATATAATGTGCATCCAAGAGGCAAGGAAAAAAGAAGAAAACATGATTGCAAAACAAAAAAGTTCAACATCAAAGGTAAGAGGAATGCTAAAGGACTAAACAACCTCGCACGGTGGAAGTTTGCAAAAATTTGGAAGTCCATTTAATAGCACTAGGCCTCGCCATCCTTCACATGCTCTCACAAAGACAGCCTCAAGAGTGCTTATTACAGAAATGATAACAACAAATGCCTTAAGGAAGGTTGTTCAGGTTATTTCAGGCCAGCGCTCAGAGCTGCCTTAAACAGTACAGATCAGCTCAGAGCTGAAAATTGTGCCATTACTTGTTACATCATTCCATGTTCATTCAATACGTCTCCTCTGGTGGAAAACAAAAACAAAAAACTAAAAAAAAAACCATTCGAAATAAATGCAATATTTTAATTTTAATTTATTTTTATTTTTTTGAGGGAGGAGAAATGAGCATCTCAAATCTGAATTCTCCATCCTTTTCTCTTGCTCACATTCCAAGAAATGTAAAAGTTGTCCATTATCCTGTGGTATGGGTGCAGTACAGTGGAGCTCAGACACGAGCACGCAGTACACCAAAGAACACAAAAATTCTTCTTCCTTTCAAACCAGGGTCTGTTTTTTTCATTTGCCAAAAAAAATGGCAAAAGACCATGTCTTCTCACTGATTGCTTCCCTCTGGTGATGGAGGTCCTTAGATCACAAGGTCGTTGTAGCTCACATATTTTTTCTTTGCAGCCGGACCTGGTAAGGGAGACAGATAAAAAAACAAACATGTTTTTAACAGACTTATTTATTTATTCATGTATTTATTTATTTACTTATTTATATATTTATGTATTTACTTTTTGCCTGTGGAATATTTCACAACTTTTTAATGTTTAGACTTCGACTACAACAGTACAACAGTCATATTTGTGTAGTAATTAATAAGAATGTGCATGTAGGTCATGGAGACAATGAGGGACAAGGTCTTCTCAAGAAAAAAATTATAATTAAAAGTCATCTATCAAAAAATATTATTTTTGTTTGTTTGTTTGTTTTTTAAACTACTACTACTATTATTAATTAATTCATCATTCATTCATTTTCTAAGCCGCTTAATCCTAATTATGGTTGCGGGGAGGCTGGCGCCCATCTCAGCCGACTCGGGGCGAGGTACACCCTGGACAGCTCGCCAGGCCATCATAGGGCAAACACTCACACAACTATTCACACTCACACCTAGGGGTGATTTGGAACAATCAATTAGCCTACTGTGCATGTTTTTGGACGGTGGGAGGAAACCGGAGTACCCGGAGGAATCCCACGCAAGCACGGGGAAAACATGCAAACTCTACACAGGGATGCCCGAGGTGGGAATAAAACCCAGACCTTCTTGCTGTGAGGTGGATGTGCTAACCACTTTGCCACCATGCTGCCCTATTATTATTATTATTATTATTATTATTATTATTATTAATAACAATAATTTGATGTTCTCATATGACATGCTAGCACAATGTTAGCATTACTATACTTGATTCCTGTGTCATAAGACTGACAAAATCACACTGCAAATGTTATTCAACAGGGACTAGTTTCCATAATCTGTAATGTTTGATGTTAGATGATTGAAACATGTTATAATGTACAAAAAATAATGTTGTGTCATATAAAAATCCTTTATGGCAGTATATGCATTATACCCAATGTTATTACAAGGCATCTATGCTGCCAAAAATACCCTTTTATAAGAAACTATGTATGCTATGTCCTTTTTTCATTAGAGGCCAGGGCATCGTATGTTATATCATAAAACCTGTCATAAAACATATGCTTATTAGAGTACACAAGAAAAGGTGACATAAGCTGTCATGCCTTCAAACATTAAAACAGCTGCTGTGAACACTGGTGTTCTGTTGAACATAGCCTGTCATAGCAAAACAATGTAGCATGCTATGACAGTCCTTCACCAGGGACCTTATTCAGAACACCTGTACTCATATACATCCATGCAATTATCTGTTCAGTAAGACATGTGGTAACAGAGAAATAATGCTCTGGAAATAAACTTCATTTTACATCCACTTTACAACTGTTTTCTGCTGCTAAATCTAAAAATGAAATAATAATAATAATAATAATAATAATAATAATAATAATAATAATAATAATAATAATAATAAAAACAAAACTATATGGGTACTCAGAGTGCACGGTACCACCACCACACAGCATAGATAATAAAGTAAATAATCCTTCTCCTATATTGATGCTGGTTTTAAGTACCCATTTGCTCATCTTATAATATGTAGGTTCTAATATGGTTTCAGAGTAGCTATACATATAAAGTCTATACGCAATATACACAAGGTATAGAGTTCTATAGTAACTGTATGCGTATCAGCACTTGTTTCAAAAGAATTAGTGCTCAAAATCCTGTTATCGTGATTTTTACCTAGCAAGAAAACTCAAGCTCAAAAGTAACTGACATTTGGAAATGTGCATGTGGTTTCCTGTCTATATCTCTCGTTGCATCTGCTGGTCTATGCCACTTTGTTTCTGAGATATAAACAATTCCATCTTTAACAAAATAAATATCTCTCTCTGCTGTGGCCTTGCTCTGACCTTGACCTTTGACCTAGACATTCCAAAATCAAATTATCTCTGTGGTAGGGTAGTGTCCCCACCAAGTTTGGTGAAATTTTTTTATTCCAGACTTTATTACAGACTTTATTCCACGATAGTCAGGTTTATTCCCCCCTACTGTTTTAAAAGTCAAAGTAGTTTCAAACATTTTGAGTTAAAGGTCAAGAACTGACGAGATTGTATTGACCTTTAAGTTTCGGTTACTCTTCGCATATTTGAAATTAATGTCACATTCCTAAAAAACAGGCTTCGGAGAAATGTGTCCTTGATGAAGAGTAGCTTGAATAAGCCATTGTTGCTAGTAAATACATAAAACATTAGCATTAATTAACCTAGTCCCTTTCCTTGATGCTTAAAACTAATAGTTAGAGTAAAATATACTTTATTTCTTATAGTACACTTCCCCTGCTAAAGCCTTTTAGACATGGCAATTTTAAGTTCACTGCTTTCAGTCACAATGTCTATTCCACAGAAATTCATGTCACTATGTGGTTAAAAAATGGAAGCATGGAAAAGACAGAGTGACCCCTGTTTAAGATCTCATTTTGCCAGCAGCGGTGTCCGACACACACCACAGCAGCAATCACAGCATTCGTGAAGCTAATGAATGTTCACGAGGGGGTGAAGAAAGCCATTATCTCTTGCTTGACCTAAAGCAGTACATTCTTAAAGCAAAAGGCACTATAAATTTCTTAATGCGTCCCATCTCTTTTCTCCTATCCCCATGAAACACTCCAACTAACACGAATATAAACAAGATGCACTCACTTTTTATCAAAACTCTATTATATAAGTATACAATTTAGTCACTTTTACATGTTGATGGTTTTTATGAAAACAAATTTTTGAAACAAATTTAGCTCCATGATTTATGTCCTGATCATCAGACTTTAAACTATGAAGTTTATTTATCTAGAAATAATTCTTTTTTAATGGAGTAAAATTCCACTTAAAATTAAATCTAAGTATAAAAATGTCTTTCATGCAGAGAAGTGATAAAAACAATGACTGTTTCTTAAAGAAAACGCTTACACTTGTTTCTCGCTTTAGTCCCGTCATTCCTCTCAGGGTCTGTAATGAAACTTGCATCGAAAATGGCCCTAAATTTGCATGTGTCATCAGGATTGATGAGAATGATCGGAATAATTATACTATGCACTGAAGGCACCATCACTTGTGCTTTTTATCATTACAGCCCATTCATGGAAGTGTCAGAGCATTACAGGGTTCAGTATATGCGCATACATACATATGCTGAGATACAATTTTGACATTTAAGGCTAAGTTGCCGTAAGAAACAATAGGGAGGGGTACAATTGGGGTACAGCTTGCAGACATAATTTATTCTTCTCAATGTATTGTGAGAGCAGTGTTATGGGAAATGTAACACAAAAGGTGGCTAGAGCATGGGGCCCAGACATGCTCCAGCAAATGTTCCCAGAAGATTGGAGTTCAGTATGGGGAGAGTGGGTGAAATATGGAAAGGTATGCTCATAAAACATATGAGCATGATAATCAGGTGGTCAAAAAACTTTGAGTCATATTGTGTATAACTCACAATGCAAGGATGCATTAAATACCATGTACACTGCCTGGCCAAAAAGACTGCCTGGCCATACACCCTAATATATTATTGGACCGTCTTTAGTTAAGACAACAATGGACACAGATCTTGACTGTAGCAGCAACAATGTTTGAGGCCTCAGTACGGAAGCATGACAAGGAGAAAAGACAATGATGGAAAGAGACGCAGTAGTAGCTCAGTGGTTAAGGCTCTGGCTTTCTGATCCCAAGGTCAGGGGTTGTAGCACCAAGGCAACCCTTAACCCTCAATTCCTCACTTGTATGAAAAAGAATGATACATGTAAGTCACTCTGCATAAGGGTGTCTGCCAAATAATGTAAATGCTAGCCGCCATCCATCTTTTGCCCGCACTGCAGAACACTCTCGTGTCCCATATTTGATCTTCATGGTCATGTTCAAGCTCATCAACACCGAGCTCAACAACACAAAGCTTATCAGGACCGTTGCCACCAACCACATACATTCTCTGTATCATTGCTTCAACAGCCTTATGCATCCATCCAAAGCTAGATGATGGGAGAGTCCTTTCCAGAACATCCCAAGACTTCCAATGGGGTTAAGGTCAGGACTATGTGGTGCCAATCCTTTCTGAACCAGTCTTTCACACTTTGAGCCTGAATTGTATGCCCACACTATGAGGAAAGGAAAAAAAAATAGGCACTACACATGATGGGTACTTCACTTCATGTGCCTACCTTCTTACCCTGAGATGTCCAGTGCTATGTTACAGGTTATATTAGACTCAAAAGATCACATGACCTTTTCCCATTGCTCCTCGGATACGAGGAACCTGCCATCATCAGATCTTTATGCTCTTTAGCAAACTGCAGCCTTTTTTTCTGCATCTCTCTAACAAGTGTTCATACAGCTGTTTACTCCAATCCTGTGAGTTCTTGTTGCATTGTGTGTACACGCTCTTAATTTCAATATTAAATACAGCCATTGAGTTGTACTGTAAATTTTGGGGAGGATCTGACTTCACCAAGTGTCGAAGTAATCTTCAATCATGGTCAGTCCACATGTTTTCTAACCACATTTGTTCCACAAAGTTGATAGTTCACAACTCTCCCTCAAATAGAGGACAGTTCCATATTTCCAAAGATTTGGACAGTTCTTAAGATAATTTAATGCAGGGCCTTCTGAAACATAGTAGGGGCTTTTGTTCTTTTTTTTTTTTTTTTTTTTTTTTTACCGGCCCCCCCCTCCCAACCTTCTTTTTTCAAAAAGAAAAACCCCCCCCCTCAACCATTCAGGTTTCTTTT
>JBCNYH010000023.1:7106811-7137828 GCA_039654325.1 Tandanus tandanus | reverse complement strand
CCCGTGTGTGTGTGTGTGTGTGTGTGTGTGTGTGTGTGTGTGTGTGTATGTGCATTTATAATATAATATATACTTTGGTAGGGTGCCACGGTGGGGCAGTGGTTAGCACGTCCACCTCACAGCAAGAAGGCCTGGGCTCAGGCATTTCTGTGTGGAGTTTGCATGTTCTCCCTGTGCTTGTGTGGGTTACCTCTGGGTACTCTGGTTTCCTCCCACAGTCCAAAAAACATGCACAGGCTAATTGGCTGTTCCAAATCATCCCCAGGTGTGAGTGTGAATGGGTGTGTGTGGGTGTTGGCCCTGCGATGGCCTGGCAAGTTGTCCACGGTGTACTCCACCCTCGCCCAGAGTCGGCTGAGATGGGCGCCAGCCTCCTCGCGACCCTAATTAGGATTAAGCAGCTTAAAAATTGAATGATTGAATATATACTTAAGTAATATACAAATTACCATTATGCATCAAAGGCAAGGTGGATGTTGCTGAATAGCCCTGAGATGTAGTATTAAAGGGACTATTCAATATATTGACATCCACTGAGCCTGAGGCGCATAACTGTTTTAGTATGTGATACATAAAAACAAAAGTGAAACAGGGCACTAAAGTTAGACTTGCATATTTTAATCATGACAGAGGCAAGTCAGTTGAGAGCTACACTTCGACACAAGCTTAGCGCTGTGTAGCTCTCTGTGTTTGTTTAGCCTATTTGCTGCATACTACACCAAAATGTAAGTAAATTGTGCTCTGTGAAATGGCTGTTGTATATGCTAACCAGAAACACAAGAAAAACAAACTAAAATGAGATTTTAATGTTTTTTTTTTTTATTTTATGACCCCAACTACTTAAAGTTACCGTGACAAACTGTAAGTGTCCTTCATTTTGATTCAAGCACTTAACAATCGGGATTATGTCTATTAACCCCTAGATAGTGAACTTGCAGACTGCAATGTTCCCATGTAGTATATCTTACATCCTGCATTCACCCATGATCATTGACAGATCTTCATTGTCGTCTTGGTGTGTCACAGCCTAAAGGCTTTATTTCCATTCATACTTTTCTTAATATGATGATGCTTAGACAAGAACAGATTCTGACTAGATCTTCAGAATGACTCACACCTAATGTCACTTCAAATAGAGGAGCTATTTCTCTTGGAAATACCCTGAGGACATTACAGGGTCCTATCTTCGAAATGACTCATGCTAAAGTTTCACTTCCAATAGGCTAGCTAACCTTGGGATAATTATCACAAAGCACCCCAAATATGTAAATATGCCAATTAGAAGAATAAAAGATTGGTGGTGTGTGTGTGTCTTTTTATTTTTTATTCAAAGAAGAAGGAAGATAATAGGAAGCCTTCATCAGTCAGCTTTTGTTGACTCCAAGTCTTTGTGTTGACTTCATTCAAGTCTAGTCTATTGGATATCATTAAATGGGAACACTCATTTGGAGTCATTTCTAATGTATGACTAATGAATACTTCCTTTGCTGGAGAGCAACACTAGGGATCAAATTTGTAAACACAACTGAATCAACCCTGTGTACATATTGCCCTTGCATTCTTCTTAAAAAGCACCTAAAAGTGGATATTACCAAGTATGCACAGAAGGTGAGGTGAATTTCGCTGAATAGTCCTTGAGATAGAAGACTATTCAATTCAGCGACATCCTCCAAGCCTGAGGCAAATAATTGTTTTAGTATATACTACATGGGAACATAAGTGAAAAAGCACACTAAAATAAGATTTATATGGTATAATGATGTCTCTTTAAATCTCTTTAAAGGTTTAAGCATATAGTACTCTGAAATATAAAAGCAATATTATATTTATACATAGATTTTTATAGTTTATATTCACATATTTAACTATGACACAGGCAGGTCAGGTGACCTCTGCACTATGTAGCTAACGGTGTCTGTTAAGCTTAATTATTCTAGTTTAGTACATACTGCACATGCTCTGTGTTCTAGTATATATATAACACAGAAACACAAGGAAATGAACTACAGTGGGATTTTATGGATTATTTAACCATTTTAATGTGTGATGAGGATGCCACCTGCTACAAGTGACAATGAAAAACTTTGTGTCTATTGTTTTTATTCTTCCATTATCACAATAATGTCTTTTAGTCCCAAGATAACAAATGAATTAGACTGTGATGTTCTTTTTTTAATTAAATAATCTGTCAATTTGAAATAAAATCCAAAAACAAGGGGTCCAACGGAAGGCTGCACAGATCAGCATTGGGCTGCACCAATAACGATGAGCACAATTGCTTATAGAGCATATTTTTTAGAATTTTATTCTAAACTAGATATATAGTATCTAATACCTACACATACATGGCAAAAACCATGAATAGATCATTTGCATACAACTGCACCATATAACATGAATTACACCCAACTGACTGGGATACGCATACATTTCTGCCCACTGCTATTTGGTAAAAATATCACAGGCTTAACTTTGCATCATTAGCAAGCATGTGTAATCAAAGGTAAATAAAAAAGCATAGCTTGGACAGGTTTTAAATATTGTGTTACTTACTGTTAGGATCAACGTTTTCACACAGCTCTGTCTTGGCCTCGCCGTTTGGCCGGTCACTGGGTTTGTGTGAGAGGCGTGATGACATAGTGGCTGCCGTCACTACCGCTTTGAAGCTCCGCTTGCGTTTCTGGACGTTTAATTCCGGATGAAAGATAATCACGTAGACCTTGGGCATGTAGAGCATACCAAGAGCCACCGAGGCGCTTAGGTTCATGGAGATGGTCAGTGTGGTGGTCTGGATGTACAGCTGAGGAACAATATGGGGAAACGAAATTAGAATCAGAATTTATCCATAGTATAGTATAGTTAACTAATTAGGTTCAGGTGTTGGCTGTAGCTTTGTCATTGTCAAATGTACTTTCTGGAAAAGGGTGAAGTTTTGAAGGAAATAAAAATGGGAAAAAATTCATTAGAAGAAACTTTAATTACCAAATAATCAACATAACTCTGAGGTGCTAGTAAAATCCACCAGTCAAATCTTAATTTGCATTGGGTGACACATTTCGCAAAAAAAAAGAAAAAAATAATTAATTAAAAAAACATCACTGCAGTGTGTTTTTAGGGGAATGGGGTATGAATACATTATTCATAATGAATAAATAATGTGTTGTTAACAAATACAGATATAAATAGGAAGGAACACTTTTTTTTTTTTTTTTTTTAGGTTTTGAAGGTTGTTAATGTACAAAAAAATCACGCAAGTGAGACGTTATTTGTTTCATTTTGGCGAGCTGCCAGATATGAAGTTTGTGGACACCAATGTAGTAGAACAAAAGACCATAATTGTTAGCTTAAACATGATCATATTTGCAGGATTCATTTTCAGTAACTGCCTGGTCAGTACTGTGGCTTAGTCGTAGGCACCCTATGTTTTATTTTATTTATTTATTTATCCATCCATCCATCCATCCATTTTCTAAGCCTCTTAATCCAAATTAGGGTCGCGGAGAGGCTGGTGCCCATCTCAGCAGACCCTGGACGAGGGCAGGGCCAGTACTCACACAACCATTCACACTCACACCTAGGGGCAATATAGAACAGCCAATTAGCCTACTGTGCATGTTTTTGGACTGTGAGAGAGAACCGGAGTACCGAGAGAAAACTCCACGCAAGCACGGGGGGAACCTAAAACTCCACACAGAAACACCCGAGTCCGGGAATCAAACCCATGCCGTATTGTTGTGACGAGGACGTGCAAACCACTATACCACCGTGATGCCTACTTATTTTATTTTTGTTATTATTATTATTATTATTATTTCTTTTTTTTTTCAAACTTCTCTATAGATTTTTGTTATGACTTTTACATTAGTGAGTCAGTGCAAAACTAGTCTAGATTTACAAAATGTAGTTTTTCCAGCATTAAATATTACAGGAAAAAAAAAAGATAAATAAAAAAATAATAATTGTATGTAATAAAGCAAGCAGCAAATTACATAAGAGATTTTTCACATTTTTCTTATCAGACAAAAACATAATAAAGGTTGCTGGGTTTAATTTATTTATTTGTTTGTTTGTTTGTTTTTATGTTTAAAACATATACATTTCAGGTTTCAAATTGTGAAAACAATTAAACATCCATTATTTTATGTACATTTACTCTTTGTGTACATATATTTATCCAGGAAAATATTGTTAGCAGGTGGGACTCTGTGGTTCAGTAGTTAGCACTCTCGCCTCACAGCAAGAAGGTTCGGGGTTTGAATGTTGGCCTAAAAGCCTTTCTGTGTGGAGTCTGCATGTTCTCCCAGTGCTTCTGTAGGTTTCTTCAGGGTACTCCAGTTTCCTCCCATAGTTTATAGACATCACATTAGGTCAACTGGCCGCTTTAAATTATCCATGAGGGTGAAAGGTTGTTTATATTTGTGCTAGCCCTGCAATAGACTGGTGACTTGTTCAGAGTGTACCCCATGCCCTCACCCAAAGTTAGCAGGGATTGAGTCCGGCTTACCACACAATTTTGACAGATAAATAATATAGATAATAAATGGATGGACATATTTTAGCAGCAGAAACTGCATACCATGACAAAATGAAACACATTTTTTCTGCAGCATGACTCATACTGTATGTTAAACAAGTTATGAAGAAAAGTTCTCACTTTTGAGTTTTCTCGATATGTGTCTTTTTTAATTAGGCTTAAACAGATGTTCAGAAACACTCAGGGAAACTGTTTCAATCAACATTATCCTCCTGAGCTTCATAAATAACATTCAGAATGATCGAGGTCAGCTTAAGGAGAACAAATGTGTGGCCCCAAGCAGTGCTGTAATACACATGTATGTATATAATATATGAATATACATCTTTCCTCATCTTTGCTTCATAATAATCAAATATCTGTGGAAATTTGTGTCACACCCCATTAACATATAAACTGCTATACAATTACAGGTTGCACATAGCATTGTAAAAAATTAATAACAACGATGATGGTGAATAACATGTCACATAAAGCAAATGGGAAAATTTTAAGTATATAGACTGTATTTACACTTTAAGTACACTTTAAGACATTAGTTTAATTTATTCATATTTATTCATTTTCTGAACCACTTAATCCTAATTAGGGTCACAGGGAGGCTGGCGCCCATCTCAGCCGACTCTGGATGAGGGCAGAGTACACCCCGGACAGCTCGCCAGGCCATCGCAGGACTAGTTTGATTTATTAACATGCAAATTACTATAATGTGTCATGCTGGACGTTCCGATAATTTCCTCAGTTTTTAGTTCATTTCCTCTAAAACCACATGGTAGCCAGAAAATAATGATACTGTGTGTATCAGATTGCATTCCAAATGATTATATCATTATATAAATATCAATTATTTTATAAATACAGGCAATATGATGAGAAGAGCCACATCTCAAGGTTAAAAAAAACAGCTCCTAAATATAAATTTCCTTACATCCCATGTTATTTACATGGATGTGAATTACTTGGTTCATAAAACAACACAGCAGTGAAAATAATATTAAACACAAACAAACATCATAAAATAAATAAATAAATAAATATATATTCAGTAATACTCTTATTTTCTTAACACAGTATTTTTGTTTTCTCCCAATATGGCTGTGAAAGAAACCCAATAAGCGTTTATTCACAGAAAGCCATTGAGAATTTCAAGTGGACTCTGTGATTTATTGAATCAATCACACTATTGATGAGTTAAGTGTCATTTATGAATGAATCAGCTTTTAAAGTAAGACGAACTGATTAGATGATTCAGTAGCTAAGGAATAATGATTTTCATGGCATTTTAGTGTTAATTAATAAGCATAAAGTATTGTATGGTATGTGGTAATATATCAGTGAGTAAGATGTCATGTCAGGATGACTACTACAGATAAAAGCCTCAGAACATAAATGTGACGCAAAATCATCAACATCTTGCATGTGATCGGCAAAAGTGGAAGCGTTTAGTGTCGGCCTTATATCCCACTTGAGACAAAGAGGAAAGGCTTTGACACTGTGAACTTTAAGACTTGGAATATAAGGTAAATCTACAAACTAACTTTGCTGCATTATCATTACAGAAAAGCCAAGTTGAACTACAGCCAGTGTTTTTGAATGTGAATCTATACAGCTTTAGTATTTTAAGCACTTTGTTTACACACTGAAATATTCAGTTAGGTGTGCATCCAGACAGTGGTCCAATGAATAAGTAACCCTTGCCTAGTTCTTCATTATACAGTTCATTCCTGGAAGCAAGCAGTTAATAGGCTTAGATTTTTATGCCAAAAAGGTGAGTTTTGCTCCATGGGTTTTCTCACAACCTCAATTACCAAGTGTTTACTCTGACCATTTCCTTTTCATGCCAAGATCCAGGGGTTTCTGAGCAAGAGAAGGTCAACATCACTTGTTTGCCAACCCTGCACTAATTTAATCCAAGACCGCATTTCCTGTGAGGGCTACATACAAAATTTAACATCATTTGCACTGCAAGAAGGCTGTGCCCTGCCCCGCCCAGTTACTGTACCAGCCTACGTGCCCCTTGGATATTCTTGGAAAAGGACTTATATAGCATACAGTACTTCTGCATATCCAGTATCAGCAATAGGAAGAGTAATGAGCTGTCAGGGGTGTCATGTCTGGAGCAAGTCATAATAGCCTGAAGGCACAGTAGCAGGGTGAACCTAGCATAAGCCTTGGATCCTGCACTCTACTGAGATGTTCCAGTGGTGCCGACACACAGCTTAGAACTTGGTCAGCAGCTCTGTCAATTGATTTACCATTTGAATGTCGATAAACTACAGTGTGCACCCAAAATTCTTCATCAGTTAGTTACTGTCAATCCCTCATAAAATTCTATTCCAGAGTTAAAAGGGATGCTTGATATGCTTGACTGTTCAACAATCTTATAATTAAGTGCTGTCAATGTCAAAAAGCAATATGTCTGTTAGGACTGAAGATAAAGCCTGGGATTGTGATCCAATTAGAACAAAATGTTACAGTTCACAACAGCTCATGATTCCATTTTCTTTTTTAACAGATAGATAAAAATTTGCTGTCATGTTTTTATTTCGACCAATGACATACTTCTTCCCCCATTTAATCTAAAGAGACTTAATTAACAGGGAACGTTCACTGTATATTTGTATTATACATGTAGTGGAGTGTTGTGAACCTTGTTTAAAAGTCAGACAGTGGTTGTTTGAAAGGCTTTATAATCAATTTTGGAAAATAAAGATAAAAAACTGTTGTTTAACATTAGTGAATCAAATTGTTGCGGAAGAATTTGCTGTTTCTTTGAAAGACTAGATTGGTTGATAAATAACAAATCTCACTTGGCATTAGAGCACTTGGTGGAACTTAAATGTTGAAGCCTAGAATAGATGGCTTCCCTTTCAGAATAAATTTAAAGTAGAACTCGTATGTAAGCTAGAATCTGTTTAACCATTTTAAGTGGGCGTGTCCATATATTGGTTTTATTCTGTCAGAAAAGCGCTGATAGGAAACCGGGAAGTATATCCTCACCAGTTCATCAAAAAAACATCAGTTTAAATTCTATGACAGCAGTATTTCAGTAACATATCATCACTAACCGGCATATGACAGACTGCCTAAAAAGGAGCCATGTAATCCTGAAAAAAGTCACCATAGGAGTAACTACAATTGGTTGCTTGAAAAGGAGCCATCATATAAAAGGCTTTTTTTTAAAAAAGAGCCACCATGTAATTAGTTGTTTTAAAAGGAACCACCATGTGATTGGATGCCTGAAAAGGAGCCACTTTACGGTTAGTTGCTTGAAACAGAGCGACCATATGATTGGTTGCTTAAAACATAGCCATATGATTGGTTGCATGAGAAGGAGCCACCAAATGCTTGGTTGAATGAATAAATGAATGTATGATGTTTACTCTGAATTCGTAAAAAAAAATAAAAAAGTAGACAAGAAACAGTACCTATATGCCTTTTAGTGTCTGTGGAGAAGGGAAGAATGACACTAACAACCTTTAAAAAAATTAAATAAATTAATTAATTAATTAAAAAACATCAGAGATTTTCAACACAAAGCACTTGGAGTGGCTGCATAAAAAAGGTGAAGCCCACTGTGAAAAAAAGAGCATGGGTGCAGTACTTTTATTCTAGGCAGCTGCATTTGGTTGCACATACTGGGAATAATCACTTACAATGTAAGACTAAGACCGCAGGTGCAGTATTGCTTTTATACAGTTCTATAAAGAAAGGAAATTGGCTAAATTACATTTCGGACACAATTCAAACAAACTTTCTTGTTCTCCTGAAAACAGTTTCAGAAGAAGTCACACTGGCTAGCAAACTCACATTGTTTTGTATATTCCTATTAAAGATGCTTCTGATAGTTTCTTCCTTCCTTCACTCTTCATCTGCCAAATGTTTATCTTAAAATTTAAAAGTTATACTCCTGAAAAGTATTGTTGGCCTTGTCCCTGATGATGTTGCTAACACTTCTAAGGTAATCGTTTCAAACTAGGAAGTGGAACTTTTACATGACGGACACAGACACTCAAAGTGGCACACATAGTTATAAGAAATATGTTCACTTTTAAATGATCGAATTATTGGACCAGAATTATCATAAAAAGACATAAAGACTCAATATGTTATGAAGTTCCATAATTTCTATTATATTGCTTTTGTTCCTCTTTTGCTAAGTTTCCTTAAATTTTGGAGTTTTTATTTTAGAGTTTGTAATATTAATTAAAACTGCATCACATCTTCCTGTTCTGTTTGCGTAAAGCATTTCACGCAAGACATGTGTTGGAAAGAAGACACACTAATGTTTAATTGGACAAGCATCAGCACTCATGAATGTGAATCATACTCATTATTTGACTGAATCGAAGTGGCACAGAGTAAAAAGAAACATGACAAGATGGAAGTTCATCAGACCTGGCATCAATAAAATTGGGAATATTTGGTGCAATACAGGTGCATTCACTATAATCATTCATTCATTCATTCATTCATTCATTTTCTAAGCCGCTTAGTCCTAATTAGGGTCGCGGGAAGGCTGGCACCCATCTCAGCCGATTCTGGGCATTTGCGGGGTTCACCAAGCTTAATGATATTGGTCAGAGATTTGCTGAATATATTTAAATGGAATCAATAATTTGCAGTCTCACAGTTTATTAACTTATAATCAAACCAATCCAAGATTTTTTTTTACCTTACAATAAGCCAATGTTCCATTGTCTCTCTTAGGGGGTGATCACACTAGAGGTGCGATAGAAAATTGACTGACGCAAATGGCAATTCGCAGCTGTCGATTTTCATTCTCAAATTTATCACTCAACATTCGCGCCATCGCATTTTGGTCGCCTGGTTAGTAAACTAATCGCAAAAAAAAAAGTTTGAGACTTGCCGGCATCTGCCATATTCTGTATATTTTGTCAACATTCGTATTTTATTTGCATTTTGTTCATGCTAATAACATGCAAATAAAAAGCGAATAGTTTAAGAACATAAAGCGAAACAAAACTTTCGCACGATATATTTATTTAATTTGTGAAATATTCGCTTGCTTGTGGAGTCGCGAAACATCTTGATGCGAATTTAAAATAAATAAATAATTTTAAAATATCGCAAACAAATCAATTTGTGTCAGTTGCTTTTCTATCGCACCTCTAGTGTGATCATCCCTAATAAACATTCATATACAATGACTTTTATAATGCCTTCCTCAGATTTTGACCACAAGGCTTACAAATACTCACTCACCTACTCACTCATTTGCCAAACCGCTTAATTGATTTAGGGTCGAAGGGAGGCTGGAGCCTATCTCAGTCAACACTGGGCAAAGGCGGGATACATCCTGAACACACACATACAACCATTAACCTTGCACCTAGGGACAATTTGGAACATCTAATTAGTGTAATGTGCATGTCTTTGGACTATGTGAGGAAACCAGAGTACCCAGAGGAAACCCAAGCACAGGGTGAAGATGCAAATGCCACACAGAAACGCCTAAGCCCGGGACTCAAATCCAGGACCTTCCAGAGGTGGACAAGCTAACCGTTATGCCACCGTGCTGCCCTGCTTACAAATAGTTAGACATTTGTTGCGAATGTAGAAACTCAAAGTTGAGCTCATTGCATAGCTGGCTCAGGACTCGGGTCCACTGTACTCCTGCCTTTTTGACAGATCATAAGTTAATTCTCTGTTTAAAGATAGGTAGTATTACAGTAACAAAGGAATAGTTTTGTTTTGCAGAGTCTTTTTTCCTCCTTGTTTTCGGAGTAGCTCGCAGTTCCTAAATTCTCCATATTGACCAAAATGCTCCCTGTCAGGTAACTTTGTTGTGCCTGTCTGTGCCAAGGCTGGAGGTGTGTCAAGAGGAGAGGCCACACCTGATGCCTGTCCACCTGATGGCTCCTCCCCTATTTAAGATGGCTGCTCAGACATTTCTGGTTCTCTCTCCAAGCAGGCGTTTGGTGTTGGTTATGTTATGTTTGACTTGACTTCTCTTACATACAGCACTACATATACACGCACCCAAACAGGATGGGTTTTCTTTGTTTTTTTGTAAATAAAAGTCATTACTTTGCACTCGCCGTTTGGTTTTGGTCTCCATCTTTTGTCATGGCTTTGAGCTGGTCATGACAGCTGCACACGAAACTTACAACTATAAAAAGATAAGCAAATGATAAGATTCCTTTCATCGTGATTGGTCCATTGACAATGCGTGACATGCTGTTGAAGTGCTTACTGTTCTACTGTGCTTGGCGGATGGATAGTCAGAAAACCTAGTCTTTGCACAGACCCTTTTTTTCCCCTGCCCTCTCCCTCCCCCTCTACCACCTGCAAGCAGGCTAGAGGAGATTTTGAAGAATCTTTTTTACTGGATTAGAATGAAACTAAAGTCAGGGTATCTTATGGAACACAATCCATAAGACTAGCCCTGTAACATCTGACCAAGTCTGACAGTTTGACAAAATGTGAAATGGTTAGTTTTCAATTGCAATAAACAACATTGTTAAAAAAAAGCTTCCTTTTAATGATTTTTGTCATATATGATGCTCAACAACAACAAAAACACAAAGATGTACAAGACTCAGAGGATCTCAGTTCTCATCCAAGATCTGTCGGTTTGACAGTAAAGTTAGATGCATTTGTACTTGAAACTTTCTGTAGCAATATCTGTGATTTCCTTTAAACCATAAAAAAAAAACCAATATCATCCTCCATTTTATTTATTTATTGGTTTATTTATTTGTATTTTTTTTCCAGAAAGCAAACAGAATCTGCTCTACACGACACATCTGTACACACACCCACAGCCAAGTTAAAAAAAAAAAAAATCATTCTTACAAAGAAAGTATAAACACTTAGTGGAAAGCAGAACGAGACTAATGCTGGCATTCAGCCATCCAGCACCTTTAGTCACTCTGGATAAAAGTAAGAACTTTGTCGCTGCTTTAGAGAGTGCATTTTAAATGCAGAAAGTAGGCGAGATATGTATATGGGAAGGAAAAAAAATGCAATAGTTCTTCAGACTTTTTCAATTATTTCTTCTTTTCCTGTCAGATCTTTTGCCCCAATGAGCTGACTCCTCAAAGAAAAGAATCATCTGGCTGAGATGTAAATTGCTCGGTTGGAACAGTACGAACTCGAGATGTTTAAACACTAATTAACTATAAGATTCATTGACATTGCGGTTGCCTTGATCACAGTAAACTTTTTAATAAGGCCCAATCCATACAACTTCTTCCAAAAAATAAAATAACTTTGGCCATTGAAATGATTACACATAGCTCCTCATTCTAGTCATATCTATTCAAGTTGTTCTGAAGAATATGATACACAAGGGGGGGGGGCGGTGTGGGGGTGGGGGGTCATTATGGTGTGCTTCACATAAAGTAATAAGTTGATTAATCAGGGAGATTGATTTGATGCAATTTCTCTATAAGCTTTGTAGTTTTAACTAAAAAACAGTAGCATTGGCTGTATTTCAAATTGAAGGTTAAATTTCTCTCATCATCTTATACATTTGCTGAACCGCTTGATCATACTAGGGTCGCTAGGAGGCTGGTGTCTATCTCAGGTGACACTGGCTGAAGGCTGGTTACACCCTGAACAGCTCGCCAGACAATCACAAGCTGACACACACATACACAGCCATTCACCGTCACACCTAGGGGAAATTTGGAACAACTAGTTAGCCTAATGTACATGTCTTTGGATTGTGGGAGGAAAACGGAGCACCTGGAGGAAACTAATACAAAACGGAAAGAATCATGCTCAGTTCATGCACAACTCCACACCGAAGCGCTCAAGCTCAGGAATCAAAACAGTATCTTCTCGCTTTCAGCTGAACGTGCTAACTACTATGCCGCTGTGCTGTCCAAAGTTATATTAATGGACTGGGAAAAGTACATCATCATTTCTATAATAGCAAGTAATAAACTGGGGCATGTAGGGCACTGATTCATAAAAAGTATATATGAAATCACTTTGTGCTGTTTGTTAAAGAAAATGATGACATGATGAAAATTGATAATAATAAATTTTTAAAGTTATATAATAAATAATATAATAAATATTTTTTAAAGTTTATTACAGTTCACATTTTATTAATATTTGTTAATTAAAGAAAATAAATAAATAAAATTCAATTCAATTAATTTACTACTGCTACCTTTGGTTTTTATGATTGATTTTTATACTTGCATTTATTTTTCTAGAGTTTCTCCCAACACTGTGACACAGAGCAGTCAGATGGTGTTAAAGTTATAGTTGATACAGGCACAGTATATGCATAAATATTCGCCAAAGGAATCTCCAGCCCAGTTTAAGTTCTCTGTAAGAGCAAGTATAGTGCCTTCTGGTTGGTTAGTTTCTTGACACTTGTCCCTTTACATCCCAGTCCTTAATGCATTTTAATTAATTCAGCTAATACAAGACTTGTATTAAGAGTGGAAACTGTGAGTTTGTAAGTTTAAGGTTGTGCCTTTTAAAGAACTACTAAAAAATTTAAGCTTTATTAAAACAGGTTTCATAGAAATGTCCACTTCGGCATTCACTTCTAATCCTAAAGTGTATTAAAATATTGAAATCCTGCACAGTAACTGAATTTGTTCTCACTGAGGCATGGTCAGTGCCTGAATCTCTCATGGTTTTGATATAATCCCCTAAATGACGCAAATGCAATTAGCAGCAACGACGTTCCTATCGCTGGGGTGGGATGGATAAAAACGCTTATCGTGAAAGTGCTCGTACATTGAGCCAGAACAAATTAAACTTGTGCACTTCAGGACTGGGAGGCCGTGCACTTAGGAGGTGTTCGTTTAAGATCAGCTATGCATTGTGCTGCCTTCACACCATGAAATATATTCAGTGAAAATTACTGTGCAGAATGAGTTACACAGGTCAGCAAATCGACTGCACTGCCACAGCACCGATGGCTTTCGGTTTTTATTGCAATATCACACATGGGTTATTTTCATTTATTCGGCTTGGTAGGGAGTCACCATGGCTGTATGACAATATTATTGCAGAAGGACTGATACTGCGCTTCTAAACAACATCATCAAACCCAAGACTATTTGTAATGCTCGCTGTGCAAAGAGATGGCAGTCGCATTTATAAGCTGCTTTTCACATTGGGCTGTTTGAAAAAAAATAAAAATAAATAAAAAGGTATGTGATCTATAATTATTGTGCTGTATAATAAAATCCAATAAAAAGAACCCTCCTGTTGTTGTCACTCCTACTCCAGATAAGATTGGATCACTCCCACTGATCATGACTCATATTTAATTGTATTTATTTATTTTTTTTTATTTGTTTATTTATTTATTTACTTATTTATTTATTTATTTATTAAATCACTCTGATTGTTTCACTGTACTGCGATGGACTGGTGGGCAGTCCAGGGTATACTCTGCCCTCGCCCAGAGTCGGCTGAGGTGGGCGCCAGCCTCCCCACGACCCTATTAGGATTAAGCGGTTCAGAAAATGAATGAATGAATGAATGTTTCACTGTACATCATGACTACGTCGTGTCTTTGCAACATAACATAAAACATAAAAGCTCTCTTTATTCTTCTTATAACTATCTTGCATCAATGCAGTTGGTCAATTTTTATTTGAAAATAAATACTTTTATTGAAAATAATCCACATCGTGGTAATGGTATGAAATTTTACGCAGTTTTCCCTAGTCCTGAAGTGTGTGGTTTTTTTTTTGTTTTGTTTTGTTTTTTTTGTTTATAATGCAGCAATTTGCTAAGGATTGCATTTTTATTAATACGATAATGACACAAATGCAAATAATAATACTTTTTTATTTATGCAATTATAGTTATGTTTAATGTTTTGGAACATCTGGGAAACAAGTTAATTTCTGTTATCACTTATATTATAGAAGCTATAAACTGTTGTTTGCTTCATCAAACTTTTTTTTAATCCATTATGATTGGTAATAATATAAAGAGGCACCTTTGGCCCATAAAAATAATAAAACATAACATTATAAAGTTAAATGATTTTACTGGGTATGAGAAACCGAATCAGCTTCTTTACATATAACTGAAATAGAGACTCATTGAAAATGAATGAATAAACAAATAAATAAATGAATAACTAATAATAATAATAATAATAATAATAATAATAATAATAATATACACATCCGGAGAGAAAAGTATTTCTTTATTACAAACAGCAGTCATCAAAATAAATTTATAAAAAATCCATGTTTAAAATATTAATAACAATAATTAAATAAATAATTAAAGCCACTTAAAGCAAATACTGCTCTCAGAGATGGAGACAATTAATCAACTTAATCCGTATTGTGAATTCAACATGCTATGCTATCAGTATAATTTATTAAATGCTTGACAGTAATAGATGTAAATGTAAATACTTCAGATTCAAGACTATAAAAACCTTTGTTTTTTCTATGTTTGACTTTTTTTTTTTCCTTTTCTCTAATTGGTCAATGTATTTTAACTATTCCTGAGTACTCCGACCTCTGCTGCTCCTTGGCTAAGCTGTAATAAATTGACTCGACACATATGTCTAGCAGCCTCTGGCTCTTGCGTGCTACACCAGTCTTATTTAATGAAAGTCTGGTGTAGCAAAAACATGTCAGTACACCACAGCACTATAGCACTAGAGTAGCCCAGGAGGCACCAGAGCTTGCAGACTGACATGCATTATTACTAGATTTCGGCTGTTTTATACTGTTCCTCATGGGCATTTTACATATGTCTCATGCAGATGTTGAGTCACTCTTTCTGTGTGTTTTCGGAGTGTATGTTCTAAGCAGTCAGACAAAAATGCAAGACCTGCAGAAGTCCCAGCACTTGCGGTCAGTGACCTAAATAAACACCACTGACTACAGATTAGAACAAACCCATTTGGCAGACATGCATGCACTGCATATGCCAATGCACTTAAATGAGCTTTTTTTAATAAATAATGTATGTGTTAATTTGCAAATGGCAGCTATTCTTTGTTTTACAGTAATTTACTGTGAATAATGGGACACTTCACCAGGCCTACATGGAACCAGCCAAATATTTAAAATAGAATATTTTTTAAATACACTTGCTTAAAAAAAAACAAAAAAAAACAAAAAGGACCCTAAAGAAAAGCATGAATGGTCCCAGATTAGAGGCTGGAGGGTGGGATGAGAGTGCAGTGGTCAGAGATGGGTGTAGGTCTAAAACCTCAATAAATTTTCCACATAGTCCTATAACAAATTATTAGTATAGACATAGTATATAGTATATTGTAGCACATGTTTATACAGGGTTTGATATAAGCCACCTGGTTATCTAAATACATACCCATTTAGAACTGGTCAGAGGAGTTAACTACTAAAATGTCAGTAATTTTCACTGCATTCAGAATAAAATTAGCAAATTTAAGGGGGGGGGGGGGGTGTGGCAACCCTAGTGGATTTACATTCACAGATGAACCATTCAGAAGTGAAATGTGGGCTGGGATTACGCAAATGAAAGCATAAAAGAATCATAATGGGATTTATGGATACTGCCTGCACCTGCCTAGGGTATGATTGTGCGATTAAATCCAAATCGTTCAAAGGGGGTGGTGGGGTGATCTAACATCAAGCACTCACCGTGTTTTAAAAGCATGCCTTGGAAAAAGCAATGAGCTGATGAAACAGATACAAAAACATCTATTTCGGCTTCAAACTACACAGTCCATTAGCTGATGTTAGTGGTGCTGAAATAAAAGAGGAGATCACCTTCAATTTATCATATTAGCTTTTTAGTACTACATTTTTTTACATTCGCCACAATCCAAAGAGTTACCCTATGGCTTCTGTGGCATTTCCCCATAAAAAAATATTATAATTGTTATGATTGGAAAACAACACCTGTGGGGCAAATCATATGAAACTATTTCATTTTAAAAACATGCCATAAGCTGTTCGGCAAGAACGTTGGACAAAAACATGTCCGAAGTAGATAAAGAAAACCCACTAAACAAATGAAATAAAATTTTCCAATATTTCTTATCTGTATGTGTAAAAGTAAATAAATGGTATACAAAAGTGTATAAAACTCTAGGATTAGCAGTTAATTTAAGGGTGAAAGAAGAGCGAGGAGTTTTCAATTAATAAAATGATAATCAGGTGATAAGTGAGTGTCCTGTTTCAAAAAAAAGGAGGAAAGAAAGAAAGAAAGAAAGAAAGAAAGAAAGAAAGAGATCTCTTAATGTATGATCTTCACAGCACATGTCTGTGGAAGTGTAATATGGCACGAACAAAGATTTCCAAGGACCTTAAAGAATTTTTGATGACTGTTGAGAATGGAAAATAATAAAAGCAAAAATCATCCTATGAATTTGAACTTTTCCAATGTGCATCCAGACAGATAAATGGATAAAAATCTGAGATCATTCGTGCTGTCGCCCAACAAAGCTAAATCCAGGAGAAAGGTGCACAATAATCTGCAAGGTCTCAAAGGAATTCAGTGTAACATCTAAGTGAATAAAGGCATTTCTTATATTGGCTAACGAGTTTACCATCAGAAAAAATACTAAACAACAATGGTATACATGGCAGGGTTGAAAGGAGGAAACCACCACTTTTGGAGAAAAAAGCTGCAGCACATCTACAGCTTGCCAAAACTTCCCTTGGACAAGCCAGGAGGCTACTAAAAAAAAAAATAATAAATGTCTTTTTTTTACGTAGATGTGTTATTTTTGGATAAAAAAAAACCCCACTGCATTCCAGCACAAGAACAAAATGTGGTGGTGGTTGTACCATACATTCGGACTGTATTCTGTATCTGTGCCAGCATGGTTTGCCATCATTGATATAACAATGAAATCTGAATTTGAATGTCAGGACTACTGACTCTTAGCTGAATGTTAAGATAAATTGCATCATACTAAAAAACAATGACCCTGAGCACTCAAATGGTTAAAGAGAAATTAAGGTCTCGGACTGTTTTGCTGCATCTGTGCCAGGACAATTTGTAATCATTGATGGAATAATGAAGTCTTCTTTTAATGAATTATACCAGCAAATTCTAAAGGAAAATGAGAAGACATCTGTCTCTGTACTATCTATCTATCTATCTATATATACATATATATCAGCCATTACCAGAAACATTTAGTTGCAGTTATTGTTGCACAAGGTGGTCCTAAAGCCAAGGTCCACATACTTTTGCCCCTCACAGATATGCAATATTGGATAAAAATTTGATAATTTTTTTAGGCCGTGATAATTTTTTAGGGTTCACAAACTTTCAGGCACCACTGTAAATTAGGCATTTTGTGCCATTTCTTAGCATCAAATGTTGACTTACACAATGGAATGATACATAACCAGCAGGAAAAGCTATTTACAAATAGAAATAACTGCAAGCACTACTACTTGCTTATAGCTAAGATAACTTATGGACTTAACTTCATAAATACAAAGAGTATTTATATATTTATTTATTTAAGAGCTTCTTCATGCAACATATTTTGAGATGAGTAGAAAAAAGAGCTACAGATTGGTGACAAATTAAAGGAAAAGGGAAGCATAAAGTGATGGGATTCCACTTGAACAGCATCAACAATCTGGGAACTGTGAAGGCCATAAGATATAATTTATATAAATTATGCCCCTTCATTCAGTGAAACACTGTGCCCTGTGAATGCAAGCAAGGTCATCAAGGAAGAGACCACTCCCATGAGGATAAAAAAAAGTTTCATTATGAGATAAGTATAAAGAATTAGATGTACCCTTGTTATTTTATATTGTATATTACAAACTTATACTGTATAATACACTAAATATGCAGTAACATGTAGAATCATAGATATGTGATATCTGGCTATTAAATATCATATAAAAAGTATTTAATGAAATTGTAACCTTGGATTTGGCTTAATGAAAGTGCCTAATGGACTAAAAGTGAACTACTACATGATAATAACTACCGCCCAAGACTCAGTCAATTCAGTGTACAGCTGATCCATTCTCACAGCATCTTATTTCAGATCACAGACTCTAGCCAAATCTAATTTAAGACTTTTAAAAGCTTTTTAATACCAGGTGTAATGCAACTGAAAACCATTTATGCAACAGTGATAAAGCTGGCCAAATGCTGCTTGGGGACCATGCCAACGGTGGACATGTTAATCCAAATAACACTAGTGGCCTTAGTACAGCCATGATAAATTTCCTACAACTAATGATGCAAATTTGTGCATCACTTTCCACAGTTGATGCTAATGATAGTGTTACAGTGAGCTCATTCTAATGCATTACCACAGCTATTGTAACCACTTCCACAAAAACTTTAAAATAAAGGATAAAGAAGAAGGAAAAACTCATGGAATCACTGGTATGGTGAGGTTTTCTGAAGGAGAAGCTTATTTAGTATTTTTAGAAGGTGTCTCCAGCATCAGCAATTTGTAACAGGTGTAGAGGTTTTCCTCCTCAGCAGTCTTCAGGACATAGAAATTTGTGCTTTCTGAATTTCCTGGTGTACTTTTTGTTTTAACTGAGAGGGAGAGAGAGAACTAGAGGGGAACTCATAGAACGCAATGGAGCATACATGGGTAATGTAGCAGGTAGGCCCTACTTGGGTACTGGTTCAAATTACCTATGTGCTTGTCTTACAACATGTAATACAGCATATAAAGTCATATGATTCTTATAAGTATTCCATAGTAACACAATGTCTAGTGGTACTCGCCTTGAATCTATCAGCACTCAAAGCCCTGTGACCTTGATTTAATTAGTTCACAGATACCATGGTAAAGGTAATCAGGAATCTACATCATCCACAATATGCCTGTTTTAAAACAAAATAGTAAGCACTGGCATATCGCTGTAGTAGAAACGGATTAAAATAATTTATAATGTGATGTAATTGGCCAATGATTAAGTTTGGGGTGGTATCACACTGGCCTGTTGTTGTTCATTTTCCTGTAATAGCATGTACATAGTTTTGTATTACAGTATATATGTAGTGAACACATTATTAGGAACTGCTGTACCTCTTCTCAGTCATGGAATTATCTAGTCAGACTATCATATGGCACCAGTGCCATGCATCAACCATGACATGACTGTTGGTGCCCAGTGGGCTGGTTTGAGAATTTCTATAACATTACTTAAATAAATAAACAAAATCCTGTTTTGTTTTTTTTTTTGTTTTTTTTTTGTTTTTAATCCACAACAGTCTTTAGGGTTTACCTAAAAAAGAAACACTACAAGAGAAGAAATTAATATCAGAATACACAACATACTGAGCCCTGCGATGGCCTGGCAAGCTATCCCGCGTGTACTCTGCCCTCGCCCAGAGTCAGCTGAGATGGGCACCAGCCACCTCGCGACCCTAATTACTATTAAGCTCAGAAAATGAATGAATGAATGACAACACATGAAGCGTTGGGTGCAGGGGCTACAGAAGGCTACAAGGGTTCCATTCTGCCACCCAAGGATAGGAACCTGAAAATAAAGCCACCAAAACTGGAAAGTTAAAGAATGGAAAGACATAATCTGATCTGATAATTTTTCATTCCTGCCGAATCACATAGATGGTAGGATCAGAATTTCGCAGCAACAGCTATGCAACCAATCTACCTTGTGTCAACATTGCGGGCTTGCGGGGGTGATATAATGATGTGGGGATGATTTCTGGCTTACTTTGGGCCAATTAATATCACATAATCATCACTTGAATGCTACAGCCTATTTAAATATGTTTGCTAACCCTGTGCATCTCTTCATGGTCACAATTTACCCATCTCACAATGGCTACTTCATGCATGTTAATGCACCATGTTACATCAAGTCATCCCAAATTGGTTTCTTAAACATGACAGCCTTGTTTGTCTCAGACAGTTGACATTGGTTGCTTTGTCAACTACACAGTAACATGTTAACACATATAATTTGCCAATGGCATTTCCTAGTTAACCCCAAAAGAAGGGGCCTACAACTTGGTGAGTCCAGCGATAAGCAAGTCTGTACATGATGACCCACAATTAAAGACTATACAATCATCTATCTGAATGTCATTGTCTGTGACTGTACTCTCAGCTAGCTCCTAACCAACATACATGATACATGGTTATCACTTAAACATATGTTTCCCAATCTAGTGTCAACCAATATTGATTGGTAGCACCATTATATGGATTACTTCAAGCTTTTAGCAACCAAATTATTAGCTATGAGAACCAATATTCTGACAACCAATTACATTGTGTTGATTTTTAACCAATCTGTTTTTGTGCAGTGTAGTAATTCTCTTTGGAATTCCTACAAATGAAGACAAGAGCACTGTTTATTGGCAGAAAGTACAGAGAACGTTTCAAAATTCCACACCCATTATCTCATAAGATTTATTTAAAATGTGCAGTGATGAGTCCACTTTGGATCCATCACAGCTTCACCTGAACACATCTGTGATCTAGTGTGGTGCCAGGATTGGGCATTCACTCACACATTTGCTCTTTGCATGAAAAGTAGCTCACTTCAAGAGAATAAACAGGAACATTAGCCCAAGAACAGAGAAACACAAAACAACCTGAAACTGAGCTGTTTTCCTATTTCCTTCGATCCAGTACCTTGTCATGTCTCTTCTACTGCCTACATGCTTAAAGTGACAACATAAACAACCTGGAAATCCTCGCAGAGGCAGATTATTTGTTGTGTTCACTGTCTTGGACTTGGAAGAAAATCTACAGTACAAAGCATTTTTGACCGAACTTACCGAACTCCTAACTACAAAGGTGCTTCTTTCTTTCTTTGAAATGGTTCAAATTCGAAGGCTTTGACATGCTCATGTTAAAAAGGAGCATTTTTAGGATGTGCTAAAACCTTCTGCGTCTTATGTGTGAAGGATTTGACAAAAGATGTGGAGCTAATGAATTTAAGTGCTACATTGTAAGGTTCCCCAACTTTTCGGTGACAACAGTGACTTGGTGACTTTTCGATAATGGCAGTGACTTGATGTGGTTGAAATAACACAAATACAGGAGCAAAGAACTAAAACGAGTATTTGTGGAAGGATCAAGGACCTGCTAGAAAAATCAATAAACCAGTTTGGCCTGATGGAAAAAAGAACTCTGTAGTGAACAAACACAAAGTGTAAGATCCATCCATCCACTAAATATCCATCAGGGGTTAGACACAATCTGAGCTGACTTGAACAGGTCAACAGTTTATTCCAGTCTATTCAACTATGGGCAATTAACAGGAGCCAGTTGGCCTATTCTGCATGTTGGTGGACTGCCAGAGGTGACCAGGGTACGCAGATGAAACCCGCTCAAGCACAGAGAGAATATGCACTCTCCATACAGATAGGCCTTTATCAGCCATGAGATTTGAACCCAGAACCTTTTGGTTGTGCTGTGACAATGCTAAACACTGCGCAAAATTTCTAAGATTGATTTCATATTAATTTTACTGCATCTTAAACACTTGTACGACATTGTTTACTGTCAAAAGCTTTTGAGGCTACCATTTGTAAACTAAGTTGTAACTGGGCCACATATACAGCCATGAGTTATACCCCATTACTTGTAGATTATTACCTATTTTTAAAATGTGTTACTTTTATTGGTCACTTTTTTCATTGTTTTATTCCTCAGCGCAATTGATCTTATTTTTTTATCTATATATCTGTCCATCTGTATCTCTATTTATTTATGTATTTTTACAAGCTCATTTTTTTTGTTAACTGTTGGCAATTTGTTGCAGTGTCGGAAGAATAAATCACTTGTGGGTGTTCTGTTCAATTTCAAAGAAACAAAAAGCTTAACTGACATTAAGTGACCAAACTGACCTGCTGTAGAAGGAGTTGAATAGAAAGGTTATGCAGAGAACTCAAACCAGCTTTAAACCCTCTGTGAGGTCTTGCCAGAGGCAGTGCAACTGTAAGAAGTGTAAGTCGGAGAAATGCCTGAGAAATTACTGTATTTTCTTACTTTGCTTTTAATGAATTATGTAGAAGACTGTTGCTTTTTACTAATATTTTTTGATAAAGGTGTATACATTATGCATTATTGCTTTCTACGGTAACAGATAATTCACTGGGACTTATAGGAGATACTCCACTTAAACAGATAAAAATTATATTGGTGCATACAAGATGTTTATGTAGCTTTTAGGTAAGGAGTCTCCAGGGTCATAGTTAAAGTTAGTCTTATTTTCAAAAGGAAAACAATGAATAAAATCATTAATTTATTATGAATATCACTTTTAGAGATATGGGGTGAAAGATGGTCTGTACCAAATTATATGCAACTATATCTCCTCGCTGTTTGTGAGAAGATACATTTTAAAGGTTTAAATCAATCAAACAATAAATAAATAAATGAATAAAATAAAAAAGTCCACGCACCGTGGTTAGCACACCTGCCTCAAGGCAAGAAGGCCTGGGTTTGATTCTTGGACTCGGGCGTTTTTGTGTGGAGTTTGTATGTTCTCCCCGTGCTTGTGTGGGTTTCCTCCGGGTACTCCGATTTCCTTCCACAGTCCAAAAACATGTTCAGTAGGCTAATTGACTGTTCCATATCACCCCTAATTGTCAGTGTGAATGATTGTATATGTGTTAGCCCTGCAATGATCTGGCGAGCTGTACCCCACCCCCACCCAGAGTCGGCTGAGATAGGCGCCAGCCTTCTCACGACCCTAATAAGGATTATTTAGAAAACGAATGAATGAAAAATTTAATTTTTAAGATAAATTTAATTTTGAGTCTACATCAAAGGATTCAAATGTTACACCCCTAAACATATTTTGGCTTGTTATACAGCAACCTGACAGTCAATCGAGGTCATTGTTTAAATCTTAAGTAATAGGGGACCATAGAAACCAAGCTGCCAATTTTGGTTGGTCTAACCCATACAGTTTTGTTATTGTAAACAATTTTGGGCAGAAAAAAAAAAAAGTTTAATTATTTCTTGATTAATATCTCCTCACAAGATGTGTTTACATTTTTTTTTGTGTTTATTTATTTGCTTGTTTGTTTTTTTTGTGACTAATTTGTTTGTTTTGTATAATGGTGTCTGGGGCAGTAAAAATTTACCCAAATTAGAGCATCTCTAAAGAATAAACCTGGAAAAATTTACTTTATCATCACCATCATCATCATCATCATTATCATAATTTTCGTCATCATCATTATCTTTAGTATTATTATTTAAACTTTCCTCTGATATTGTGTTATAGTGATTACTAAAAAACTGCAGTTAGGTGGCTATTGTTTAGCATAATCTCACAATACTGCCAGTAATAGCAAGCCTTTCCTTTTCCCTTCCAAATTAAACGAACAGTATCTGGATTAGACTAAGGGAAAGTACAGAGCATTCCAGACCACTCCTGCTCATCTGTCAGTTACGAATCATATCAAACAAGTGTCATTTGTGACAACCTGAGATAGGCATTATGTCATGTTAATGTCCAAAGCAAGCATCCTTTGCCTTGTGCTGTAATATTTGAAACTGTCATTTGGGAAATACGTATAGGAAAATGAGCTTGCACGCATTTGCATAGTTGAATAGGCTGTCAGATGAGCTGTCAGTTACTTTAACCTAACACAAGGAGATCTCACCGGCATCTTACACAGATCTTCACATCACATTTGTGTTCCCAGTGACATGCATTGCTTCTCTGCTTAACCATTACGTGGGATGATACTTGGTTCATATTTAGAAATGCAGATGGGGCTGAGTCACCACATAGCAGCAAAAAACAATTTATTATCAGCCGTCAAGAAAGGTGGTTTCTCAGCAGTGGTGAAGGTTATTTTGCATTCTGCAGTGTGCTGGTTAACAAATAATTTGGGTGACTCATTATTTCTAGTGAGTTCCTCTAAAATAATAATTCAGCTAAAATGAACATTTCCCTTAACACAAATTGTAGACAAGACACGTTCCATGTAAGGAGTAAGTAGAGTATAGCTACAGGTTCAAACACATTCCTCAAAAGATATGGTCTGTTGGATACCTCATTAGCTTTGGTGCCCTTGACAAGCAGACCTTGTCTTTGGGTTAGTAGATTAATTTGCAGTTGGCAGAGGGGGGAAAAAAGTGCAAATGCAACTGGACTAACTTACTAAATAAATAAATGCCAAACAAAACTTTTCATTTGGTTTGTATGCACACTTCACAGCTTCACACTTTACACTCTAATACTGTATCTAGAACATTTGCTTTTACTTCCCTACTTAAGTACAGAAGTGTAGTTAAATATGTTAAAAGACATTAGCCAGACTGTCATAATTATGCAAATGTATAATTAATGATAAATTATTTCATTAATTGTATTTTAATATTTTTATTATTATTAAAATTGAGTAAATGTGTCTCCTTTCTAGTTTTATTGCATACTATACAAGAACATAAGGAAAAACAAGCTAAAACGAGATTTCTGTCGTTTATTTCTTACAAAGTCTTACCACCTTTACAGAGGCAGGTCAGGTGATCTCAGTGCCATATCTAGCCCCCGGAGTAATGTACTTTAAGAAATCACCCATGGTTACAAAACAAGAAACCTTGGGCATTCCAAGCCAAATGATTTTCAAAGTAAAATGAGTTTAAGCATTAAGCTTTTAATCAAATACTGCTCTTTCCCCCTCTGATTTTGGCCAGAAAGTTTCATTTTAGCTTCATCAGTCAGAAGTTCATTAGTACTGCTTATCGAAATGCACCTTGATTATCTGGATGTTGTTTTGTATATGTCAGAGGTTTATTTTTGTGATAAGTTTATATTCTGATGCATTTTTTTGTTCAAGCTACACTAAAGAGTACATAAAACGGTACAACATTACTACAGTCTCAATTAATCCTCCCTGCTCTGACTTTCCTGTCACCACAAAGGAACTTCTATCTGAAAGTTTTCTCAGTCTTCCAGAGCTTGCCTTGAATTTCACACTTACCCTGATTTTTCCATTTCTAATTGACATTCTTGAGAATATTTGCAAGCTGTAAGTGCTTTGATATCTTTTCCTCTGCTTTGTGAGCAACAGTTAGTTTAATTATCAAATCACCCATCTGCATGGACAAGCCCATGGTTGTTGAGTGTTAGTTTGAAACTTCAGACAAGTCAGTATTTTTAAGTTAAAGTAAGAGAATATTGATTTGAATAAAATATATTGAGCAAAAAAGCAGAAAGAAAATACTCAAAAATCTGTAAAAATATAAAGTAAAAAACTACAAATAACTGCATTTTTTTAAAAGACAGGTAGAAAGCTTGTAGATAATATCTCTTATGGGTTAACAACATTTGTACTAAACACCACTGATGTATATCACAGCTGAGTACCACTGTTTTTATTATATCTTCTATTTTGTTCATGTAAATATATATATACCAGACAGGTACACCAGGCTTATTGGCTCATTACATAATGTAAACCCTCTAAGCTGTCAAAAAGAGCATCTATAAATACCCCTGCTGCTGGATTTCCTGCTGAGAGATAAGATAATTTCCCATTTAAAGCCTGGATCCCTACAATATCATCCCTTGCTGGCTCAGTGATTAATGGCATTGGCAAATATAGCCAGGCTATTAGTCTCATGGGGAAAAAAAATAGGCCCAAGCATGAAATGTCCTCGGGAATAGAGATATAGAGGGTGAAAAAGAGAGAGGGTTAATAAATATCTGTACTCCGATCAGAGAGAGAGGAAAACCAGCTGCGACCCAACCACCAGGTCATGTTTTATTCCTCGACTGCGATATTACGAAGCGGCAGGTGTTCCATATCGAAATGTCTCCAAGCTCACAGTAAATCATGAACAACAGCCCTGCCTCATAAGAGGAAGGTACATCTATTGCCCAATGGACATAGTTAACAATGTGTGCTGTTAGAACACCTCTGACATTGCATTAACCAAAAATTACAATGCCTAGTAAATATATACTGTGTCTATAACTGAAAAGCTATCTTTATCCTTACACAGTTAACAACATATAGTATATACCTGTTTGACTGCTATACAGCATGTGTGGTTGTCTCGAAAAATCCAGTGGATGTCCCTGCAGGTGAACTTTGGCAAAAAAAATAAAAATGCTCTTTGCTTTGTTTGATTGTATTTTTTTCTTTTTTCTTTTTTTTTACTTAAAAAAATGATGCACCAAAGGCAAGGTGGATGTCACTGAGTAGTCCCACAGAATGTCAAGGAAACTATTTATTTAGCAACGTCCATCTAAGAGGAATAACATTTTTAGTACCTACTACACAGAGAAAAAAAAAAAACCTCTTTAGGCTTTTTTTTTTTTATTGATGGATGCAGGTGAGCTCTGAACAACCATGCAAGCAGGTGCATAGGCTAAAAGCTGTGTAACATGGCCTCTTTAAGTCCTACTCAGAGTTTAAGTTTATACTAGACTCAAACATAAAAAGGCAAACTAAAATGAAATTGTTTAGTTTATATTTATGTTAAGTATTTTAACCATGACAGCGACAGATCAGAAGAGCTCTGCATGCTCTGAGCTAAGTCAGTATGTACTACACAGTGGTACGACACAGGTGGGATTTTACACTCAAAGGTTTTACTACATGGAAATACAAGAAAAACAATCTAAATCAAGATTTTATGGTTTATTTTTCCATTTTTAAAAATTCCCCACCTGCCCCAGGTATGTAATTGTGACAAAATGTGAGTGAGTGACTGTAGTTTTCCTTCAAGCATTATCCAACAGGAATAATGTTTTTTATACCAGAGATATCGGACCAATCAGTTTGTGCCATTCCACCGTTATATTTTAGAATATAATTTGATATTGTTTAGAAACCCTGAGCTGAATGTTGTGCAGAGAACAAAAATTTGAAGTGTTGTGGTGTTATTTTGAGATAATATTTAATGCCCCCAACCTTTAGCTCATCTCCTATAAACTGATTATTTGAAATGAATAAAGGTTAAATTAATTACATAAATACATTGTTACAGTACACACAGAATTACAGAGTAGGCTCTTATTTCTCTGCCCACTTTTGTCGGGGTGTGGGTTGATGAACGCCTACTATGTATGATGCCTCGTCAGTCTCCCATGTCTATACAAGCTTCTATTTCGAACTACAGTGTTACCCTGAGGAGGTACTGTGAAGTTGGTGGCACCCACAATAAATACAAACATGCTAACCTCTCTTGCCATGTCCTAAAAAAAATATACTGACTGAAGACAGTTAGGGTTCCAACCTATACAAGAAAAGACACTTTTCTGTTATCATTTAAAGAGTTTCAAACAGGAATTAGACACAAGCCTTAGACTATTTAGAAACTTTAGATGCTTTAGATTTTTAAGGAATTTTATAATATATAATAGAACTAGATAGTGTACTATTTGTAGAGCAGTACTGAAAAGAAAATCAATGTTTATTGGTAATTTGCTTACCTGAAAACCTAATAAGGTACAAACAGATGTCCAGGTAAAACGCTTCTATTTATTAAATGGGGTTATTGCACCAGCTTAATGCTGGGAGACTCTGGAATTATAACCTAATTTAAATCTTGTGCTTTTCTGTTGGTTTTGTGTTGCACTGATATTGATATTGATATAATGTATAGGCCGAGTGGCATTTCTATTCCCCATGAAGGAGTGGGGACATGTTGGAAGCCAGCATTCTGGATGTGCCTGTTTGATAAGTAGTGGAACAGACTTCAATCTAATTCATCCTGTTTGTAAGTGGAATAAAAATCAGCTGTTCATGTTTCCACTATAAGCCTGGCCCAGATGCTTTCATTGTAGAAAAGGGGTGGATAAAAAAAAAATCTGAATGCTAATTAAAAAAAATAAGTAAGTAATTAAAAAAAAATTAAAAACTAGACAACAAAACAAAAAACTCTCTAAAAACACAAGCAATTATTTCAGTATTAATCAGTATGGGTGAGCGGGAGTCATTCAAGTCAAGAGTTTGACTAGCCTCCTGTTTGTCAAATGTTTTTGTTACAGTTTACTTTGTTACAAATTCATTCATTCATTCATTTTCTTAGCCGCGTAATCCTAATTAAGGAAGGCACCCATCTCAGCTGAGTCTGGGCTCGGTACACCCTGGACAGCTCACCAGGCCATCGCAGGGTGTTACAAATTAAATTAACTGCAAAATAATTTAATAAATAGTGGTTGCTTTTTAACAGTGCATGTTAGTGTCTTTCAGTGGAATTCAAATGTAAATGCAATTGGAATGAATATTGACCATCTAAAGGGATTTCCTATGCCACGAAGTATATAGACACAACTTAGGCACAGACAGAGGAGTGGATATCTTAATAAAAATGCCCCTCTTTTCTTTGTGATACAGTTAAAGCCCTCTGAGCACTGGACCTTCATCCCATTAAAGCTCACCCAGCTTTTCCCACCATGTCAATAATCCTAGTTCAATGAAGGCAGCTGCACTGCTACATATACGTAGCACTCACATAACACACACTAAATAGCTGAAGAACAAAAGAAGAAATTGCTACATTAAGATTTCATTCATTTATTAGAGTTTCAGATTTCCCAAAAGTGTAGCATGTTTGCTAACCTGATGCCGTGACCCCGTATGGGGTTGCCAGAGCTTCACCCAGATGGAGGGGTGTCAGCAAACCCTTTTTCTTTGGAGAGGTATGAATTATATTAGGTTATGTATGGGATGCATGACAAGACATTAACACAGTTAGGCTCATCTTGCAAGGCTCACAAGTAACGCTCTGCAAAATTGCTGCTAGCAATCCTGCACATTCAAACACAGTTTTGTGGGGGGGACAGCAGTGAAAACCTGTTAATAGTGGGGCTTTAACCCCCGACCTTGGGATCAGTAATCCAGCACCCTACCACCTGCCCACCACTGCCCCTATTATTATTACTACTATTATTATTATTATTATTATTATTATTATTATTATTATTATCAGTATTATTATACTATGGTATGATTTCTACTTTCCCAGTTAAGGATCATAAAGTAAAGCTGGATGAGCTTCACCCACCCAGTGCTGTAATTACACATTTTGATAGCTGGATGGACTCTGATTAAATACCACCATTAAAAAACATCTAAAATTGTCTTCAACAAAAGAGCTATTGCTTTTTCCATCACATGATTATACTGACTAGAAATAAATATCTTGTTTATCTTCACTGACATGTGCTGGACCTGTGGTGCACAGATATATTGAGGTAAAGTAAATATTTTGTTGCAGGAAACTGGTGGGACATGTTGGTTGAATCGTGGCCAAGCTTGAAAAATCTGAAATCCCAGGAAAACACAAACACACACCCATACACACATACATTACAGCCTCTACAGCAGTTTGAAACAGTTGAGACTTTTTTGTATGCAGGTGTTCACTAGCCAGGTAAAGAATGGCACACAGTGCAGGCCTGGCTTGAAAAATTTCACTCAGTGCAGCTGCTTTGCTAACGTCAGGCAGACACACACTGCTGCTGTCAGCTACAGATGAGCCTCTGTTCCTCTAATGAGCTTAGTGATCTCTCAGGGCTCTGCACACACACACACACACACACACACACATATATATATATATATAGATAGATAGATAGATAGATAGATATGGATATGACTAAAAAGTCACTCTATAGCTTTTTTGAGGGATTTATATATATGTATTAGGGTGTGTCTAAATTTCAGAGATTTGAAATTAATGCTGGCCAGGTTTTCATTAAGTGCCATATGGGAGAAACAGGCTACATGGTAAATCTGACAAAAATCGGAGTGGATTTAGAACTTGCTCAAAGCACTCATAGTTACACCATATGCATATTGAGGAAAATTAAGCTTTTATTTGTAAAAATTTACATGATAACGAAAACAGAGTTGTTTGTTCATTTCCCTTTATTGCTTTTGTGAATTTACTTCGGTGGTGTTCATCCACTTGAAAAACAAACTGGTTCTGTTCTTCACTGTGGGCCAGAGGTTCATTGAAAGACTGCATGAGAGCCACTGCTCTTTCTGCCAAATCATTTGTCACTCGCAGGGAAAGTAGGGGCAGTGGTTGCCCAGTGGTAGGGTGCTGGATTACTGATCCCAAGGTCAGGGGTTCAAGCCCCACTATCACCAGGATGTCACAGGCCAGCCATGGTGAGAGTCATGTAAAAGAACCATTGCTGACGTTCAAGAATAGGCTGCATTGCCGTCAGCATGTTTCTGCCCTGTGATGGCCTGGCGAGCTGTCCAGGGTGTACTCTTCCCTCGCACAGAGTCGGCTGACATGGGCACCAGCCTCCCACGACCCTAATTAAGATTAAGCGGTTCAGAAAATGAATGAACTTGCAGGGAAAGTACAATAGCTTGAGCCTCTTCATATGATTGTTTTTGTTCCCATTGTTGTGAATCCTTTTCAAGAAAAGTTTGAACCAATTCCAAATTTTCCATCGCATTATATAGTCTCACGTGTTTGACTTGGAACCTAGATGCTAAACTTTGGCTTTTGTTTTTGGAGTCTTTGTATGAAGTGTCACAATAATTTAACCTGGCCAGTATAAAATACTAAAGTTTAAAATTTCCCATATTGATAAGACACACCCTAACACACA
>JBCNYH010000023.1:7088677-7102053 GCA_039654325.1 Tandanus tandanus | reverse complement strand
ATAGTGTGTAACTATATATAACTAATCACCTTCTCTACTGCACACCAAGCTAATTGGCTTCCACCAGTAATCAACTGTAATCATTCCGATTAGTTCAGCATAAAAGCAGGTATTCACAGAGCATTCCAGAGCTTGGAAGTGTAACCGAAAGCAAACAATGAACTATGGGTGGCAAGGCACTGTCAAAATTTCTCAGGGGTTTCAATCCCCAGGAGCACACTAAAGTCTATAATCAAAAAGTGTAAAGTGACCGGTACTAGTAGGATCCTTCCTGGAGGAATCTGGTCAAAGACGCAACCAAGAAGCTTGTGACACCTTTAAAACAGTTGTCATTGTCTTGACAATTTTCACAAATGCTCTACAAATGTAGATTTTATAGAAGGATTGCAAGGAAAAAGCTACGTCATGGTTGAGCGTTGCCAAATTGCACAGATTAAAACAAACAAACAAACTAAACAAAAAAAAAAAAAGGTGTTATTAAATCAGACTAAATTTGATGAAACCATAGACTAACTTTTTTGGCCTTAATAACAAATGGTCCTTCTGGTAGAAAGCCAATACAGCTTACCATTCAAAAAAGACCATACCTATAGTAAAGCATAAACGTGTTCCTGTGAATTCTGATGTGAGGGTGTTCTTCTGCAGCAAGGACTGGGGCACGTGTCAAGATAGAAGGAAAAGTAGATGGGGCAGACTGTTAAGTTCTTCAGGAAAACCTGCTGCTCTCTGCCAGAAAGTTGTTAATGGGAAGAAGGTTCACCTTCCAAAATGACAATGGCCTAAAACTGACCACACAGTGAATAAAGGAGGGGAAAATGGTGAATGTCTTTACATGACTCAGTAAGAGCCCAGATTTAAACCCTATTAAAAATCTGTGGAAGGACTTGAAGCTTGCAGCCCACCATCCAATTTGATTGAGCTTGGGAAGTTATGAAAGGAAAAGCGGGTGATTTGTTTCTGTACCCATCCATGTTTTCCTGTGTAGAAACACTAAAACATATTGGGTTTGGAAATAACACAATGGTGTACAGAGGAATGCAGCATAACTCGTATAAATTATAGACCGAACAGCAGAAGTATCACCATATAAAGACATATAATACATATAGTATTATATTGAAAAAAATTAAATAAATAAATAAAAGTGTTACTTCACGGTTTGTTCAGTCCATTATTATATTGTACATCCCTGTTGGATGTACACCCTGTTGTGCCACATGCACTGAAATCATTTTGCTTACAGTCCTGTACTTTTAAGTAATTGCTTTTCATTCCAGATATTCGCATGGTGGAAAAAAAAGGAGCAAATGTTCTAATGATTATGAACACGTGTGTGTGTGTGTGTGTGTGTGTGTGTGTGTGTGTGTGTGTGTGCGTGTGTGTGTGTGAGAGAGAGAGAGAGAGAGAGAGAGAGAGAGAGATCCTTTAAACCGAGTCATCATTACCATTCTGCCCTTCCAGCCTACGAGAACGCTACCCTTTTCCATACCAACAATTCATCCTTTCCTATGAAAGCAATGAAAAGTGGACGATGGTTTAGAGGTGGAAAAACCAAAGTCTGGTTTGCCCACAGCTAGCAAACAGGTATTAGAAAAACAGCATCATTACAACAACATTCCCCAAATGGATTTGAAATGGAGCTGAACGTGTGATACATATGGGAGGTTACATGCCTTGGAGAAAATTACAGCAGGGGAGATATTCAGACAAAAATAATTTCATAAGGATGGCATAATGATGTTTTGTTTTTTTTTCCCCCCAGAGTATAGAATAAATTAAATGTATTTGCCTATCTCTGTAAAAGCGAGTACATGTACTGTATCACCTGGTAGACGAATCCTCTTCATTTTGTTAAGGGATCATCAGCTTTAGTCAAAGCAAATATTCTCTCATTAAATAAGTTGGAAAACTTGAATGATGATTAAGATGATCTTGGTTGGTTGATGCTGGCAGGATCTCAATTAGTGGTCACTAGCTAAGATGCTCTTAGGAAACTAGCATCTTGGTAAATGGGCATTAACTAACAGTATCAAAGGTAGTGAACATTAGATAAGATGCTCTCAGGATCTACCTAACATTATACTGGTTGTTGAACACTTGCTAAGTGCATCTCAATTAAAGGACAATGGCTAACAAGATCTTAATTGGTGAACACTAGATAAGCTGCTCTTAGGATCTCACTAACGTGATCTTAATTGGTGGACAATACCTGAGATGCGCTCAGGATCTACCTAACATGATCTTGGTGGACACTATCCAACACAATCTCAGGCAGTAGACACTACCTGTTACCTAATAACAGACATGTTATTAGACACTACCTAGCATAATCTTAGCTTACGACTCCAAACTCGGAGATAAGAAACACATTTATTTTCTCCATAGGATGTGGCTTTCTTAAACGAATGTTGTTCAAAGAAGATATAGCTTTTAATTTTGTTGTATGTTTGTATGTTCATCATTCATTCATCTTCAGTTACTCTTTGTCCTCGTCAGGGTTGTAGTGGATCTGGGGAGCACTGAGTAAAATACACTCTAGGCATGGACCCTGGATAGGACTCGAGTCCACAATTGACCATCCTGTAAACATAGGTTCACTCATTCATTCACACTAAGAGCCAAAATAGTTCGTACATATTTTTTTCTATGTATCAGCATGTTTCTAGTATCCAGAGAAAAAAGAGAACATCGAGAAAGAGAAAATATATAACACTCAACACTGACAGCAATCGAAGGTTCGGGTTGAGCACCGCCTTTAGCTGTAAAGGAGCATCTCCTGAACCACTAAACCTGTCCATGCAGGTGCACTGATTCTTGGTCAGGAAAAGGAAGTGAATTCCATGTTTATGTACATCTCGCCTACATCAGCATTTTAGTAAGATAACAAAAAGTGTGTATGCTTTACCTTCTCTGCAGACTGAGCTGTTCCAAAGAATATAGGTATGAATGCCAGCCAAACGATACAGGTGGTGTACATGGTGAAGCCAATAGGCTTGGCCTCATTGAAGTTCTCAGGAACTCCCCGTGTCTTGATGGCATAAACCGTACATGTGACCATGAGCAAAATACTGTATCCCAATGAGCAAATAATCTGTAAATCTGTGATGTCACACTTCAGCACACCCCTAGCTTTGTCTGGATTGATGGTTTTCTGTTCATCATAATCAATTATTGTGTTCGGAGGATCAACCCCAAACCATATGAATACTCCAAGAAGCTGCACTGAAATAAAGCTTGATGTTATTGCTAGCTGGGATGTTGGGCTGATCAGTCTAGGCGGTGTCACCGACTTCTTCCCCTCTTCAAAGATGCGGTAAATTCGATTCGTCTTGGTTAGCAGTGCTGCGTAGCTAATGCACATCCCCAAACCGAGGAAGATACGCCGGAAGGAACAGACGGCCGCATCAGGTTTGGCGATCATTACAAACGTTATGATGTAGCAAAGAAAAATCCCTGTTAAGAGCACATAGCTGAGTTCCCGCCCTGAAGCCCGCACAATGGGTGTGTCATTGTAGCGAATAAATGTAGCCATGACAAAGATGGTGGCCACGATACCAAGCATTGCCAAGAAGACAGGAATAACTGCCCAGGGAGAATGCCACTCCAGCTTGACGATGGGTATGGGTTGGCAGCCAGTTCTGCTCGCATTGGGACGCATGTTGTAAGCACACAGCTTGCATGTTGTCTCATCATACTGGTACTGGTAGCCATCACAGGGTTCGCAGTGCCAGCAGCAAGGCATCCCTTTTACCATCTTCTTCCGATGGCCAGTCTTACACGGCAGGCTGCAGATGGAGCCAGGAATTTCAACATCACCTCCAGGCCACTGTATGTCCTCCATCTGGAAGAGGTCAGCAAAGAGCATGAAATTAGTATTGTTTTTATTGTCTTAATAATGTCCTATATGGAAGGCTTTCAAGAATAAATACCTTGTAGATCCCTTTAGTTTATTTAAAGAGTTTTTACTGTCTTAAAAGGTCTTATTTGGAGCCCACTTTCTGCTGAAACTCTTTCTTCATATGGTATTAGAAGGATTCCAGCATACAAAACCTTGAAAAATCCATTTCTACGAGTCTATGGATATTGGGCCTTTTTGCTTTCAGAGTTTATGCCATTTTATAAACTTGGTTTATAAACTGTTTGAGAAGCAACAGTGTGCAAAATGCAAAATGTCAATTGGAAGTTCTTACACACTGACTGCAAATCTATTTTATTTTCAGTTATGCTTACCAGTCTAAAATTCCTGAATATAAAATCTGATTACATAAATTTAATAACATGATTACTGACCAGTGATAACCAACATGTACCGAACACGTACTATTGGTGAAACCAACATGTACTCTTGAAAGTTATTTTTCAAATTTGTTTGGTCTTCAGCAAAGAATTAGTTTTTTTGTTTGACTTTTTGTGCTGGCCTTTTATTTTGCTTAGTTTTATTTATTTTTTTTACCTCATTTGACTGCTATGAGTTTTTAAAATATTTTCTGCAGTCCTTTCAAGCTCCATCTCCATGGAGATGGTGCTGATTTTAAATTACAAGTTTTAATTAAAACTGTCATCAATGAAGTAGTAGGAGAAATCAATTTAAATTAATCATTAAATAAATAGTCCTTTTGAGTGACTCATACAATTCAAGACAGGGACACATAACAAATGAGCACAAGGTGCATGGAGAGATGGTGCCATTTAAAAAGAATTCCAATTAAAAAAAAGAGAGAGAAAATAAGAAAAGAACCAAATCTCTTTATGGTTTTCTAATGAGCGGCAGTAACAAACTGATCAATATTTGGTTCAATATGAAGCACAACAGCAATCATCTTGGTTGTATAAACAGACAGTTGGTGCTGGAGGCTAAACAATAATGATTAAAGCCATAGGTACTTATTGTTGGCTACTGCTAACATCAGCCAGTGTTCATGTCAAGTTTTTCAGCCTTTACTCAGCAACAGTGTGAATGGAAGAGTGACACCTGGTGCGGGAGGAAAGAAAAAAGCCGGATGAGCCACATGGTCTGACACACATTGTTGACTGCTTTATTGGATATGGCCATGCATTCCAGTGCGTGAACAAAAGAAGACACTTGGTGCACTCTTCTAATCCAGCACAAGCACTCATCTGGGATCAGAGGTAGACAGAAATACGACTAGAGCCTGGACACGTCTTTGATGAGTCAGCCAGATCTTACTTGATGTGTGAAAGGTCCTTTCAAGTGGTTTTGTTGCTTTTTAGTTGCTTGAGTTTCGGGCCATTTTCCTACATCAAATGACCTCCATTATTTACACAACTTGCAATGCTCATTATACACACATGCACACACTTGAAAACAAATACAAAACTGCTATTAATGATGCATACACTCAACACGACACTGACATCAGGTCAGTTAAAGAAAAAATATCCAAGCTGGTAATTATAGGGATTTTGCTTATTGCCTTTGAAACTACTATCCTCAGACTTTACAAGTGCTTAAGGCTGTTTTAGACTGATTTAAACTGTCTATCCGGGGTATATTTAAGGTTAAGATTATTTGTTACACTGTGTGAAATGATCCTGATAAGAACGTATTTAAATTCTAAAACAGACTGAATGATAATGTGTTCTTGGAGTCAGATTATACAACAAATATCCTCTACAATAGAAAAATCATATAATAAAAAAAGTACTACTTTCTGCTTATGGCATGAATCTGCGCTCTCTCTCTCTCTCTCTCTCTCTCTCTCTCTCTCTCTCTCTCTCCCTCTCTCTCACACACACACACACACACACACACACACACAAAAATGGGCAACATGAACAGGAACAAGCCATCAATATAATAAAGCAATGTTATGTCTATAGGAAAAAATGTGAAGAATTAAAGTTTGGAAAATTTCATGACAAGAACAGGCAATAATAGTAAGAATAAATATAAGGATAGTAAGGATATTTTGTCTGTCCCTCAGAATATGTATAATACCTTTGCAGCTAACTATATGACTGGTTATGTATGTAGGCTTGACAATAATTAATTGTTAGGTTTCTTTTATTTAATACAGTGTGCACCAAATATCAAGGACAGAAAAAGACAATCGCATGCAGTTAAAGAAATCACTGCACATACTTTTAGACCCCCACCCACCCCCACTCTGAGATCCTTCAATTCTCAAGGCTGGAGTGAACACCGTTGATGCAACACGCCCAGTAGTTCTGCAGTGTTATCGCATTTACTTTAAAATCTCCAGATTTTTGTACCTAGGCATTGTGTGGTAAGGAACACAGGATTAGTGACTTCAAAAAAACAGATTCATACAATTCACAGGGACTGGCTCAGCTGTGCAGATGCAGAGTCTCAACATGCGGGCCTTTTTTTTTAACCAGAGAAGTGGTCAAAGGGGGGAAGGGTGTGCACATTAGTGATGGGCAATTTGCGAATGAATCGTTCGAAAGAATCCATTCATAAAACAAACGCAACTCAATCAATTCACCAGCTCTTTGCTAATATAACTGTCTATTATCACATAAAGTAGTTGGAAAAACTTATTAAGTCTCAAAGCCTGCCGAGGTGCAGCATGCAGTCTCTACGGCTAGATCTCTGATCGTATCGCGTAGTGAACCGTTGAATCATTGAGTGACCGAGTCGGGCCGAGTCGCTGAGTCATTCGCGAAAGATAACTCGCTGAGTTGTTCGCGAACAGCCAACTTGTTGAACGAGAGAGTAGATACCCCTACCTTAACAGGACAGAAGCCATAGTGGATCATAAACTAACAACAAGGCGAATGTAGTTATCTGTAGTCAACAGTTTTTGTAATGTTTAAAATTGCAAGAAAACACATTAATAAAATAAAATTAAACACACAGACCACTAAGTTGTTTTAAGCAGCATTAAGTAAAGAACACTTCAGATAATTAGTATGATACCTCTTCAGAAGGCAGAATGAATAGCTCAGTGAGTTAACAATATGCCCTGCAAACCGGTGATGCGGGTTTGAACCTGGCAGCGTTTTTTTTTTTTTTTTTCTGGTTAATCAAATGAATCGATATAAATCGATTTGCTACTGTTGAGCGAACTGAATAAATCAAGTTATTTAAAAGAATCGGACTTCCCATGACTAGTGCACATTTTTACCTTATCAGTGTTATAAAGTTTATATTTTAAGATTTTTGTGCACTTTTGCAGTGAGTTTCGCATGATCTGTCCTCTTATTGTTTAATTTATGAGCATCACAGTTTTAATTTAACTATTCGGAGATGTTGTCATTAGCTGCAATTGTTCACAATGTAGTCTGGTCTCCAAACAAATGAGTGTGTTTGTGTGTGTGTGTGTGTGTGTGTGTGTGTGTGTGTGTGTGTGTGTGTGTGTGTGTGTGCAGCAAAGAGGGTTAAAGGCCTTGCTCAAAGGCCAACATTGTGACCCTCTTACATAGTGTGAATAAATGACCTGACTAAATAAATAAATAAGAAATTGAATGTTAAATAAAAACTTATATTAATTTGTTTTGCAAAGGTTCCACCTAGGGCGCAATCTCTTGCTCGAATGGAACTAAATCAGCTTGCACTAGTACTGTCAAGTGCACAAATTCCACAGAGGCTGCACATTTAGTCTGGTCTGACACACACTGAGTGGCATTTGGGGTCAGGGGAAATAGGCAGGAGACAACAGTGAAACAGTCTGACTAACTCCTGATCTACAGACACTACTAGAGCAAAAGTGTATTACTTGTGCCTGGGTAGCAGATTACTTCTTTTACAAGTTAGGTTAGGTGCAGTACATTTATGAATAAAAATGAAAGAGACTACATATTCTTCTTAAATGTTAATACATATTAAATTCTTTTGTTATTTAATTCACTGAAAATTAATCTAACCATTAGGTATGCTGGTACACACAAGATTTTATTATATTTTATTAGTATCATGTTTTTCATTAAAGATCAAAGTCAGGGAATTACTGATGAAAGCACTTAAAGTAAATTACAATAAAATATTTGGGCACTGTCTAAAGACGCAGCTTCCGATAGATATCTTTACTGATAGGTGTCCAAGGCTGGTGTTATAAGAGTAGCGTGGCTCCTTTAAGGGCTGAATCTACTTTAGCCCTGAAGGAAATAAATCAATAAATCTCCACTGTGTTCCCTGAATGGAGTCTGGAGCGAAAAAAGAAAAGGTTAACACTGAGATTTCATTTTTAACGTCTTTCACTATCTGATTTCCACGTTCATGTGTATCACTGCTCTTGTTAGTTTAATTATACATGTAATAAGTTCATGTGCCGTGTTGCCGTAAATTTTCAATGTTTTTTGCTCAACAAGCTTGTCTGCCTTCCTGAGTTAGGTCTGAGAGGTAGTGTACGAGCCTGTACTTTTGGGTTTCAGTTTTGTTACTATCCAAGCTATACATAACAGGCAAACAGCCAAGAATGTCAATGTTTTACTCTTAGAAAAAGGGGAAAAAAGTTTTTATTGGTGAAGCTACAAATTCCTATGTAGTACCCTGGAACAAAGGCTCTCCCTTTGAAAAAATGATAAGCACATAAGATACATAACAATTTCACATGTATGTAATGACAGTTTCTTTTTGTCATTCATCATTTCCCAGTGACTTTTAATGTCACATTATTAAGGAAACCAAAGTAACAACAGTGGAGAAAATCCTGCTTCAATTTCTAGGATTAAATGCAGCTACATAATGTGATCACACAGAGTTATTGTAATCTTGGCTTAGCTAATAAGCAATTTATGAGATTTTCAGACTAAAATACCTCAGTTCTGCTGCACTGGTCTCCTCAGAGAGAAACAAGAGCCCTCTGAAACCACAAACCCAGCAATTCCCCATATCAACCAAAATGTCAAAAATCATAATCACATTGTTAAAGAATCCTTTAAAAATCCTGAATCTAAAATTGTATCTGGATTATCTACAAAATCTAATGGAGTCTCCCTTGTTCATAGAACCTCCTCTTGAAGCAATTTCAAGATATTCCACTTTTAATGTTTTGCAAATAACAAAATACGCTGCACCCTCTGCTGGGCCTGCTGTAATACCGCACTTCCAAAAAATCATCCTATCTCACAGTGTTAAAATATCCTTTTAAAAATAATCTTGAATCCAGAATTTGATCCAGATCACGACCAAGATCTAACAGAGCCTCAAGAAGTCCAATGCCCTACCTCTGGTGGATATTTTGTGATATTTCAAATACACACATAACATTTGCATAACCCTGTTAACAAACACACAACCCAAGGATAAAACCTTCCTTGGTGGCAGTAATGAATAAAAAACTAAATTCCCCCAGTACCATTATAAATAGGTACACCAATGGCATTGTGGATAATGCAGAACACTATTGACCAAAATAAAATAAAGAGCCACTAAAACCTGACAAAAAATTATAAAATTTGGATTTTTTTAAAACAATAAGTAATCAAAAATAAGTCTTTATTTAAGTGGCTTATTTAAAGCGGACTTGAGCCACTAGTGATTCCATAGATAAAGAATCCATGCTGGTGCAGACAGAGCTGTAAAACTAGCATTCAAGAATTGTACCTGGAATGATTCATGGTCAGATCAGTGTTAAACCAAGAAAAGGTCTGGACTGATGGGACAAAATAAAATGCTACTGCCTGTCACATTTCATTTACTTCAAACTTATTTTCACTCTTTTAAACATTGGGGTGAAGCTTCTCAGAGGTATGCCCCCTATCCCATACTTCGAAGGAAAAACAGTTCAGCACCACGGTCAGCGACTGAAGAGTTTTGTCGTTTATAACCACTCCAGACAACAAGAAAAGCAATTCAGAATGTACAACATGACAACCCTTGAAGTGAATGGGCTGCAACAGCAAAAGACAATATTGAGTTTCATTCCTGTCAGTTGGCACAGATTTACTGACAGTGGACAGTCCTTTATACCATATTACAAGGGTAAAATCTGAGGTTGGTAATCTGGAAAGCTAGCAACATTTTAAAAGTAGCATTACTGATGAGCTCCGGCTAAACCCACTTCTGTCCTTGGCGACCCTTCCAAAGCCACACCCACTACCACACACACTTTGCAGGTCAATGCATGGCAGAATAACACGCAAGCAGAGACATGGGGGCATTTAATTTCCTAGCAGACAGCAAGGAAGTGATTGGTCAGCGCGTTTTAATAGGATTGCAGTGGCCACAGGTGATTTATTTATTTATTTATTTATTTATTTATTTATTTATTTAATTCGGGGGGGGGGGGGGTACTTTTGCAGATCTCATAAGTTACTGATTGCTGTCGGAGTATAAAGAACATTTGAACCAATTTAACAGCTTGTGAATACAGCCAAAAATGCACCAATTCAAGGGCCTTATATCAAAGCAAACTAATCATTGTTTGAAATATCAGCATCTGTTTGGTGGTGCCAGGATTCAATCTCACAAGCTATTCAATCAGTAGTCCAGATCCCTAACCTGCCAATGCCCTGCCACCACAACACATGCACGTGTTTTCAAAAGAAAGCAAGACTCAGACATGCATTGGCTTGTTGGCATATGGGTTTTATATCAAGCATATCTAGATAACAACCATGATGGAAAAAAGGATTGCACACTATTGCTTTATGCAGTGTGTTAATATTGCATACACACCTGTAGACCTGCCTGTGGAAGACCCACTGAATACATGTAAAGCCATGCTAAAGCATAAGCATGCTACATGGTGTCCCCACATTCACAAGGCCACTTTAGACCTACTGTGGTTTTGGTTAAGCTGTGTAATTGGGTGTAGAATCCTAAAGTATGTGGGTAGGATTTTGTGCACATATTTCCATGGACACCGTGACTTTTGTTTTTCTAAATTTTCCACCTATATGAGCTCCGCTCCTGCAGTTGAGGTTCATGCCTCATCAGGTCCAGTTGTGAAGCTGTGCCCTCTTTTTGAAGCAGCTAAAAGAGTGCAAGGTGCTCCATCCTTTATCATTATGCACACAGCTTCGCTCTCTTATCAGAATTGCTCATGCTTTATGCTTTAACTGCCACCATTTTCTGTCAAGCACACTTGCCAATAAATCATCCCTCCTGTCTGGCTAGCATCACTGGTTAAATGCCATTAATTCTGAGGCTAAAGCAAGTGACCAACGCCTACACGCTGAGCAAATGCATAATTTGTCCTACAGAGCATTCAACAAATAGTATACAGACTCAAATGGAGATTGCCACTTGATGTGCACAAACATCTGACAGTCATGTTTGTCAGTATTTCAAACAAGTGCTCAGAAAGCAAATCATGTCATTCTAATTACGTTATTGCAGTTATGTGATATTTATGGATTCAAGCGATCGGAATTTTGTGATCTAATTATGTGTTTCTGTGTGGAGATTGTATGTTTTACCAGTGCTTCTGTGGGTTTCCTCTGGTTTCTTCCCACAGTCCAAAGACATGCACATTAGGCTTATTGGCTGTTCCAAAATGCCTGTAGGTATGAATGTGGTCATGTGTATGTACCCTGCCTTCGCCCAGAGTAGGCTGGGATGAGCTCTAATCCCTAATAAAGGATATGATGGATAATGTACATCAAACCAGTCATTATCATGAAATAAACATCAAGAAAGTGATTGAGATGTCAGGTTAAAGTGAAATAGTCGTGAATCACTGTGAATGTGTGAATTCCTTAATAAAAAAATACAATAAATTTGTACTGTTGCATACCTTAAGAACTGTTTGCAGGAAAAGAGTCAAAATAGCATCTAAAATGTTTCATGAGTCCGGGTTTCCAGTACCTGAACATCTTTTTAATCATTTAAATGTTGTGGGGAGCTATGGCAAAGTTATAAAGAGGTAAATGCTTTACAGTCACAACTTATTTTCTCTGCTAAGGAAGTGATGTCATTTGTTGGTTTGTTTGCACAAGTAACACTCTATTAGATTTTGGTGGTGATTCAGATCATGATCCAGATTTTTTTATGGATTCTTTACCATAGCAAGATAAAGGGAATTGTAACAATTTTGTGTTCAACCCCATAAGTAAAGACTACAATGCTTCCACTAAAATCGCAAAATAACATCCATAAAGGGTCCATAACATATGAGGCTATCAACAGAACCTTGAAGAATTAAAAAAAAAAAATAGATGGGAAATGACTTGCCTTGGTTGAGGTTTGCACTCTTTGATTGTTTCTAGTTTATAAATATCTTGTAAAAATCAAAATTGAAATGATTATTTTGAAAAAAAAGTGTAGAATGTGTGAAGTTAAACATTAACTAATGTGCTGTTGTATTTTTTTAATGCAATTCATGTCCAAGATTATTTACGAATCAGTGTTTTCAGTTGTAAATAAAAAGACAACATACTGTTCTAGTTTTTTCCCTGATTTGTGAGTGTAGTTATAATTAATTGTGTAATAGTTATCTGATTATGTACAGTATTTGTGCTTTTGTTATAGTCATGTAGTGTAATTATATATATAAAAAAATATGTAATTGTAATGTACATTTCATTATGTTAATGCCTCAAATTGCATGTAAATGTTAACTCAGTTAAACACGTGACATCATGTAAATGCTATATAAACAATTGAACCACATGACTCCCATGCAAACACACCCAGTTAAGAATATAAATATTCATTAAAAGTTTATCTTGCATGAAATTCTAGTACTTCAAATATTTAACAATTTCCTCCCATCTGCTGTTGTAGGGCAGTTACTGTTAAACAATATAGAGCTTTTTATTACTGGACTTTTTCCCAGAACAATCAAGTCCTTCGATTCATAGTGTTCTTTTTTTCTTATTTTTAACTTCTAACAAATATTTGGCCTCCAACACATGGGTTTAAAAACTACTGAGCACACACACACACATCCAACCTAGCAGAACAATGGCACAAGAGCCAGATGGTATTCAAATGATTTAGTGACTGAATAAAAAACCAAAGCGTGCAAAAATAGGAAGGAAAAGGTGGAAGAAATAAAATATCTGTAACAGACAGGTGCACTAATAACCACTGCACTCTATTTGGCAAATAGCTTACTGTTGTTTATAGCGCTGTACCTGGGTGATGTCTGGAACAATGCCAGGCCTATTTACTAAGATATTTTTTCTTTTCAATATACAATTTATAGCTATATTATATATCATTTACTTTTTTTCTGTCAACATTAATCTAATGCCACACTGTAATTTTGGATGAGAAACTTATATAAGTTGATAGATATCATTCATTCATTTTCTGAACCGCTTAATCCTAATTAGGGTTGCGGGGAGGCTGGCACCCATCTCAGCCGGCTCTGGGTAAAAGCGGAGTACACCCTGGACAGCTCGCCAGGCCATCACCGGGCAGAAACAAGCTGACGGCAATGCAGCCTACTCTTTACGAAAATCAGCAATGGTTCTTTTACATGCCTCTCACCACAGACAGTGAG